>CM051235.1:26406365-26931087 GCA_027917425.1 Gastrophryne carolinensis | reverse complement strand
TCTGTATCTTGTGTATACTGTATGTTCTCTGTATCTTATGTGTATACTGTATGTTCTCTGTATCTTATGTGTATACTGTATGTTCTCTGTATCTTGTGTATACTGTATGTTCTCTGTATCTTGTGTATACTGTATGTTCTCTGTATCTTGTGTATACTGTATGTTCTCTGTATCTTATGTGTATACTGTATGTTCTCTGTATCTTATGTGTATACTGTATGTTCTCTGTATCTTTGTGTATACTGTATGTTCTCTGTATCTTATGTGTATACTGTATGTTCTCTGTATCTTATGTGTATACTGTATGTTCTCTGTATCTTATGTGTATACTGTATGTTCTCTGTATCTTATGTGTATACTGTATGTTCTCTGTATCTTATGTGTATACTGTATGTTCTCTTTATCTTATGTGTATACTGTATGTTCTCTGTATCTTATGTGTATACTGTATGTTCTCTGTATCTTATGTGTATACTGTATGTTCTCTGTATCTTATGTGTATACTGTATGTTCTCTGTATCTTATGTGTATACTGTATGTTCTCTGTATCTTATGTGTATACTGTATGTTCTTTTTATCTTATGTGTATACTGTATGTTCTCTGTATCTTATGTGTATACTGTATGTTCTTTTTATCTTATGTGTATACTGTATGTTCTCTGTATCTTATGTGTATACTGTATGTTCTCTGTATCTTATGTGTATACTGTATGTTCTCTGTATCTTATGTGTATACTGTATGTTCTCTGTATCTTATGTGTATACTGTATGTTCTTTTTATCTTATGTGTATACTGTATGTTCTCTGTATCTTGTGTGTATACTGTATGTTCTCTGTATCTTGTGTGTATACTGTATGTTCTCTGTATCTTGTGTGTATACTGTATGTTCTCTGTATCTTGTGTGTATACTGTATGTTCTCTGTATCTTGTGTGTATACTGTATGTTCTCTGTATCTTGTGTGTATATTGTATGTTCTCTGTATCTTATGTGTATACTGTATGTTCTCTGTATCTTATGTGTATACTGTATGTTCTCTGTATCTTATGTGTATACTGTATGTTCTTTTTATCTTATGTGTATACTGTATGTTCTCTGTATCTTGTGTGTATACTGTATGTTCTCTGTATCTTGTGTGTATACTGTATGTTCTCTGTATCTTGTGTGTATACTGTATGTTCTCTGTATCTTGTGTGTATACTGTATGTTCTCTGTATCTTGTGTGTATACTGTATGTTCTCTGTATCTTGTGTGTATATTGTATGTTCTCTGTATCTTGTGTGTATACTGTATGTTCTCTGTATCTTGTGTGTATCATGTATGTTCTCTGTATCTTATGTGTATACTGTATGTTCTCTGTATCTTATGTGTATACTGTATGTTCTCTGTATCTTATGTGTATACTGTATGTTCTCTGTATCTTATGTGTATACTGTATGTTCTCTGTATCTTATGTGTATACTGTATGTTCTCTGTATCTTATGTGTATACTGTATGTTCTCTGTATCTTATGTGTATACTGTATGTTCTCTGTATCTTATGTGTATACTGTATGTTCTCTGTATCTTGTGTATACTGTATGTTCTCTGTATCTTGTGTATACTGTATGTTCTCTGTATCTTGTGTATACTGTATGTTCTCTGTATCTTATGTGTATACTGTATGTTCTCTGTATCTTATGTGTATACTGTATGTTCTCTGTATCTTGTGTATACTGTATGTTCTCTGTATCTTATGTGTATACTGTATGTTCTCTGTATCTTATGTGTATACGGTATGTTCTCTGTATCTTATGTGTATACGGTATGTTCTCTGTATCTTATGTGTATACTGTATGTTCTTTTTATCTTATGTGTATACTGTATGTTCTCTGTATCTTATGTGTATACTGTATGTTCTCTGTATCTTATGTGTATACTGTATGTTCTCTGTATCTTATGTGTATACTGTATGTTCTCTGTATCTTATGTGTATACTGTATGTTCTCTGTATCTTATGTGTATACTGTATGTTCTTTTTATCTTATGTGTATACTGTATGTTCTCTGTATCTTATGTGTATACTGTATGTTCTTTTTATCTTATGTGTATACTGTATGTTCTCTGTATCTTATGTGTATACTGTATGTTCTCTGTATCTTATGTGTATACTGTATGTTCTCTGTATCTTATGTGTATACTGTATGTTCTCTGTATCTTATGTGTATACTGTATGTTCTTTTTATCTTATGTGTATACTGTATGTTCTCTGTATCTTATGTGTATACTGTATGTTCTCTGTATCTTATGTGTATACTGTATGTTCTCTGTATCTTATGTGTATACTGTATGTTCTTTTTATCTTATGTGTATACTGTATGTTCTCTGTATCTTGTGTGTATACTGTATGTTCTCTGTATCTTGTGTGTATACTGTATGTTCTCTGTATCTTGTGTGTATACTGTATGTTCTCTGTATCTTGTGTGTATACTGTATGTTCTCTGTATCTTGTGTGTATACTGTATGTTCTCTGTATCTTGTGTGTATATTGTATGTTCTCTGTATCTTGTGTGTATACTGTATGTTCTCTGTATCTTGTGTGTATCATGTATGTTCTCTGTATCTTATGTGTATACTGTATGTTCTCTGTATCTTATGTGTATACTGTATGTTCTCTGTATCTTATGTGTATACTGTATGTTCTCTGTATCTTATGTGTATACTGTATGTTCTCTGTATCTTATGTGTATACTGTATGTTCTTTTTATCTTATGTGTATACTGTATGTTCTCTGTATCTTGTGTGTATACTGTATGTTCTCTGTATCTTGTGTGTATACTGTATGTTCTCTGTATCTTGTGTGTATACTGTATGTTCTCTGTATCTTGTGTGTATACTGTATGTTCTCTGTATCTTGTGTGTATACTGTATGTTCTCTGTATCTTGTGTGTATATTGTATGTTCTCTGTATCTTGTGTGTATACTGTATGTTCTCTGTATCTTGTGTGTATAATGTATGTTCTCTGTATCTTGTGTGTATACTGTATGTTCTCTGTATCTTGTGTATACTGTATGTTCTCTGTATCTTATGTGTATACTGTATGTTCTTTTTATCTTATGTGTATACTGTATGTTCTCTGTATCTTGTGTGTATACTGTATGTTCTCTGTATCTTGTGTGTATACTGTATGTTCTCTGTATCTTGTGTGTATACTGTATGTTCTCTGTATCTTGTGTGTATACTGTATGTTCTCTGTATCTTGTGTGTATACTGTATGTTCTCTGTATCTTGTGTGTATACTGTATGTTCTCTGTATCTTGTGTGTATACTGTATGTTCTCTGTATCTTGTGTGTATACTGTATGTTCTCTGTATCTTGTGTGTATACTGTATGTTCTCTGTATCTTGTGTGTATACTGTATGTTCTCTGTATCTTGTGTGTATACTGTATGTTCTCTGTATCTTGTGTGTATACTGTATGTTCTCTGTATCTTGTGTGTATACTGTATGTTCTCTGTATCTTGTGTGTATACTGTATGTTCTCTGTATCTTGTGTGTATACTGTATGTTCTCTGTATCTTGTGTGTATACTGTATGTTCTCTGTATCTTGTGTGTATACTGTATGTTCTCTGTATCTTGTGTGTATACTGTATGTTCTCTGTATCTTGTGTGTATACTGTATGTTCTCTGTATCTTGTGTGTATACTGTATGTTCTCTGTATCTTGTGTGTATACTGTATGTTCTCTGTATCTTGTGTGTATACTGTATGTTCTCTGTATCTTGTGTGTATACTGTATGTTCTCTGTATCTTGTGTGTATACTGTATGTTCTCTGTATCTTGTGTGTATACTGTATGTTCTCTGTATCTTGTGTGTATACTGTATGTTCTCTGTATCTTGTGTGTATACTGTATGTTCTCTGTATCTTGTGTGTATACTGTATGTTCTCTGTATCTTGTGTGTATACTGTATGTTCTCTGTATCTTGTGTGTATACTGTATGTTCTCTGTATCTTGTGTGTATACTGTATGTTCTCTGTATCTTGTGTGTATACTGTATGTTCTCTGTATCTTGTGTGTATACTGTATGTTCTCTGTATCTTGTGTGTATACTGTATGTTCTCTGTATCTTGTGTGTATACTGTATGTTCTCTGTATCTTGTGTGTATACTGTATGTTCTCTGTATCTTGTGTGTATACTGTATGTTCTCTGTATCTTGTGTGTATACTGTATGTTCTCTGTATCTTGTGTGTATACTGTATGTTCTCTGTATCTTGTGTGTATACTGTATGTTCTCTGTATCTTGTGTGTATACTGTATGTTCTCTGTATCTTGTGTGTATACTGTATGTTCTCTGTATCTTGTGTGTATACTGTATGTTCTCTGTATCTTGTGTGTATACTGTATGTTCTCTGTATCTTATGTGTATACTGTATGTTCTTTTTATCTTATGTGTATACTGTATGTTCTCTGTATCTTATGTGTATACTGTATGTTCTCTGTATCTTATGTGTATACTGTATGTTCTCTGTATCTTATGTGTATACTGTATGTTCTCTTTATCTTAGGATAGATGTGTGCTTATCCCAGACATGTTTAAATACATTTTTCTCAGCTACCTCTGCTGGAAGTTTGTTCCAAGCATCTACTACTCTTTCTGTAACATAATATTTTCTAACATTGCTCCTGATCTTCCCCCCGACTAGCTTCAGGTTGGGCCCCTTGTTCTATCATTAAGTTTCTTCCTAAAAACACTTCCCTCCTGAACCTTATTCAATCCTGTCACATATATAAAGGTCTCCATCATGTCCCCCCTCTCCCTTCTTTCCTCCAGACTGTACAAATTAAGTTCTTTAAGTCTTTCCTGATAAGTTTTAAGTTTAAGTCCTTCCACCATTTTTGTTGCCGGCCTTTGGACACGTTCTATTTGAATAATGTCTTTTTGCAGGTGAGGTCTCCAGAACTGCACACAGTATTCTAGCTGTGGCCTCACCAGGGCTCTATACAGCGGCATCACAACCTCCCTCTTCCTACTGGTGATGCCTCGAGCTATGCAGCCGAGCATCCTGCTTGCTTTTCCCACTGCCTGGCTACACTGTCCACTCATCTTGCAGCTATCAGTAATCAGTATCCCTAAATCTCTCTCCTCCGAGGTCCTGGATAACACAGTACTGCCCATACGGTACTCAGAGCAGGGATTCCTTCTACCCAAATGCAGCATTTTAAAGACACAAAGTGGACCAACAGTCAAAAAGGACTTAAACCAGACCAACACAACGTACAGTGCTCACATGCATCCCTCCCCAGAGCAATTGAGATTGCTGCACATAAACATTCATTTATCTTTTTCTAACTCCTGCTGTAGTACATTTTAGTAACAAAATGGTGGCTCATGCATCTGCAGGCCAGCTGCAAACAGGAAGTGCTGCTGGGCTTCCTGTTAGTGTGCATTGTCAGTTATGTCAGTGGAATCCAGGCAGCAGCATGGATGAGATGCTGGGAGAGGAAACCTTTCTTTTCCAAATGTGCCAGGCTGTTGGTCCTGTTTAAAGGTAGAGTTCACCAAGCCATTTCTCTTTTAGACTTCAGGACTGAGCCATGTGACTTTACAGCTAATCTAAGATTCCCGGGCCGATCGATTCCCCCCCCCCTCGATGCATCCAGAATCGGGATGCCCCGCTGTGTGGAACCCCCCAGGTTGCCCCACACACTTACCTTGTTTCCGGGTCCACCGGCGCATGCGTGCGCTGCAGCCGCATCCCCGTTATCCCTCTAGCAGGGCGCATGCCCACGCCGGGCTTTTGTGAATGGCCGGCGTGGGTACGCTCCCTGTTAGAGGGACAAGGGGGATGCGGCTGCCAGCGCGCTCTGAGCCATTGGCCTTAGACGATGTGGCGTTAGCGGCTCCGAGCGCACCGAGTGGACGAGCGGCTGCACGTGCGCTATAGGACCGAGAAGAGGTGAGTTGCGTTCGGCGATCTGGGAGATTTCACGCAGCAGATGGAAAGGACCAAAACCCAGGATAGTCAAAAATACCATTTTGTGAAATACTCACCTGTAAAATGGGTATTATAAGTATGTCACACACCCCGCTTCAAGAATCCATAACATGTGGGTAATACCGACCTGAAGGGGCGTTTCTGCAGAGATGATAGCAAAAAAGAAAGCCCCTCCCTGATCCGTAAATACCTGGGACCTCCCACTCATCACCCAGTATATAGAAGCAGTAAGGTAAGGGACCAGGAAGAGGCAAATATAAGTCCTAACAACGCAAAGTTCACAATATAAAGGATCCAGAATACAAGAAGGGCGGGTGAAGCGGGGTGTGTGACATACTTATAATACCCATTTTACAGGTGAGTATTTCACAAAATGGTATTATTCTAAGTATGTCACACACCCCGCTTCAAGATATCCATAACATGTGGGACATCCAATAGCAGTGTCCATAAAAAGGGCGGGGATCCAAAACAAGGCAACAAAGCACAACTTAAACCACAACAGCTTGCAGAACTTTGCGGCCCGAACATCAACCTTGTAAAACTTGGAAAAAGTGTGAACAGAGGACCAAGTAGCGGCCTTACAAACTTGCTCAACAGAGGCCTGGTGCTGGAAAGCCCAGGACGCTCCAACCGCACGAGTAGAATGAGCAGTAACACGAAAAGGGGGACTCCTCCCCTTGGCAGAATAGGCCCCAATGATGGCCTGACGAATCCATTTACTAATGGAAGATTTGGCAGGAGCCAAACCTTTCCTAGGTCCAAAGGGCACCACAAAAAATGCATCAGTCTTACAAAAGGAAGACGTAACCACCAGATAATATTTCACAACACGAACCACATCCAAGGAATGCAGCGCCCTTTCCTTGTCATTGCTGGGATTAGGACATAGAGAAGGCAGAACAACGTCCTGATTCAGATGAAAGGCAGAGACCACCTTAGGAAGAAAATCCGGCTTGAAACGAAAGACAACCTTGTCCTGGTGCCTTTCAAAGTACGGAGCTTTAATGGATAAAGCTTCCAACTCAGAAACACGCCTAACCGAAGTGATAGCCACCAAAAAGGCCACCTTTTGAGTAAGAGAAGACAAAGCAACCTCATTCAAGGGCTCAAACGGAGGACCCTGAAGAGCAGAAAGAACCAGGTTCAAATCCCAAACTGGAACAAAAGGCTTCCTAGGAGGCCGTACATGCGTAACTCCTTGGAAAAAGGTCTTGACTAAGGGATGAAGTGCAAAGGACCTTTGAAAGAACACCGCCAGGGAAGAAACCTGCCCCTTCAAGGTACTAAGTTGAAGCCCCAGATCCAGACCATGTTGAAGAAACTCCAGAATTCTGGAAATGGAGAACTCCCGACAAGAGAAAGACCTACTTTCACACCAGTCAATATAGGACCTCCAAGTCCTATAGTAAATAGTAGAGGAAGAGCGCTTCCTGGCGCTAATAAGAGTCTGAACCACCGCGTCAGAAAGACCCTCCTCCTTCAAGATGGCGGTTTCAGTAGCCACGCCGTCAAAGCCAGCGAAGGTAAATTGGGATAGCGCAGCCGACCCTGAGTGAGCAGGTCCGGCAGTAGAGGCAGAACGAACTGATCCTCTGCCAGTCTTACTAGGTCTGCGAACCAAACCTGCCTTGGCCACCTTGGTGCCCCCAGAATCGCCGACGCGCCCTCCAGGGCCAGCTTGCGCACCACTCTGGCTACCATTGGAAACGGAGGGAACAGGTAAAGAAACCCCAGATCCCTCCAGTTCAGAGACATGGCATCCACTGCCAGAGCCAGAGGATCCTGCGAGAGAGACACAAAGACTGGAAGCTTGTGATTGTGACGAGAGGCAAAGAGGTCCACCGCTGGGAACCCCCACCTGAGACAGATCGAACGAAACACCTTGGGACTGAGAGACCACTCCCCCTGACGAGAGGAGGCCCTGCTCAGCGAGTCCGCCTCCGTGTTCTCCACTCCCGGAATGTAGACTGCTGAGATACACGGGACGTGGCTCTCCGCCCAGTCCAGAATCAAAGACACTTCCCTGAGGGCACTCCTGCTGCGAGTCCCCCCCTGGTGATTGATGTAAGCAACCGCCGTCCGGTTGTCCGACCGGACCTGAACAGGCAGGCCCCGCAACTGATGAGTCAAGCGAAACAGAACCAACCTGATGGCTCTCAATTCCAGAACATTGATGGGCTCGTGAGCCTCCTGCGGGCCCCACAGACCCTGGAACTGGAGGTCCTTCCAAACACCCCCCCAACCTGACAGACTGGCATCCGTGGTGACTGTTTCCCAACACGGGGCCAGAAAAGATCTGCCCTTCAACAGATTGACCGACCCCAGCCACCATTGCAGGGATCGACGAACTCGGGGAGTCATCAGGAAGGACTGATCCAACGATAGAGGGGACTTGTCCCAAACCTTCAACAGATGAAGCTGAAGCGTCCTTGTATGAAACCGCGCAAAGGGAACTGCCTCGAATGAGGCCACCATTAACCCCACCAGCCTCATCCCTAGCCGGATGGCCGGACGAGGGACTGACAAGAGAAGCCGAACTAATTCCTGAATCAAAAGAATCTTGGCCTGGGGCAGAAACACCCTGGCCTGCGAAGTGTCCAGAGACATTCCCAGAAAAGTCACTACTCTGGACGGAGAAAGAGAAGACTTGGGGTGGTTGACCACCCAACCGAACCTCTCCAGGGTGGACACCACCACTCTGGTGTCCAACTCCGCTTGGTTGAAAGAGGAGGCCATGATCAGAAGATCGTCCAAATAGGGCACAATGCGGATACCCTGAACCCTTAGCAGAGCCATCACCCCCGCTAGCACCTTGGTGAACACCCGAGGAGCCGAGGTGAGACCGAAGGGGAGTGCCACAAACTGAAAAAGGCGATCCTCCACCACGAACCTGAGAAACCTCTGGTGTGCTGGAAAGATTGGAACATGTAAATAAGCATCCTTGATGTCTATGGACGTCAGAAAGTCTCCCTGACGAAGAGAGTGAATGGCCAAACGCAGCGTTTCCATGCGGAATTTCCGTGGCCGGATGAACCTGTTGAGAAACTTCAGATCCAAGATGGGTCGGACCGATCCGTCCTTCTTGGGTACCGTGAACAGATTGGAATAAAAACCCCTGCCCTGATCCGAAGGGGGCACTGGGCAAATGACAGCCATGCCCAGAAGGTTCTGCGCTGCCAACAGGAGCCCCTGCGCCGCTAGAGGTTCCGAAGGCGTCCGAGACCTGAAAAATCTGGAAGGGGGGCGGAGCTCGAACTCCAGCTTGTAACCGGAAGACACCACTTCCCGGATCCATCGGTCCGAGACCTCTTGATCCCAGACCTGGGAGAAGAGTCGCAGCCGTCCACCCACCCGCAAGGTTGAGGGAGCCCCCTCATTGCTGAGCCGGCTTGGCAGCCGGCTTGGGCTTAGAGCCCCAACTGAATCCTGGACGGGCACGTCCTCTGCCCCTGCTCCCAGAATCTCCTCTGGAAGAGGGGAATGCAAATCCCCTGCCAGATCTGGCCCCACGAAAGGAGGGGGTAAAGGAAGGCGCCCCCCGAAAGGGACGGCGTTGTTTCTTGCGTTGAGGTAACCTACCACCCTTGGTAACAGAGTCCAATGTCTCTCCAAAAAGCCATAATCCAACAAAGGGTAGAGCCGTTAGTGACTTCTTGGACATAAAATCTGCCGCCCACTGGCGCAGCCATACCGAGCGCCGAATAGTGACCAGCAGCGCCGACGTCCTACCACACATCATCAAAGTGTCATCCAAGGCTGTCAACACAAAAGATAAAAACAACTCACACCGTTTAAGGCTAAGGAACTCAGCACTACCAGGACGCAGCCCGGAAGAAGTCAACAGGTCCCTAACCACGGACCTGGCAGCCAACACCATTAGTGCCGATGCGCAAACGGGCCGCATGGCTGACCCAACGCTAGCAAAACCATGACAAGCCATCTGGTCAATACGTTTATCCTCTCCATCCTTAAGAATGGAACAATCAGGTCTATTTAAAACCGAGGAATTGGACAACCCCAAAACCGGTGCATCCACCTCGGGGGGAGATGCCCAGCGCTTAACCGCCTCCGAAGGGAAGGGATATTTCCTATCCCATCCCTGAGGGATGCCAGGGAGCTCGAGCCGGCCTGTCCCATTCCTTGGCAATAATTTTGTCAAAATGCCTTTGTGTAGGGAATTCCAAGCGCGGCCTGGATTCCTCAAACAATTCACCCTTCTGATGTGACACCTCCTCAGGAGGGGAAATATTCAGTACCTCTAACATCAGAGCCAGAGCGTGGGGAGTATCAGAGGATCTCCCCAAGTCACCCAGCTCGGCTTCAGCGCCAAAGGACTGCTCATCGTCCGAAAAATCAGAATCCTCATAAACTTCCCCTTCCTCTAGCTGGGAATAATCAGACCAATCCAGATTATTAACATCCTCCTGGTCCTGCACCAGCGGAGCCGGCGACAAATGCTTTCTCTTAGTCGGAGCCTTACGGGCGACCGAGCTGGAGATAATTTTTTCAAGGTTAGCCAATCTGGCGCACATCTCAGATTGCAGCTCAGTGCCCATGACGTCACACGGGGTGCGTGTCAAGGCGGGAGGGGGAGATGAAGCGACCGGCGGTGCTGACCCAGACGCCTGTGGTTCGGACTGCCGCGTGATGGTCTGCTGTGCACATGGTATACACAGAAGTACATCGTCCCCAGAAATGGATACCCCACACAACATACACTTTCGGGGATGCCCCGAAGGGGCCCCGAGCCCAGTATCCGGGGATGCCTCCATAAGGTGAACTTTTTAGGAATAGTCGCTATGACCCAGGGAATTACGCCGCTAGACAACCCGGGATGCCCCTTTAACCCTTTAAGTGCCAGCCCACCTGGAGATTTTGTCACGCTCTGTTGCCAGAGCATTTTTCACTATTTTGAGCTACACATGTTCAACTGTAATTTTTGAAGGGATTTTCTGGGACTTCCCATAAAAATTACATATCGTTTTTTTCAGCAGAATCTGGGCTTTAACACCATATGTCTTGTTTATCAATTTTGTAGTCTTATCCTTATTATTTTGGGCAAAATATGTGAAAGAAAATTAAAAATACACACGTTTTTACATTTTGCAGTGTTTTTCTTTAATCAAAAATAAAGGTTTTACAATAAAAACATATTGAGGGTAAAAGCCCCATTTCTCCCGGTTACAACGGTACCACACATGTATTAGTAGACACCCTTTCCTGCCCAGGAGACCCCAGAAACTGCAAAGAGCGCTAGAGGAGATTTTCAGATAAAATACAAATACTATGCGCTCCTCGTAGTTTTTCAAAAAATACAACCCTTTACATTTGAAATACCCCCCACAAACTATATATTTTTGGAAAGTGCACAATTCAAGGTTTCTAAGCATACTAGGCTTGTTGGCGTGGGTGCATTGGCTTGGACTCTATTCATTGGCAGAATCTCTGGTTCCAAAGGATTTCCCTAAAAAAAAAAGCAAAAAGCAGATTCAAAACCATATTTTCCTATAAAAACAATAAGCAAGCAAGAAGTAACACAGTAAATCTGAAAGCACAACGTCTGCTGAACAAAATAATACCCCACATGCATAGGTACTTTGAAGGGTAGAGTTGCCAAACACCCCAAAGTCAAGTGTGCATTTGAGGGTCATTTTACTGGAAAAAATCAGCTGCGCACACAAAGTGCGCACCTTGCAGTTTCTCCAAATTTACAACCCTTTACATTTGAAATACCCCCCACAAACTATATATTTTTGGAAAGTACATACCTCAAGGTTTCTAAGCATACTGGGCTTGTTGGCATGGGTGCATTCGTTTGGACTCTATTCATTGGCAGAACCTCTGGTTTCAAAGGATTTCCCTAAAAAAAAAAAACAAAAAGCAGATTCAAAACCATATTTTCCTATAAAAACAATAAGCAAGCAAGAAGTAACGCAGTAAATCTGAAAGCACAACGGCTGCTGAACAAAACAATACCCCACATGCATAGGTACTTTGAAGTGTAGAGTTGCCAAACACCCCAAAGTCAAGCATGCGTTTGAGGGTAATTTTACTTCAAAAAATCAGCGGCGCACACAAAGTGCGCACCTTGCAGTTTCTCCAAATTTACAACCCTTTACATTTGAAATACCCCCCACAAACTATATATTTTTGGAAAGTACATACCTCAAGGTTTCTAAGCCTACTGGGCTTGTTGGCGTCCGTTACTTCATTCCGACTCTATTGATTGGCAGAATCTCTGGTTCCAAAGGATTTCGCTAAAAAAAAAAGCAAAAAGCAGATTCAAAACCATATTTTCCTATAAAAACAATAAGCAAGCAAGAAGTAATGCAGTAAATCTGAAAGCACAACATCTGCTGAACAAAATAATACCCCACATGCATAGGTACTTTGAAGTGTAGAGTTACCAATCACCCCAAAGTCAAGCATGCGTTTGAGGGTAATTTTACTTGAAAAAATCAGCGGCGCACACAAAGTGCGCACCTTGCAGTTTCTCCAAATTTACAACCCTTTACATTTGAAATACCCCCCACAAACTATATATTTTTGGAAAGTACATACCTCAAGGTTTCTAAGCCTACTGGGCTTGTTGACGTCTGTGACTTCCTTCAGAATCTATTGATTGGCAGAATCTCTGGTTCCAAAGGATTTCGCTAAAAAAATAAGCAAAAAGCAGATTGAAAAACATTTTTTCCTATAAAAACAATAAGCAAGCAAGAAGTAACGCAGTAAATCTGAAAGCACAACGGCTGCTGAACAAAACAATACCCCACATGCATAGGTACTTTGAAGTGTAGAGTTGCCAAACACCCCAAAGTCAAGCATGCGTTTGAGGGTAATTTTACTTGAAAAAATCAGCGGCGCACACAAAGTGCGCACCTTGCAGTTTCTCCAAATTTACAACCCTTTACGTTTGAAATACCCCCCACAAACTATATATTTTTGGAAAGTACATACCTCAAGGTTTCTAAGCATACTGGGCTTGTTGGCATGGGTGCATTCGTTTGGACTCTATTCACTGGCAGAACCTCTGGTTTCAAAGGATTTCCCTAAAAAAAACAAACAAAAAGCAGATTCAAAACCATATTTTCCTATAAAAACAATAAGCAAGCAAGAACTAACACAGTAAATCTGAAAGCACAACGTCTGCTGAACAAAATAATACCCCACATGCATAGGTACTTTGAAGGGTAGAGTTGCCAAACACCCCAAAGTCAAGTGTGCACTTGAGGGTCATTTTACTGGCAAAAATCAGCTGCGCACACAAAGTGCGCACCTTGCAGTTTCTCCAAATTTACAACCCTTTACGTTTGAAATACCCCCCACAAACTATATATTTTTGGAAAGTACATACCTCAAGGTTTCTAAGCATACTGGGCTTGTTGGCATGGGTGCATTCGTTTGGACTCTATTCACTGGCAGAACCTCTGGTTTCAAAGGATTTCCCTAAAAAAAACAAACAAAAAGCAGATTCAAAACCATATTTTCCTATAAAAACAATAAGCAAGCAAGAACTAACACAGTAAATCTGAAAGCACAACGTCTGCTGAACAAAATAATACCCCACATGCATAGGTACTTTGAAGGGTAGAGTTGCCAAACACCCCAAAGTCAAGTGTGCACTTGAGGGTCATTTTACTGGCAAAAATCAGCTGCGCACACAAAGTGCGCACCTTGCAGTTTCTCCAAATTTACAACCCTTTACATTTGAAATACCCCCCACAAACTATATATTTTTGGAAAGTACATACCTCAAGGTTTCTAAGCATACTGGGCTTGTTGGAATGGGTGCATTCTTTTGGACTCTATTCATTGGCAGAACCTCTGGTTTCAAAGGATTTCCCTAAAAAAATAAGCAAAAAACAGATTCAAAACCATATTTTCCTATAAAAACAATAAGCAAGCAAGAACTAACACAGTAAATCTGAAAGCACAGCTTCTGCTGAACAAAATAATACCCCACATGCATAGGTACTTTGAAGGGTAGAGTTGCCAAACACCCCAAAGTCAAGTGTGCACTTGAGGGTCATTTTACTGGCAAAAATCAGCTGCGCACACAAAGTGCGCACCTTGCAGTTTCTCCAAATTTACAACCCTTTACATTTGAAATACCCCCCACAAACTATATATTTTTGGAAAGTACATACCTCAAGGTTTCTCAGCATACTGGGCTTGTTGGCATGGGTACATTCGTTTGGACTCTATTCATTGGCAGAACCTCTGGTTTCAAAGGATTTCCCTAAAAAAATAAGCAAAAAGCAGATTCAAAACCATATTTTCCTATAAAAACAATAAGCAAGCAAGAACTAACACAGTAAATCTGAAAGCACAGCGTCTGCTGAACAAAATAATACCCCACATGCATAGGTACTTTGAAGGGTAGAGTTGCCAAACACCCCAAAGTCAAGTGTGCACTTGAGGGTCATTTTACTGGAAAAAATCAGCTGCGCACACAAAGTGCGCACCTTGCAGTTTTTCCAAATTTGCAACCCATTACATTTGAAATACCCCCCACAAACTATATATTTTTGGAAAGTACATACCTCAAGGTTTCTAAGCATACTGGGCTTGTTGGCATGGGTGCATTTGTTTGGACTCTATTCATTGGCAGAACATATGGTTCCAAAGGATTTCCCTAAAAAAATAAGCATAAAGCAGATTCAAAACCATATTTTCCTATAAAAAATATAAGCAAGCAAGAACTAACACAGTAAATCAGGAAGCACAGCGTCTGCTGAACAAAATAATACCCCACATGCATAGGTACTTTGAAGGGTAGAGTTGCCAAACACCCCAAAGTCAAGTGTGCACTTGAGGGTCATTTTACTGTAAAAAATCAGCTGCGCACACAAAGTGCGGACCTTGCAGTTTTTCCAAATTTGCAACCCATTACATTTGAAATACCCCCCACAAACTATACATTTTTGAAAAGTACATACCTCAAGGTTTCTAGGCGTGCTGGGTTTTTTGTTGTGGGAACCTTTTTATGGATGAAAAACCTTGAGGTGTTCATAGTTTGCAACCGATTTCCCTAAAAAATATTAATAAATATGCAGCATACAAGAAAGTTTTCCTAATATATCAATATGCAAACAAGAAAAAACTCAATAAATCTGAAACCGCAGGGTCCCTGGAACAGAACAATACATAACATGCATATGTGGACACAGACCGCTAGACAAATAGCACAGAATAAACATCTGAAAAAGCAATGCAAAATAATCTCAATAATGGTACTAATAGGTTCTGCTAGGATTAGTCATGGGAGGATTAGCCTTGTGCTGATAGATTGTGAACGTCAGTAAACACTGAAACCCTAATGAAGGGCCCCATGTTTTCATCATCTATCACAAGTATCCAGCGGCTCCTCCTTCACCATTTCCTCCATCATCTTTTGGCTTCGCAAGTACCAAAAATAAAAAAACAATGCAGGGACAAGAAAATGCAATTATCTAACTGAATTTTTAACTAGAGAAAGTATATGCAAATAGCCTAAAAGATTCCAGGTATGGCCACTTACCTTCACCCGGATGTGGAGATGTATTCTGTTACTATAGATCTGGGGGTTTTTGCAGAGCAGGGTATTCCAAACCAGGATGACCCTAGGGCACAGAACAAAACCTAACCTAACCTACATACAGTCTAAAAATCCATAAAAAAACAATTAACCAGAATAAAACAATTAAAAATCGAATTTAGTATGGTATGCTTCAAAGCAACCTTCCAAACACAAACCAGGTTGGCTGGGACATGTCGGGCAGTAGTAGCGCACATCTCTCCTAAAGCCACGCCTACTACAAACCCTACAAGGCTTCTGGGGATACCTCTTCCTATTGATGGAGGGGATGCACTTTATGAAATGCTTCCCCACTAATCTAGCCTCGTCATCATTACCAGCCATCTCTGGTGCCTGCTCGGTATCCCCAAATAACAGAGCAGGGAGTATCTTCAGCTGATATTTTACAAACGACAAATTGGAGCCTGGTACTGCTGCCTTGAAGACAACAAAGGAGTTATAAGTTGCTAATTGGACCAAATGGATAGCAACTTTTTTGTACCAGGCTCTGGATTTTCTGGTGGCGTTGTAATATGTTAAAATTTGGTCTGTTTTATCAACGCCACCCATGAATTTATTATAATCTTTGATACAACGTGGCTTTTGGGAAGGGGCTCGGGGACCACGTTGCCGTAATCTCACGACTGACTCATCGTGGATTGTAGTCAGCATGAAAACATTTTTTTTGTCCATGTATTTCACGGCCAGGAGCTCATTGCTTCTTACAGCATACGACTCTCCACGATTTATTTTTTGTTTCAGCAATGACCTGGGCAAGCCTTTTCGATTACGGTTGATGGTGCCGCAGGCCGGTGTGTCCAATGAGTAGAGGGCTCGAAATAGGGGGATGCTGGTATAAAAGTTATCCACATATAAGTGGTAACCTTTCCCCAGTAGCGGAGTCATGAGTTCCCAAACTATTTTTCCACTGACAGACAAATCAAGGGGACAACCAGGGGGGTCCAGATGTGTGTCCCTTCCTTCGTAAAGACGAAAAAATTTGGTGTAGCCGGTCGAGCTTTCACACAATTTGTAAAATTTTATCCCATAGCGGGCACGCTTACTAGGGATATACTGACGAAATACAATGCGCCCTTTATAAAGCAGAAGCGATTCGTCAATACTTAAATTTTGGGAGGGGGTATACACTTCTGCAAAGCGCTCAGACAGACTATCGATCAGGGGACGTACTTTGTGAAGTCTGTCGTGACCGGGCTCACCACGGGGAATTGCAGTGGCATTGTCATTAAAATGTAGAAACCGCAGTAAAATTTGGTAGCGGTTTCTGGGCATTATGGCCGGAAATAATGGTGTTGCCAAAAGGGTTCGGGTATCCCAGTAGGAGGCGATACTAAATTTTTTGCAGATACCCATGGCTAAAGTGAGCCCCCAAAATTTTTTTAACTCACTTATGTTTGTGGGCTGCCATGCATGAGCGCGGGCGTGCCTTTGTGGGGGATTTTGTGCTAGGACCCACTCAGCATAGCAGTTTGTATGGTAGACCATGTCCTGTAGGATGGCCTCCGTGATGAACAATTTGAAAAAGTCAACAGGACGGAAGTTTGTTGTGTCCACGTTGACTCCGGGGACCGAATCGAAAGGGGGAATTTCGGGGGAATAATTATTGGGAGGCCTCCACGTAGGCACTCCATCACCAGCTGCAGCACTCTCCATCTGATCTACACTCTCCTCCAGCGTGGCTTCTGCTTGTGCGCTACCATCCCTTCTAGGATGCCTAGCACTACCACTGGTACTACTGCACGGCTGTGTCTCTTCAGTAGAGGAGGCACTGTCAGACTCACTATCTGAGGGCAAATATTCTGACCCTGAATCACTATACTCCGAGTCTGACTCCATCATGTAAGCCGCTGCTTCCTGGGCAGAGTACCTTTTCCCAGCCATACCGAAATCTGCTAAACAAAGGCTAAAACCAAATGAAAACAATAAAAATACTACACTAAAGGGGAGGAACTAGGGGGAAGTTTACAGTAACTAAAAGCTAAATCTAAAGCCTAGAACTAAAGTTGGGGAACAAAACAGCCAAAAAGCAAATACACAAAGTAAACGTCAGTCAGCAAGCTTGCAGATTCGAGAATCTTCGAGAGCAATCGCAATCTAAAAGGAAGTTAAAGTAACAGAACATTACAATTAAGAAGGATGGTTGAAACCCCCTGCAGCTGTAGGGCCCATGTACAGAGAGGCAGGAGGAGCAGGTGTGTACACAATATGTATATGCTGGAGTTGTACCACTCTCTGTACATGGGCCGCTCCAAGATAGAAAGAATGAGCGGACAATTGCAGTGGCGCAACATGGAAGAAAGGAGTTGGTCCAGCGATCAGTGGGGGGAGGTGGGGATGGGGCAGCTCCTTGTGTTCCCCCCACTCAATGGAGGGAAGAGATTTGCGCTGATCAGCGACCGGTCGTGGCAGCTGCGATCACATGCAGGGAGTGGGGGAACACGAGGAGCTGCCCCTCCACCTCCCTCCAAAGCTCACACACAGCCGGGAACGGCACAGGCAGGGCGGCGCTGATCACATGTAGGGAGGCTGGCAACATAAGCAGCCACCCTCTACCTCCCACCATAGCTCACACACTGATCGGTGGCCACTCAGGGACACACAGATTGGCAGACAGTACAGGACAGGTCAGAAAGTGAGAGACTCTCTGATACACGGCCAGGAACAGCACAGGCAAGGCAGCGCCAGTCACATGTAGGGAGGGGGCAACAGGAGGAACCGTCACGCAACATGGAAGGAGCTGGTATGGCAATCACATGGCCACTGCCCCAACCTGTCACTGATCAGCACAAATCTCTCCCCCCTTCCGCCGACCTGAGAGATTTGCCCTGATCAGTGACAGGTTGGGGCAGTGGCGATCACATGCAGGGACTGGGAATACGAGGAGCCGCCGTCCCCCCACCTCCCTCCAAAGCTCACAAATGCCTAGGGAATGGCACAGGCGGGGGCGGCCAGGTCTGGAGCAGCGGCGATCACAGCAGGCGCAGACGCCGCTCTCCAAAGCTCACACACCGATCGACATACAGAACTTGACAGGCAAGAGTGAAGGACAAGTGGCAGGGCAGCCATGTCTGGGGCATCTGTCACTCATGCTGATCAGTGACAGGTCTGGGCAGCGGCATCACTCCCTGCATGTGATCACCACTGGCCCGACCCATCACTGATCAGCGCAAATTCCTCCCTCCTCTGATCGGCGGAGAGTTTTGCACTGTCACATCAGTCACAGGCCAGGGCAGAAGTGTAGGCGGGGGATCACATGCAGGGTGATAGGCACCTTGAGGGAACAGCACAGGTGGGGGTGGATCACATGTAGGGAGGGGGGCAACATGAGCAGCCCCCCCGCCAAAGCTTGGTGTGGACAGGTCAGTGACAGTGACCTGGTCAGCAACAGGTCTGAGCACCGGCATCACTCCCTGCATGTGGTCACCGCTGCTCGACCTGTCACTGATCAGCGCAAATCTCTCTCCCCTCCGCCGCTGATTTGCACTGATCAGTGACAGGTCAGGCAGCGGTGACCACATGTAGGGAGTGATGCCGCTTCCCAGACCTGTCATTGATCAGGTCACGACACTGCCCCAATCAGTCACTGATGAGTGCATATCTCCCCCCCTCCGCTGATCGTCGGGAGGGGAAAAAGATTTGCGCTGATCAGCAACAGGTCGGGGCAGTGGCGTAGGCAGGAGGGGATCACATGTAGGGTGGGGGGCAACATGAGGGAACGGCGCATCAGCCGGCCCCCTCCAAAGCTTAGTGTGGACAGGTCGGTGACACTGACAGGTCTGGGCAGCAGCATCACTCCCTGCATGTGATCGCCACTGCCCCAGCCTGTCACTGATCAGCGCAAATTTCGATTCGATCGGCAGAGGGGGGGGGGGAGAGATTTGCACTGATCAGTGACAGGTCAGGCAGCAGCAACCACATGCAGCGAGTGATGCCGCTGCCCAGACCTGCCACCGATTAGGCCACAACTCTGCCCCAATTTGTCACTGATCAGCGCAAATATCTCCCCTTTCCACCTATCGTCGGAGAGGAGAGAGAGATTCGCGCTGATCATTGACAGGTCAGGGCAGCAGCGTAGGTAGGGGGGCATCACGCTGCCCGACCTGTGCCGATCAGTGACAGATCGGGGCAGTAGCGATCACCGCTGCCCCGACCTGTCACTGATCAGCATGAATCTCTCTCCCCTCCGCCCATCGGCGGAGGGGAGAGAGGTTTATGCTGATCAGTGACAGATTGGGGCAGCGTGATCACCCCTAGCCCTAGGGTTAGGGCTAGGGCTAGAGCTGTCTCTCCAACGCTCCCTCTTTCATTAACAAGTTAGGCCCTATTATGATACTAATTTTAAAAATTAGTGGTATTTTTCCATGTTTATTTCAGACAGTAATCAATTAGTTCTTGCCAAGTCCTTGCATTGCTAGTAGTAAAATAAATATTATATGAAGACATGTGACAACTGACAAATGAAAGCCTATATACAATTTACTATCTATAAGTAATTCATTTTTTATTTCCCTTATTTACCTGTAATTAGGGTTAGGGCTAGGGCATGTGTGTTGTCCCCCCTCTCTTCCCCCATGGCTCCCTCATGCCCCCCTCCCCCATCACGCTAGGGGGGGCATGAGGGAGCCATGGGGCAAGGCAGGGGGGGAAAACACACATACCCTAACCCTAGCCCTAAGATACATAGGATGCAGATAGGGTTGGGGTACAGATACATAGGATGCAGATAGGGTTGGGGTACAGATACATAGGATGCAGATAGGGGTGGGGTGCAGATACATAGGATACAGATAGGGTTGGGGTACAGATACATAGGGTGCAGATAGGGTTGGGGTACAGATACATAGGGTGCAGATAGGGTTGGGGTACAGATACATAGGGTGCAGATAGGGTTGGGGTACAGATACATAGGATGCAGATAGGGTTGGGGTACAGATACATAGGATGCAGATAGGGTTGGGGTGCAGATACATAGGATACAGATAGGGGTGGGGTGCAGATACATAGGATACAGATAGGGTTGGGGTACAGATACATAGGATGCAGATAGGGTTGGGGTACAGATACATAGGATGCAGATAGGGTTGGGGTACAGATACATAGGATGCAGATAGGGTTGGGGTGCAGATACATAGGATACAGATAGGGGTGGGGTGCAGATACATAGGATACAGATAGGGTTGGGGTACAGATACATAGGATGCAGATAGGGTTGGGGTACAGATACATAGGATGCAGATAGGGTTGGGGTACAGATACATAGGATGCAGATAGGGTTGGGGTACAGATACATAGGATGCAGAAAGGGTTGGGGTACAGATACATAGGGTGTAGACATGGTTAGGGTACAGATACATAGGGTGCAGATAGGGGTGGGGTGCAGATACATAGGATACAGATAGGGTTGGGGTACAGATACATAGGATGCAGATAGGGTTGGGGTACAGATACATAGGATGCAGATAGGGTTGGGGTACAGATACATAGGATGCAGATAGGGTTGGGGTACAGATACATAGGATGCAGAAAGGGTTGGGGTACAGATACATAGGATGCAGAAAGGGTTGGGGTACAGATACATAGGGTGCAGATAGGGGTGGGGTGCAGATACATAGGATACAGATAGGGTTGGGGTACAGATACATAGGATGCAGATAGGGTTGGGGTACAGATACATAGGATGCAGATAGGGTTGGGGTACAGATACATAGGATGCAGAAAGGGTTGGGGTACAGATACATAGGATGCAGAAAGGGTTGGGGTACAGATACATAGGATGCAGATAGGGTTGGGGTACAGATACATAGGATGCAGATAGGGTTGGGGTACAGATACATAGGATGCAGATAGGGTTGGGGTACAGATACATAGGGTGCAGATAGGGTTGGGGTACAGATACATAGGGTGCAGATAGGGTTGGGGTACAGATAGGGTCGGGGTACAGATACATAGGGTGCAGATAGGGTTGGGGTACAGAGACATAGGGTGCAGATAGGGTTGGGGTACAGAGACATAGGGTGCAGATAGGGTTGGGGTACAGATACATAGGGTGCAGATAGGGTTGGGGTACAGAGACATAGGGTGCAGATAGGGTTGGGGTACAGAGACATAGGGTGCAGATAGGGTTGGGGTACAGAGACATAGGGTGCAGATAGGGTTGGGGTACAGAGACATAGGGTGCAGATAGGGTTGGGGTACAGATACATAGGGTGCAGATAGGGTTGGGGTACAGATACATAGGGTGCAGATAGGGTTGGGGTACAGAGACATAGGGTGCAGATAGGGTTGGGGTACAGAGACATAGGGTGCAGATAGGGTTGGGGTACAGAGACATAGGGTGCAGATAGGGTTGGGGTGCAGATACATAGGGTGCAGATAGGGTTGGGGTACAGATACATAGGGTGCAGATAGGGTTGGGGTGCAGATACATATGGTGCAGATAAGGTTGGGGTGTTGGACAGTTGATAGGGGATTATGTGTCTCTGGCACAATACACTCCCTGGCAGTGAAGGAGTTACAGGGTCTGTTTACCTGAACAGCCATCACTACAATGATCTATAGTTAAGTTTTCAGTGCCTGGGCAAGGGGAGGGGTAGGTAACAGCTAACCTTGTGTAATCCCTCTCAGATGTAAAGATGGTGAGGCAGGAGAGCTGATCTCACATGGCAGTGGCAGCAATGTCAGCAGTGACACATGATCTGTCTTTTCTGTCCATGGCAGATGCATGTCACTGACTCTCTCTTCTCTATGCTGGTGATGATGATGACAGGGGGAGGGAGGGGACAGCACAGATCGAGCAGCATGAGGGAGGGAGGCAGAGGGGGGCCATGAGGGAAGTAACTCACATTGCCAGTGACAGGTTGGGATCTCTGCTGCCCTGATCTGTCACTGACAGCACAGATCGAGCAGCATGATGAGGGAGGGAGGCAGAGGGGGGCCATGAGGGAAGTAACTCACATTGCCAGTGACAGGTTGGGCCAGCGTGATCTCTGCTGCCCTGATCTGTCACTGACAGCACAGATCGAGCAGCATGATGAGGGAGGGAGGCAGAGGGGGGCCATGAGGGAAGTAACTCACATTGCCAGTGACAGGTTGGGATCTCTGCTGCCCTGATCTGTCACTGACAGCACAGATCGAGCAGCATGATGAGGGAGGGAGGCAGAGGGGGGCCATGAGGGAAGTAACTCACATTGCCAGTGATAGGTTGGGCCAGCGTGATCTCTGCTGCCCTGATCTGTCACTGACAGCACAGATCGAGCAGCATGATGAGGGTGGGAGGCAGAGGGGGGCCATGAGGGGCGGGGGGGGGGGGAACACACATGCCCAGTGACAGATGGGGCAGCGGTGATCACACTGCCCAACCAGTCACTGATCAGCATGAATCTCTCTACCCTCCGGGAGAGAGATTCATGCTGATCAGTAACAGGTCGGGCAGCAGCATTCACGCTGCCCCGATCTCTCACTTCTCAGTCAGGTCAGGCAGGTCATCAGCGTGGGGGGGGGGGGGGGGCATCAGCACAACAATAGGGAGGGGGGACAACACAAGAGACCTTACTCACCTCAGATCCACGCAGCAAGAGACCAGACGCCATGTGACCCGGGTTTTATAGCAGTGCGGCGCCGGCTGATGACAGCTGCAGGTGCTGCATTTTGATTGGCTCCTGCAGCGATCGAGTCATAGGTACAACCCTCAGATTACCTCTGGATGACCCCCCAAGCCTCATCTTCAAGATAAACCAGGAACTGTGGTGCTGAGACCTTCCAATCGGCTTTAAGGTAGGAAAGTGTCAGCTACGTGACTCTCACGTAGCTGGCACTTAACAGTAGGAGAGGCAGCTACGTGAGACTCACGTAGCTGGCACTAGAAGGGTTAATGTCCCGAGTGGGAGGATTTATAACAATAATGAACCCAGTGATAAAGGATCGGGAGGGACCCCCTAAATGCTACTGGCGAACCTCCTGAACCACCATCTGAAAGACAGAACAGAAGGTCTAATAAGGCTAATGAAGGCATAGAAAATCTTACATACATAGGATGAGAAAAAGGGGATGGCCGGATGCCACTTACAGAACCGACAGCAAGGAATGGCGACCGTGAGGGAATCCACCTGAGCTGCAGCCAGAAGGGGAGAAGGGGGCGTGGTCAGCGCGGGACGCGCGTGACGCCGGGCAACGCCCCCCTTCCCCTCTCCACACAGGCAGAGCTCCGCAGCGGCGCCAGAGAAGGATGGGGGCGGGCAGCGGTGACGCGCCGCCACACCGGCCCCGCCCCCCCAGTCAGCGTGAGGAGAATCTCCTCAGAAGAAAATGGCGCCAAGAGCCGGCCGGCGCCGCAGAGTAAAGAGCGGCCGCCGGCCCGGCTAGTATAAAAAAACAGTCACATACACACACACACACAGTGTATTAAACATGCGAAAACGGGAGGGACGAGCCCCGGCCCCGCGCCGACGGTCCAGTTCCGGTAGCGACAGGTAGCGAATTGTGAACGCCGGGCGCTGTACGCAATACCACATTTATCAAAGCGATTCTGGTGAGCGCCTCTTACAGCGACACAAAGCGACTGATTCATCATCACAGACGGCTCGGCGTATAGCGCCGCTGGCTTCCAGAGCGCTGGTATTACCTGTCACTACCTGTCGCTTTCCCCATACATTTCAGTTGACGTTACTTTTCTTTTCTTTAAACAGGGTTTTCTTTTAATATTTTTTTTGTTTTGTATCAAATCATTGTGTGACCTCTCCTGGCCTATTTAAAGTGGACCAACACCCAGGATTTTGACTAGCCTGGGTTTTGGTCCACTTCGGTGGGGCACCCCGATCGCTGTGTGAAACCCCTCAGAAAGCCCCGAAAACTCACCCCGCTCCCACGTGACCGCTGCAGCCAATCCCCACCGACGGACAAGCGAGAGGCAGCGCCGGACAAGCAGAGCGCGTCCACCGCCTCCCGCGAGTCCCTCTTACAGGGAGCGCACCCGCGCCGAGCATTCACAAACGGTCAGCGCGGGAGCGCGCCCTGCTAGAGGGACGCGCGGGAGGCGGCGGCGGACGCGCATGCGCTGCTGGAACGTGGAAAAGGTAGGATTGTGGGCTTCCTGGGGGGTTTCACCCCGCGGGACATCCCGATTTCGGATGCCCCGCGGGGAGGGATCTGATCGGCCCGGGAATCTTAGATTTCAGGGCCGATCCCCCCTGGGTGTTGATCCGCTTTAAAAACATTTTTGAAAACTTTTTGGGATTTTTTATATTTTTATGCAGAATTGTCCTTACAGGTCTGGTATTAAAGTGTTAATATCACAATGTAATAACAATGTAATTCCATGTGTTTTCTCTTTGTTAATAGTGGATACGTGTTCCAAAACGGACTTTAATCACACAGCTTCTGGTGCTCTGGGCTACAGTGACACAATTTTCAGCGCCGGCGCTGTGTGAGGCTGATTTTTTGATGAATATGGTTTGAGTCGCACACACTGACCAGTTGCTACCGTTCGCTCCCATAAGGCTCACACACTCACACATCAAATTCATCAATGCTGGCCATGTTACTACAGCGACTGAGGCGCTCTGTAATAGCGACTCACGGCTGATCAGAGCGACCACTAGCACCGCTGTACAGACGCTCATCTGCCATTACCTGGCGCTAGTAATGAATCAGCCTGCCAGAAGCAAAGCAACGGGACAAAAAGCTAAGAAAGCAGCCGGCATAGCATAAAAGTATATATCATATTTTATTATAAACAAGCAGAGACATAATAAGAAATCGTCCAATTAAAACTCGACAGAGTGCAGCGGCGGGATCCACATTTCCGTGACCTGCAAACGCCTCCATGTTTCCGGTCTAAAATGTATCACTAAAAGAAATCCACCCCCCCCCCACCCGCGTCCTATTGGCCCAGTAGAGCTCTGTCATCCGGCAGGATGTGGACAATGTAAGGGAACACAATGGGTTTTAGTGGGGTTTTCCCGTAGGAAGATAAAAGGGAAAACTCCGGCAAACATAGGAAACTCCAGTTAAAAAGGGACAGTCCTCCCCCATCTTGTTAGTATTTCTTACTGGTCAAATCGGGCTCATCAGATTACTAGCTGCAGGTCCGCTTCAGGGATCGGGTCACAGAAGCTTATGGAGTCAGGGGATGCTTTTTGCTTTCTTTTCCCAGGCAAAGCAAAGATCAACTCCGAGTATTAAAAGTGGATATTAAAATAGGAGACTATAAAAGCATTGAAGGGAGGAGGCGCTGCTACCCCAGTCCATGATACCCTCGAATCCGCTGGGCGAGCTGCAAATCCTGGACGTACAGGGTCACCCTCTTGGCGTGGAGAGTGCACAGGTAGGAATCTTCAAACAGGCGCACGAGGAACGCCTCCGCGGCCTGAGGAGACAGGACAAGGCGTCACAGGGGAGGACAAGGCGTCACAGGGGAGGACAAGGCGTCACAGGGGAGGACAAGGCGTCACAGGGGAGGACAAGGCGTCACAGGGGAGGACAAGGCGTCACAGGGGCTAAAGCAGCCTATACAGCAGCTACAGGTCTGGCTGCTAAAGATGGGGGAGGGATTAATAATTTAATGGTTAGGGATTGGAGGGATGATTATTAATTGAATAGCTAGGGATGGGTGGAGGGATTAACAACCAATTGGTCAGGAATGGGAGTAGGGAATATTAGATGAATGGTTCGCAATGGGAGGAAGGATTATTACTTGGTTAGAAAAGGAAGGAGGGATTATCAATCAAATGGTTAGGGATGGATGGAGGGGTTATTAATCAAATGGTTAGGGATGGGTGGAGGGATTATTAACAGAATGGGAGTAGGGAATATTAGATGAATGGTTCGCAATAGGAGGAAGGATTATTACTTGGTTAGAAAAGGAAGGAGGGATTATTAATCAAATGGTTAGGGATGGATGGAGGGATTATTAATCAAATGGTTAGGGATGGATGGAGGGATTATTAATCAAATGGTTAGCGATGGATGGAGGGATTATTAATCAAATGGTTAGGGATGGATGGATGGATTATTAATCAAATGATTAGGGATGGATGGAGGGATTATTAATCAAATGGTTAGGGATGGATGGAGGGATTATTAACAGAATGGGAGTAGGGAATATTAGATGAATGGTTCGCAATAGGAGGAAGGATTATTACTTGGTTAGAAAAGGAAGGATGGATTATTAATCAAATGGTTAGGGATGGATGGAGGGATTATTAATCAAATGGTTAGGGAAGGAAGGAGGGATTATTAATCAAATGGTTAGGGAAGGAAGGAGGGATTATTAATCAAATGGTTAGGGAAGGAAGGAGGGATTATTAATCAAATGGTTAGGGATGGATGGAGGGATTATTAATCAAATGGTTAGGGATGGATGGAGGGATTATTAATCAAATGATTAGGGATGGATGGAGGGATTATTAATCAAATGGTTAGGGATGGATGGAGGGATTATTAATCAAATGATTAGGGATGGATGGAGGGATTATTAATTGAATAGTTGGTTAGGGAAGGGAGAATGGATTATTCATTGAATGGTTAGGGATGAGAAGAAGGATTAATAATTAAATGGTTAGAGTTGAGAGAAAGGATTATTAATTGAATAGTTATGGGTGGGAAGAGGGATTATTATTAATTAAATGGTTAGCGCTGGGTGGAGGGAATTTTG
The DNA here is from genome assembly GCA_027917425.1 of Gastrophryne carolinensis. Classification (NCBI taxonomy): domain Eukaryota; kingdom Metazoa; phylum Chordata; class Amphibia; order Anura; family Microhylidae; genus Gastrophryne; species Gastrophryne carolinensis. Next base: position 26,903,880 of record CM051235.1, on the reverse strand, counting down.
ATTGAATAGTTAGGAAGGGAGGATGAATTATTCATTGAATGGTTAAGGATGGGAGGAGGGATTTTGATTGAAATGGTTAGGGATAGGAGGGGTTATTAATTGAGTAGTTATGGATGGGAGGAGGGATTATTATTAAAGTGGACCAACACCCAGGATTTTCACTATCCTGGGTGTTGGTCCACTTCCGCAGGGCACCCCGATGGGGGTGATCAGAAAGCCCCAAAAAACTCACCTCACGGCCGACGGACAAGCTGAGGCCGCCTTTCGCGGGTGCGCGCCCTGCTAGAGGGACGCGCGAGAGGCGGCCTGCGCATGCGCGGTTGGAACGGGGAGAAGGTAAGGTTTGTGGGCGTCCGATTTCGGATGCCCCGCGGGGAGGGAGCTGATCGGCCCAGGAATCTTATAGATTCCCGGGCCGATCAGCGGTGGGTGTTGGTCCACTTTAATTAAATGGTTAGGGTTGGATGGAGGGAATTTTAATTGAATATTTAGGAAGGGAAGATGGTTTATTCATTGAATGGTTAAGGATGGGAGGAGGGATTTTTAATTGAATGGTTAGGGATAGGAGGGGGGTATTAATTGAATAGTTGTGAATGGGAGGAGGGATTATTAATTAAAAGGTTAGGGATTGGAGGAGGGATTATTAATGGAATGGGAGGAGGGATTATTAATTAAAAGGTTAGGGATTGGAGGAGGGGTTATTAATTAAATGGTTATTCATTAAATAGTTAGGGATGGAAGAAGGGATTATTATTCAAATGGTTAGGGAAGGGAGGAGGTTTATTAACTTAATGGTTAGAGATAGAATGAGGGATTATTAATTTAATAGTTAGGTAAGGGAGAAGGGACTATTAAATGATTTGTCTGGGATAGGATGAGATATTATCAATTGAATTGTTAGGAGAGGGAGAATTATTAATTGTATGGTTAGGGATGGATGGAGGGATTATTAATTGTATGGTTAGGGATGGATGGAGGGATTATTAATTGTATGGTTAGGGATGGCTGGAGGGATTATTAATTGTATGGCTAGGGATGGATTGAGGGATTATTAACTGAATGCTTAGGGATGGCTGGAGAATTATTAATTGAATGGTTAGGATTATTAATTGAATTACAAGGAGCAGATGCTGACCTCCTGTAAGGCCATGATGGCCATACTCTGCCACATGTAGGGGACTCCGAGGGTGTAATCCAGGCAGACTTCTCTCACCTGCACGAGGAGGAAGTACAGAGACACATGAGCCGGATATAAAACAACATGAAGCAGGAGGCATAAGCATGAGGCCACTCACCAGCCGGGCAAACGGGGCTTTTCTGATTAACAGGTCCGTTGACTTTTGATACTTGCGGATTTCCATGAGCGCGCGCGTTCCCGGCCTGTAGCGTTTCTTCTGTGGTGAGCGGCGGGGTTTGCTGACGTGGCTTGCGGATGGTCTGCGGCTCGTGTCTGATCTGCGGCTTGTGTCTGATCTGCGGCTCGGCCCTGGTTGTGGTTCTGGTTCCGGTTCTGGTGCTGCATTGCAAAAGCTCCAGTTACATGAGAACCCTCCCTATCAGAGAACCCCGATAAACAGAATGATATGTATATGTCGGAGCCACGCTCCTGCCTTATGCCCGGTCAGCTGCTGCAGTCATTGAGCAACAGAAACGTCACTCAGGATTCTAGCGGCACCGGGGCTTCGGCCTAGAATAGGGCCTGGACTGTCCCTTTAAATAAAAATCAGAGGACATCCAAGATAGGAAGATACAGCCTTAAAGCAGAAAAAAACCCAGGATTTTGACCATCACGGGTTGCGATCCTCGCCCCGCTGTGTGAAACCCGCCAGGCCGCACCTTTCCCCAGTCCTATGGCGCATGTGCGGCCTCTCGTCCAATCAGAGTGTTTGGCGTGCATAACTCATTTGGCAAATGGCTTTGCCTGCCTGCAATCTGGAGACCAAGCGGGGGGAATCTTTGGGCTGTGCGCACGCGCTCCCACATCCAGCCATTCATATAGCTGAACAGGAGCAGGCGTGCTTTGCTGGAGATGCAGACGCTTGCGCTCCTGATTCCAGAAGGAAAGGGAAGAGCCATGTGCTTAATGAATGCACACCAAACGGTTCTGATTGGATGAGAGTCTGAGCCTAAATTATGCGTGATCTGGGGGGGGTTCAGACAGCAGGGCATCCTGATTTGGGATACCGTGGGGGGGCAGGGCTGGCCCCACTGGGTTTTGTTCTGCTTTAATGTGAACTGAATGTTCACATTAAAGCCAGTGGCTGGCCATGGAGTCTTTTAGACTCCAAGGCTGGCTGTTGTGGGTTTTGTTTCACTTTTTAAACTGTATGATATGATAAAAATCTATGATAGGAAAATGGGGGGGGGGCACCTTTTGTCAACCCATTGTCTCAGTCGACTCAGGTAGTAAAGGGCATCTTTAAAGCGGACCAAAACCCACGCCGATCAATTCCAGGGCATCCAAAATCAGGATGCCCCGCTGTGTGAAACCCCCCTTAGGTCGCCCCATACACTTACCTTGTTTCCCGCTTCAACAGCGCATGCGCAAGCCGCATCCTCGCTATCCCTCTAGTAGGGCATGCTCTCTGTTAGAGTGAAGCGTGGCAGCATGCTTTGAGCCACTGATTTTAGACAAAGGCTTAGACGATGTGGCGTGAGAGGCCCCTAGCGCACCGATTGGACGAGCGTCCGTGCATGCGCCGTAGGCCCGGGAAGAGGTGAGTTAACTTCAGCAATCTGGGGGGTTTCACACAGGGAAATGACCAAAACCCAGGATAGTCAAAATCCTGGGCTTTGGTCCACTTTAATGTGAACTGAATGTACTATCTCGCCATCACTTTTTTTTAAAGCAGAACAAAACATGTGATTTTCACTTTTCCAGCTTTTATCTCTTGCCCCGGGGGGATTCCGATTATGTATGACCTCGCCCTTCAAAAGCCCCCCCCAAGTCTCTGAAATAAGGGGGGGTGGAAGGCCAGCGGCTGGCCATGGAGTCTTTTAGACTCCAAGGCTGGCTGTGGTAGATTTTGTTTCGCTTTATATAAAAAGCCAATGATATAAAAATACATGATAGGAAAACTGGGGGAAAAAACACCTTTACTGTCAACCCATTGTGATGTCTCGGTTGACCCAGGGTGTAAAGGGAATCTTTAGGGACCAAAGCCCATCTCAGCCGGCAGATTTCCTCTCCCTAGGGCATCCCGCTTTGGAAAGCCCCACTGTGTGAGAGCACAGCAATAAAGCGGACCAGCAGCCTGGCACAGTTGGAAAAGAATTTTGGAGCTTCCTCTTTCAACTGACATAACAAATGCACAGTAACAGGAAGCCCAGCAGCACTTCCTGTTTGCAGGTGGCCTGCAAGCCCATGAGCGGCCATCTTGTTTTTAAAATTTATCCAGTAGTCATTAGAAAATCATTATTTTTTACATGCAACAATCTAAATTGCCCTGGAAAAGGATGCTTGAGGACCGTTTGTTGTGTTGGTCTGGTTTAATTCATCTTTGACTGTTGGTCTGCTTTAACTCACCAAGCCACCAGTCCCATGGTGCATGTGCAAATGTGATGGTGGATGGCAGCTAAAGGCAAGTGGGGGTGGGTCCGGTGGGTGTTCCTGAAATCACTGCGGCAAAAAGAAACTGAATGGACCCGAGCCCGGCTGCTCTGTAAGAACGCTGGAAGGGCGAGTTTTACTGGCGATCCCTGGAGATGCACACAGCGGGGGTATCCCAAATTTTAATACACCTGTGGATCAAAACCCACGCCCCGGGGCATCCAAAATCAGGATGCCCAGCTGTGTAAAATCCCCTGGGCCACCACATAAACTTACCTTGTTTTCCGGTCCAACGGCGCATACAAAAGCCGCGGCTGCATTCCTGCTATCCCTCTAGCAGGACGTGTGCCCGTGCCAGGCATTTGTGTATGGCCGGCGCGAGCAAGCTCCAGGTTAGAGGGAAGTGGGGGATACGGCCGCCAGCGCGCTCGCAGCCACTGGCCTTAGATGAAGGCTTAGACGACGTGACATCAGCGGCTCCGAGCGCACTGATTGGACAGTGGCCACGCATGCGCTGTAGGACCGGGAAGAGGTGAGTTGACGATCTGGGGGGTTTCACACAGCAGGGCAAAATCCTGGGTTTTGGTCCATTTTAACTGTACTAAAAACGCAGGCGAGTGTAAAAGCTGGCTTTTGGTCCACTTTACACGGACATTTGGGTTTGTGTCTTACGTGTAGGGCTTTTGAGCGGCGACACTCTGTGCGGGACCCTGGACTTCCGGCGGGACGATGTGCTGGTTTCATGCGGTCTCCTCATCACTGATCACCCCCTGAAACAAAAATTAAAAAGGGGACTGTGAGGAATAGGGCAAATATTACATTTCATTTTATTGCTGATGCCCGGCATCCCCCTTTAAAACGACCTTAGACAAAAAATCAGGTTTAAAGCGAAACACCACCTTATCCTTATGCCGCTCAAAGTAAGGCGGCTTCATACAAAGCGCTGCCAGCTCTGACACGCGACGCACCGAGGTGATAGCTACCAAAAAGGCCACTTTTAGGGTCAAAATAGACAATGCAGCATCGCATAAGGGCTCGAAGGATCATTGTAAACAGATGGCCAAGGCCGAGACCTTTCTGGAGTCCAACCACCACAAGAGGGACTGTCTGACCATGGGGGGACAGTGAAAATTCCTGATCCAGGGACTCCTGCGTCCGGTCCCAACCGGCCAACAGATTCAATTGAAGATGTCTCATGTGAAACTGGGTGAAGGGCACTGCCTCGAAGCAGGACACCATGAGGCCCACCAGTTTTATCCCCAGACGGATCGATGGCCGCTGACAAGCCAGTAGGGCTTGCACCTGCGTCTGGAGTCTCTGCACCTTCTGCTGGGGGAGGAATACCTTGACCTGAGAGGTGTCCAACTTCATGCCCAGGAAGGACCTCACTATTGAAGGAGTGATAGAAGACTTGGAGTAATTGATTACCCATCCGAAATCCTCGAGAGTGGATAACACCGTCCGGGTGTCGCTCTTGGCCTGCTGAAGGGACTGAGCCGCAATCAGCAAATCGTCCAGACAAGGCAGAACATGAATGAGGAAAGGGGGGAGAAGGAGGACTGGGAGGGGTCGTTCCTCTGATTGCGTAGCCTTTATCAGGCTCTGTGCCTCAGTGGTGTAGAGGTATGGCCTCGTGGGCACTATAGTACAGTTCAAAGGGGGGGGGCCCCCTCTTTGAGACTCTCCCCCCTTGGGGAGTGTTCCGCCCCGCCCTTTCAAACCGTACACACTAGTGTTGGTTGAATGGTGCGGGCTTGGCAGATCTCCCCGTGGGGGAAGGGTGAGAAAGGGGGGGAAAGATGCAAGTCAAGTAAGTAAACCAATAGTATCCAAACAAAGCAATTGACATATTGTTACTATTAGAGATTCAATTTATAATTAAACCTTGCAATGATTTGTTATGATCAGAACCCTTGGACCCACACACTGAAGAAGCAAATGCGAAACGCGTCTGTGTAGGAGTTCCATTACGCCCACAAAATTCTGTATTACAACTTGCTACAAATCGAGGGTATAAAGTACCCATTTCACAACCAACATATAAGGTCCCTCAAACAGCGGACCCACCAACAAGTACAACTTTGGACTAAAAGACTTATGTGTGCAAGAATTGCATGGATAGAGACATTAAGTGTACTTAAAAAGTACTTGATGTTGGCAACACATTGTAATTATAATTGTTGATGTAAAATAAATGTATACACAGTGATACTTTTTAATACTGAAGCTCTCAGTGAGTGACTTAGAGGTTTTTTTCCCCCCCTTTCTCACCCTTCCCCCACGGGGAGATCTGCCAAGCCCGCACCATTCAACCAACACTAGTGTGTACGGTTTGAAAGGGCGGGGCGGAACACTCCCCAAGGGGGGAGAGTCTCAAAGAGGGGGCCCCCCCCCCTTTGAACTGTACTATAGTGCCCACGAGGCCATACCTCTACACCACTGAGGCTCAGAGCCTGATAAAGGCTGCGCAATCAGAGGAACGACCCCTCCCAGTCCTCCTTCTCCCCCCTTTCCTCATTAATACATAGAAAGTGACTTTCTATGGGCGAAGGCCCAATAAGAAGGACGGACAGACGGCAATACAAAGGCAGCAGGACATGACACAATTAGGCGGTACAAACTGGGATCAAATGATTCAGAATCTCTCTAGAACAACACAGGACAAAACCACAGGGAACCAAATTGAGACAACGATACCCAACAAATTCAACCGATTAGAACGCACCCTCCAGAAAAAAACTAAACTATTCTGGAATATAGATTTTTTTAAAAAATATATCGAGAATAACATAATACCTCTAGGCTTGAGAATAAAAATTTTTCCCCAAATTTTTAACCTGGACCCCACCTTCAAAACAGAATGGGAAAATAACCTCCAAAAATGCTCTATGACTATGCTAGAACTATTAATTTCCCAACAAGAGAAACAACTGAAAGACATAGAGAACGATTACATAGAGATCTGCACCGACTTGAACCAACATTCAGACTGGCCACAGTTTGAAACAAGAAACATTAACATCACTAGGGATATATCCAAATTGAATAGAGAGGTCTGGGAAAATAAGACAAGAAAGTTTGAAAGGGACCTACTAGCATACAAAGAAGGGAGGGCTTACAGGTGGGGCACAAGCCCACATACGCATAGGCCACAACGGGGACAGTTGCACCAGCGGGGGGTAGCATACCGCAGGGGACAACATAGATTTGATCAAGACACTAGATGGGAACCCACCTCAGACACTAGACAACACCAGAACAGATACCCACAAGATAGGAGTAAACTACAGCCACCCCTTGATCAGCAAATTAGTGAAACCTCTTCTGAAGAGAGTTTTTTAGATCTGGACCTGAACCCCCCGACACAACAACAACATCCACGATCACACACTGCAAAGAAAACACCCGCAAACACCAGAAGCCAGGCAAGAACACAACCAAAATGACAACGACAAATCAGGTAGTGAACCTGGCTGCAATCCCTCTGACCATTAACCAACAGAAAGTATTGGAACTAGGTTTAAATTTCTGTCCCCAGACCAACCAGGATAAATTTGAATTGACCACAGATATACACCTCTTTGCGAGGAAAATTCTACTGAAATACCTCTACAAGGATAACACAGAACCACCTCCGAACACAGTCCTCACAGAGGATGACCAAACAGCAGTAGAGACCCTTTATGAACTATTAAATGAGCAAGACACGGAACAACTCGACTCATCAGCACTCACACACCTAGAACCACCACAGACCCCCTACAGTAAACAGCTTGAGAAACTAGACTATAAAAAAACTTTTAAAAAACCATCGACCTTCTTTCCCCCCCTACATTTACAATCTAGCATCAAGACATTTGTCAACCTAGTCACATACGATATAGAAAGACTACCCACTAGAGGACAAAGACCAAATAATATCACTCCTCAGCTGAAAAGAGCATTACAAGAACTGGAGACTAACCCTGATATAGTAATAAAACCTGCAGACAAAGGGGGTAACACGGTGATTATGACAAGATCACAATATGAACGTATGTGTCACAGAATCCTTAACAATAAGGACTGGTACCAAAAAGTCCCTATGACGAAGCTACAGAAAGACCAGGAGGAGTATTACACACTCATCGATCAGGCACTTTCACATGACATAATCACCAAACAAACAGCCGATTTCTTGAGAATAGACAAACCAGTTACCCAGACATTCTACGCCCTCCCGAAAATTCACAAATCCAGAACAGATCCACCAGGCCGCCCCATAGTGTCAGGAATGAGATCACTCACAAGCACTGCAAGCAGATATATCGACAAACATCTCCAACCATATGTACAAACATTACCTTCTTACATTAAGGACACACCACATCTTCTACAAACCCTGGATGGGCTGACTCTACCGGGAGGCACGATTTTGGCAAGCTTTGACGTAGAAGCACTCTACTCAAGCATACCACACCAAGCAGGACTCAGAGCAGTAAAGAACTATCTAGACCAGTTAGATATAAATCAATACGACCATAGCTCCTTCCTCATCAAACTACTACAGTTCATACTCACTCATAACACATTCTTATTCCAGAACCAGCTATACCAACAAATACAAGGCACAGCCATGGGCACGACGTGTGCCCCTACCTATGCCAACCTCTATCTGGGCTGGTGGGAACATACCCTCTGGCAAGATGCCAATGTACTCCCTTTTCTTGAGAAAGCCGTCACGTGGCTAAGATATATAGATGACATACTCATTCTATGGGAGGGTACAGAGCTTGAGTTGAAAGAATTTCACCAACTACTCAACCTTAATACACAAAACTTAAAACTCACACTGGACTACAGTCCGAGAGAGATTACATTCTTGGACCTCAAAATCAACATAGACGAGCAGGGGAACATAAACACCGACTTCTATAGAAAACCAACTGCAGCGAATAATATATTAAGAGCGACCAGTTCCCACCCCAACCCCCTGAAACAGAGTATCCCCTATGGGGAGTTTTTGACAGCCAAACGCAACTGTTCAACACAAGAAGCCTTCCAAGCAGCGGCAGATGGTATTAGGGACAGACTACTGCAAAGAGGATATAGTAAAAAAATACTTAAAAGGGCCTACCACAAAGCCAAGGCACGGAGCAGACAGAGTCTACTGTTCCCAGATAGAAAGACAAATACCTCATCCCCCCCAACACTACCAATCATACTCACATACACCAAACAACACAACGACATAAGAAACATACTCCAGAAACACTGGCACGTATTAACACATGATCCAAACCTAGAGACCCTGATCCCTGGAAGACCACAATTAGTGTTCAGACGGGCAAAATCCATAAAGGATACACTTGTGAAGAGTCACTACTCCGACCCATCTGAAAAGAAATGTTGTAGAACACTGGGGCTTTACAACTGTGGAGGGTGTAGCACTTGCCAATTCATCAAACAAGGCACGACCTTTACATTACCTAACAACAGAACGCATACAATAAAACATTTCGTCAATTGTAATTCCCCGCACATTATTTATCTCCTGACATGTCCATGTGGGAGATTTTATGTGGGAAAGACCAATCGGAAGCTCAGAATAAGGATCTTGGAACATTTGAGAGACATCCGCAAAGGAAATATAGCCACACCCATAGGAAGACATTTCGCTAAGGAACATCAAGCAAACCCAAAAGGAATCTTTTTCCAGGCACTAGACAGGTTACATACACAGAAAAGAGGGGGAGATATCCAAAAAATAACACTACAGCGGGAAACTAAATGGATTGTGACATTAAAAGCAACATACCCACCGGGACTTAACGAGACATGCAGCTTCTCTCCCTTTCTGAAATAAATCAAACACCTGACCTAAACAGTAGAAAACGTAAAAATGTCCTCTTGTCGACTTAAGTATCCACAAGGATACCAGCACGCAATTACTAGCTCTATCACAGCACTGTGATAAACTATAACCGCAATACATACAATTGTCCCGCTTACCTTGTGATTATACACGAACAAGACTTGATACTGTACTAATGCGTATTAATTAAAATATTGTCTATTACACTGTAATGATTTTCTCCATACTGATTTCAATTTTGTATGAACTGTAGGCAATTGAATAATGTCTATTACACTGTAATGATTTTCTCCATACTGATTTCTATTTTGGTTTAGGCACTATACATGACCTTGCACCCGAGTGACCCCACAGCGCATGAGAAAAGGTAAGCAGCACCTTCACAAGAGGCCGGCCCACCAATGAACAGGCCGTTGCCACTACAACCTTCCCCTTTTCATATAGGCAAAACAGTACCCTAATATGACCCCACACATATAATTAGTCAAATATCAATAACTATTCCCCCACATCTATAGTCACACCTAATATGGCCGCTGGTTATTGTAAACAAGCCACAACAAACATGGCCGCCGCTGGCAGCAATAAGGCCGCGTCAGCTACAGCCACAACAAACATGGCCGCAGGTTACACAGATCGCGCCACAATAAAGATGGCCGCCACAGGCCGACAAACAAAACAACAAACACGCCACCACAAACATGGCCGCTAAACCATGACCACAATGATTGACTCGTAAGGGAGCCAATAACCGGGCGGGGCCGCCCCGGAAGTGACGCGCCTTGCGCACGTCAGCTCCGGTGATCTCCACCAACCAGGAGACACACAGGGAACGCGGGCTGGTACAAACCCGCTCAGCCTGCAGCAATCCCCAGACGGACACACCGCACACCCACAATCACCGCAATCCGAACCACGGACCTACGATACATTAACCTGGGGAACGCAGCGAGCTCGCCCCCCGCCAGGGAGGGCACCGGTTCTTGGACCCGACACGAGCAATTCAATTAAGAGGTAAGCAAGCTTGTCCCTGACAAGACATCTCACCTTAGAACTCGCAATGCATAGACCTACATGGGCATTCTCTATCCCTAACCCAGGCTACCACAAGACCCCAAAAAGACCTTCAGCACGGACACACTGAAGGCTCATCCCTGAACCCGGGAGGGCTTAGATCTTGGACACATTGGGAGAATCCCTCCATAAGAGGTAAGAAAACACCCCTACTTAATATATTCAGATTAGTACATAGCTGTAGAACTGCAGCCTTAAGCTACAGGCCCATATATACTTAAGCATACCTATATACAATATAGCCAGCAAGAACCCAAATCATATTAAATTGATGTCACTGTAAAGGCACAACTTATAATTAAACATACCCTCATCCCTCCTTTCTTCTCACCCCTACACTTAACCGCTAGGTAGATATATATATATATATATATATATATATATATATATATATATATATTAAAACAAACCCAGAATACACCCTCACACGGGTACTGGAAGGAACCGCTGCAACCAAAACTCATGCGCTGAGGCAACCAAAGATGCAAGTCAAGTAAGTAAACCAATAGTATCCAAACAAAGCAATTGACATATTGTTACTATTAGAGATTCAATTTATAATTAAACCTTGCAATGATTTGTTATGATCAGAACCCTTGGACCCACACACTGAAGAAGCAAATGCGAAACGCGTCTGTGTAGGAGTTCCATTACGCCCACAAAATTCTGTATTACAACTTGCTACAAATCGAGGGTATAAAGTACCCATTTCACAACCAACATATAAGGTCCCTCAAACAGCGGACCCACCAACAAGTACAACTTTGGACTAAAAGACTTATGTGTGCAAGAATTGCATGGATAGAGACATTAAGTGTACTTAAAAAGTACTTGATGTTGGCAACACATTGTAATTATAATTGTTGATGTAAAATAAATGTATACACAGTGATACTTTTTAATACTGAAGCTCTCAGTGAGTGACTTAGAGGTTTTTTTCCCCCCCTTTCTCACCCTTCCCCCACGGGGAGATCTGCCAAGCCCGCACCATTCAACCAACACTAGTGTGTACGGTTTGAAAGGGCGGGGCGGAACACTCCCCAAGGGGGGAGAGTCTCAAAGAGGGGGCCCCCCCCCTTAGAACATGAATGCCCCGGTTCCTCAGTATGGCCATGATGCCCGCCAGCACCTTGGTGAACACACGGGGAGCTGAGGCTATCCCGAACTGCAGAGCCACAAACTGGTAATGCTGATCCTCCAGCGCAAACCTCAGGAACTTCTGATGTCCCTGAAAAATCGGGATGTGCAGATAAGCATCCTTGATGTCCACCGTGGTCATGAAGTCGCCGGGCCGAAGCGGGCTCACCGCGGACCGTAAGGTCTCCATGCAGAAATGTTCTGACTCTGACAAACTTGTTGAGACCCTTCAGATCCAGGATAGGTCGCAGCGTTCCGTCCTTCTTGGGCACCGTGAATAGATTGGAGTAGAACCCTCGACCCCGTTCCTGGCGAGGCACGGGACAAATCACACCTGATAGTAGAAGGCTCTGAACGGCCATCCTTAGGCCCTGCGCCGTCAATGCGTTCTGGGAGATCCGCGACCGAAGAAATCTTGAGGGCGGCCATACTGCCAGCTCTATTTTTTACCCAGAGGAAACCACCTCCTGAATCCACTGAGACGTGCTGTCTCCAGATGTGAGCAAATAGCAGAAGCCGTCCCCCCACCCGGATGGGTGAGGGCGCCCCCATGCCTGAGAGGGCTTGGCAGGGGGTTTGGAATTAGCTCCCCAGGATGGATTAGGTCGGCCGCGAGCCCTACCTCGACCCCAGAAATCTCTGCGGCCACCAGAAAATAAAGAGCCTTTGCCTCCTCGAAAGGAGCGATAGGCAGAAGAACCCCGAAAGGGCCGCGCAGGCTTCCGTCGCTGAGGGAGTCTTCCATCCTTGGCCAGGAGGTCCAGCTGCTCTCCGAATAATCTGAGCCCCAGGAAGGGGATACTAGTGAGCGACTTCTTGGCCGCCGCTTCAGCCGACCATTGTCGCAGCCAGAGCGAGTGACGAAGCGCAATAAGCAGGGCAAAGCCCTGGCGCCAAGCCGGACACCATCGTCCATAGCCGAGACTACAAAGGCAATAAAATCCACACAGGCTTTGAGGTCTTGATACTCCTCCGCCCGCTTGTGAGACTTGGCAATATCAACAAGGCATCTCACCTTCTTCTTGACGGCCAATGAGACAATGGGCACGGCACAGACAGGGCGAAGCCCAGCACCCACGAAAGTGAACGCATGACAAGCCAGCTGATCCATGCGTCTGTCAGCAGGGTAGCGTAAGGAAGCCGTATCGGGTGACGCCATAACCGTAGTGTTAGAGAACCCCGACACAGGGGCATCCACATTGGGGGGGGGACGAGACCAGAGGCAGACCAGCTCCTCAGGGAAGGGGTACCGCCTGTCCAGGCCCTTAGGCACCGATGGCAATTTATTAGGTCTTTCTCATTCCTTAAACACCATATTGTAAAAGTGGGCCTGATCAGGGAAGACAAGCCTCTGTCACTCAAGCCGGAATAAATCGCCCTGCTTCCTCTTAGCCGCTATAGGAGGGACAATATGTAAGGTCTCAAACACAGAAACACAGAAGACAGCAACTTCTCTGTCTCGTCAGGGAGCCACATATCCTCATCCGAGGAGGAACTAGGCTCGCTGTCATAGCCAACCAACCGATCCCCCGAGGCAACTGAGTCATTAAACTATTCACCCTCCTCCATGGAGTCCCGACCTCCAAAAAGATCGTCATCAGCCAAATCCGAGTAACCCGGTTCGATGTGCTGCTTCTTACTCGTGGCCTTCCCAGTAGCCGTGCGAGATAACTGTCTCTCCAGGCTGGCCACCCGGTGTGCCAAATCGGGTTGGGACGCCCTGCTGGCTTCCCCCTGGCTGAGGGCTGAATGCAGCAGTGGGGGCTTGGCGAGGCCGCAGGTAAAAGAGGGCTAGGGGCAGGGACGCCCGCCCTAACATGTTCCAAAAGTACAGCGCAAGTGACACAAACCGTGCTGAGTCCGCCCAGGGGGCTGATACCGCACATGGGACAGAGCTTCGCCCGCCCAGATGGGGCCCCTAGCTCACTATCCCCAGAAGCCTCCGTTATGGTGATTATAAAGAAAATATACAGGTTACAAGCCACTAACGGCCCAAACCTGAGCGATCCCCAATTTAGTCCCTGTTTTGATGATCCCTCTTCAGGGAGGGTGCGGAGAGAGAGAGGGGGGGTGGTAGGAGACCGGGAGGAACCACAACCCTCAGCTGGCAAAGGGGAGCCCACCTAGAAGACACAAGCGGAAGGATTCATGAGCATCCCACAGCACATGCACCACAAGCAAAATATGGGGAAAAAAAAAAAAAAACATGAAGTAAGGTATAAACACCAAGACGATAATAAAGCTTGTGGGCACAGACGAGGGAGACCCGGGAATTTTAGGTGGTCCCCCCCCCATAGGCTCACCATCGCCTATGACCGGCTACCCTTTAAGGGAGGGTCTGCGGCCCAGAGCCTAGCGTTCTACCTTATCTTATGTGTATACTGTATGTTCTCTGTATCGTATGTGTATACTGTATGTTCTCTGTATCTTATGTGTATACTGTATGTTCTCTGTATCTTATGTGTATACTGTATGTTCTCTGTATCGTATGTGTATACTGTATGTTCTCTGTATCTTATGTGTATACTGTATGTTCTCTGTATCTTATGTGTATACTGTATGTTCTCTGTATCTTATGTGTATACTGTATGTTCTCTGTATCGTATGTGTATACTGTATGTTCTCTGTATCTTATGTGTATACTGTATGTTCTCTGTATCTTATGTGTATACTGTATGTTCTCTGTATCTTATGTGTATACTGTATGTTCTCTGTATCGTATGTGTATACTGTATGTTCTCTGTATCGTATGTGTATACTGTATGTTCTCTGTATCGTATGTGTATACTGTATGTTCTCTGTATCGTATGTGTATACTGTATGTTCTCTGTATCGTATGTGTATACTGTATGTTCTCTGTATCGTATGTGTATACTGTATGTTCTCTGTATCTTATGTATATACTGTATGTTCTCTGTATCTTATGTGTATACTGTATATTCTCTGTATCTTATGTGTATACTGTATGTTCTCTGTATCTTATGTGTATACTGTATGTTCTCTGTATCTTATGTGTATACTGTATGTTCTCTGTATCTTATGTGTATACTGTATGTTCTCTGTATCTTATGTGTATAGTGTATGTTCTCTTTATCTTTTGTGTATACTGTATGTTCTCTGTATCTTATGTATATACTGTATGTTCTCTTTATCTTAGGATAGATGTGTGCTTATCCCAGGCATGTTTAAATTCAGCTGATTTTTCAACTACCTCTGCTGGAAGTTTGTTCCCGGCATCTACTACTCTTTCTGTAACATAATATTTTCTAACATTGCTCCTGATCTTCCCCCCGACTAGCTTCAGGTTGCGCCCCCTTGTTCTATCATCAAGTTTCTTAAAAACACTTCCCTCCTGAACCTTATTCAATCCTTTCACATATTTAAAGGTCTCAATCATGTCCCCCCTCTCCCTTCTTTCCTCCAGACTGTACAAATTAAGTTCTTTAAGTTTAACTCCTTCCACCATTTTTGTTGCCGGCCTTTGGACCCGTTCTATTTGAATTATGTCTTTTTGCAGGTAAGGTCTCCAGAACTGCACACAGTATTCTAGCTGTGGCCTCACCAGGGCTCTATACAGCGGCATCACAACCTCCCTCTTCCTACTGGTGATGCCTCGAGCTATGCAGCCGAGCATCCTGCTTGCTTTTCCCACTGCCTGGCTACACTGTCCAATCATCTTGCAGCTTTCAGTAATCAGTATCCCTAAATTTCTCTCCTCCGAGGTCCTGGATAACACAGTGCTGCTCATACGGTGCTCAGAGCAGGGATTCCTTCTACCCAAGTGCAGGATTTTACATTTAGAGACATTAAACTCTAGTTTCCACCATTTTGATCATCTATCCAGTAAAGCTAAATCATTTTCCATGTTGCAGACACCTCCAGGAATATCAATCCTATTAAGAATTAGAGACAGATTATAGGTTTGTCTGCAAGGGTTGAGTGCTGTGGCTCCTTTAAGACTTGTGTTACCTTAGGTTAGATGCCATGCAGCACGAGGAGGAATGTGCGCTCGTCAGGCTTTATCAGCATGCGGTATAGATTAGCGCCACACATGGGACTCATTAAAGGAACATGTCCTAATAATCTTCTTTTAATAAGAGCGTGATGACAGTGCACAACGGCTGCACAGGCCATATCCCGGTGCCATATTGCTCCTTCCTGTGCACCGCTCAATAGGCAGCGCTCCTTCCTGTAACAGGACACGTCTGTGGACCGGATTCTCCCATCAGCCTGGAGATCAGAGGAGGGGACGTGCTGTGTAGTCAACTTAAACTGGACCCTCACCCTGAATAAGAGCCTATCTTGTATGTTTCCTCCCCTGTACATACAGATTGCCCACATTAATCCAGACCTTCACCCTGAATAAGAGCCTATCTTATACGTTTCCTCCACCCTGTATATACAGATTGGCCACAATAATCAGGATCTTCACCCTGAATAGGAGCCTATCTTATACGTTTCCTCCACCCTGTATATACAGATTGCTCACATTAATCAGGACCTTCACCCTGAATAAGAGCCTATCTTATATGTTCCCCCCACCCTGTACATGCAGATTGCCCACATTAATCCGGACCTTCACCCTGAATAAGAGCTTATGTTATATGTTTCCCCTGCCCTGTACATACAGATTGCGCACATTAAAAATCATCTTACCTACACCTAAGTGCGTTTTTTGAGCCTTTAAACATCCAAAATGGCGGCAAATGGCGTTTGATGCAGCCTACAGGAAGTGTCTTCTGACTGTGCTGCTCTGCATTCTGGGATTGCTGTCCTTTTCCTGACCCCCAGCTTTGCTCTCTGCAAAGCACAGCTATAACCCCGCCCCCTGCACTTTTCCCTCCTCTCCTCAGTATGTGATGCTACTGAGCAAGATGGCGGGGCCCGTATCCTAGAGTCCTGAACAGAGTTGCAGGCCAGTGGGCAAAGAATAGAAAGTAAGCGAATAAAGATGTTAAATATATTAATTTTAGATGCTGGGGAATAGTTTTTTTTTAAGGGTTTGGTCTTTTCATTAAATGAGGCTGAAGGTCCGCTTTAAAGAGGAACAAAGCCCTGTACTAGAGTCTGAGACTCCAGGGCCGGCTGATGCTCCATGTGGCATCCCCCTGGTTGGTGTGTGCACCCACGCCTGGCATTTCTGAGTGACTTGTGGGTGTACACACAGCTGCACCGGTTTCCCTGCCACTCAATCACATCTAGGAAACCCGATTGGGGGACGAGGCCGCACATGCATTGTGGGATGGCCGGTGATGGGTGACCATAAGGATTCACACAGGTGTCCCTCCAAATCCAGATGCCCCGGGGAGAAGGGAAAAAACCCAGGATAGTGAAGATGTGGGGGTTGCCTCTGTACCCAGGGAATCCCGATTTTCCATTGCGAAATCCCCTCTGGGGTCCCCATATTCTCCACTGTGCATGTGCGGCTCAGCATCCATGCCATGCCCCCTGCAGGCGTGTGGCGGAGATAGAAGGGGATTGTGCGGCTGAGCCAAGCTGTACCCACCGGGGCATCCTCCGCTACATCCTCTCGGCATGCGCACACTTGCAGGCATTCCAAAATCAGGAGCTAAGCAAACAGGAGAAGATTATGGTCCACTTTAAAAGAGGAACAAAACCCTTGCTTCCTGCCTGGGGCGCCCCACTGTGTATACACCATGAAAACCTTTATGTTTGCGACTACGGCACATGCTCCAATCAGTGTCTCGCATTACATTTAGATTTTTCTTGCTGCTCAGAGCTGAACGGAGGGTGCACCGCTCACCACACCCCCGCCAGCCATTTATAAAAAGGGTATGGGCCTCCACCAAACCTATAGCGGGGATGTGGTGTGCGATTGGTGGTGAGCTGAGTGTGACACATACACACACACACAGTGGGGCATCTCTATTTAGGATGCCCCCTAAAGAGGGAGACCCCCCCCCCCCCCCCCCCAGAGTCTTATAAGTAGGTGGTTGTTCCTCTTTAAAGCAGACCTAAATATAAGAAATGATTTCTGGCAGTGCAGTATTTTCTCGGTATAATGCACTTCCATGTCGCTGCCTTTAAAGTGGACCAACACCCAGGATTTTGACTATCCTGGTTTTGGTCCACTTCGGTGGGGCACCCCGATCGGGGGTGTCCCGCTCTCTGAAACCCCCCAGAAACCCCAAAAAACTCACCTCTCCCCGCTCCCACGTGACCGCGCCGTCCAATCCCCGCCGACGTCCAAGCGGGTGACAGCGGCGTCCAAGACAGCGCGTCCGCCGCCCACGCGTCACTCTTGGCGCGGGCACGTCTAGAGGGGTGCGGGAGGCGGCGGATCAGGTAAGGAGTTTGGGGGTTTTTTAGGGGGTTTCACCCCGATCTCGGATGTCCCGTGGTGAGTGAGGTGATCGGCCCGGGAATCTTATAGATTCCCGGGCCGATCACCCCTGGGTGTTGGTCCACTTTAAATAACCGGCCTGCCATGGTGATCTAGGATGTTTTCTATCCTTTAAACTTACTGAGCAGAGCTCATAACTGAGCCATAGAGCTGAGAAAGAAAAAACACTGTTAGACTTACCGGTAACGGATTGATTTAGGAATCCTTCAGCTTGACCACTTATTACACGTGGTCAAGCTATAGGGTGACTTGGAAAAATGGAGGGGTTACCAGGACATGAAGTCAGAAAACTGCCCTCTAGTGGGGTTGCAAATAGTTTCATCCTTCAGCTTGACCACGTGTAATAAAGGGTCACGCCGAATGATTCCTAAAAAATCCGTTACCGGTAAGTCTAACGGTGGTTATCTACTTCCCTCCCATAACAATCAAAAATGCCTTATTAGCAAGAACAATACAGTGGCCATGGGGGAATTACACTGAAAGTGACTTGTTCTAGAGAGTCTTGGGGACTTTCAGCATTTATAAACAACGTGGTCCTACTAATACCACAATAGCGACACCTGCTGGCTGGAAGGTGCCATTACAGGAATATACAATGAAGTGCTACCAGTGTAGGTCAGAGATGAAATAGTAAAGATCTAATAGTATGCGATCTTTTGTAAACCATATACAACTAAAAAAATCCAACTTAGTTACCTAGTAACTTGTTTCCCAGCCATTTTTTAGACCAGAAATGGTGACCAGGGCCGGACTGCCCAAAGGGAGACCAGGGACAATACCCGGTGGGCCGCACTGCTTTGGGGCCAGTTGGACTGCTGCTTTTAAAGTAGACCAACACCCAGGATTTTGACTATCCTGGGTTTTTGTCCACTTCGGTGGGGCACCCCGATCGGGGCTGTGTGAAACCCCCCTGAACGCCCCGGAAACACTCACCTCACCACGCTCCTACACGGGCGCTCGTCCAATCAGAGCGCTCAGAGCCGCTGTGGTATGCACGTACAAGCGGAGCCCAACCACAGCGGCTCTGAGCGCTGGAGGCCGCGTCTCGCGCTTCCCTCTAACAGGGAGCGTGCGCCCTGTTAGAGGGACGCGCGAGGCGCGGCCCGCGCATGCGCCGTTGGAACGGGGTTAAGGTAAGGTTTCTGGGCTTCCTGGGGGGATTCACCCCGCGGGACATCCCAATTTCGGATGCCCCGCGGGGAGGGATCTGATCGGCCTGGGAATCTTATAGATCCCCCCTGGGTGTTGGTCCACTTTATAGAGGAACAACACACATGCATTTGACTTTCCTGTGTGTCGCTCCTCTCTGCGGCAGCATCCCGAATTGGGATGCCCCACTGTGTGTACCCTAAATGAATCTCAATTCGGGAAGCCCCAAGGACTGGAACTCAGGAGGCCCTGGAGTCTTTTAGACTTGTTCCTCTTTAACACCCACATTCAATCCCTGCCCCCTAGTCTCCCTCTCAGCCCCCTGTATCCACAAGCCAGGAAACCCCAGCCCCCAATACTATAGCCCCAGAATCATGGTGGGTGGGGGGCACAGCAGGGATGTCTGGCTATACGGAGACCCGGGACAATGCCCGGTGGGCCGCCCTGCTTTGCGGCCAGTTGGGCTGCTGCTTTTAACACCCACATTTAATCCCTGCCCCTTAGTATCCCTCTCAGCCCTATACCCAGACCCACTTTACCCACAAGCCAAGGAACCCCAGCCCCCAATGCTATAGCCCCAGCATTATGGCGGGGGGGGGCCTCAGTAAGGATATCTCGGGCCGGCCAAGGGCTGGTAACATCCAGGGCTGATTTTTGACCCCAGTCCACCACTGGTGGTGAGAAAGGGTTCCCCCCATCAACCAGGGAAACACAACATTTTCAACTCAAACTTCTTGCCACATGCTCCTCCTCTTCAGTTACTTGGCAGAGATGCCGCAATGACAGTTAAAGTGGACCAAAACCCATGCTCCGCGTACACAGAGCAGGGCATCCCAAACCAGGATGCCTCCCTACAGGAGCAACGGAACCCAGGATAGTGAAATGCTTGGGTTTTGTCACGCTTTTAATCCTGGGTCATGTCACTGGTCCTGCCATTCAAACCACCATCAATCTGGGGCTGGGAACAGAGAAAAGCCCAGATGATGAAACAATCTGAAAAGGTACTGCCTGCGAGGTGGGGGATGATGGGATTTCTGCGAGTGGACCCTAAAGAGCTTGCTCCCTTCTGCTGACTGATTTACCAGGGTCCCTGAAATGAATCGACTTATGAAGGGACCCCCACATTGAAACATGCATGGATGAGTCATCCTCTGCCACTAAGGAGGCCCTGCAGAAAGGGAGATCACTGGGAGTAATTGAAACATATAAAGCAGACTGAATGATGGCAGGATGGAAGAGAGAGCACAAGGCAGGAGAATTTACCCTTTGCCTGGACTGTCTCTTTAAAGCAGAACATAACCTGGGATTCGTCTCTTTAAAGCAGAACATAACCTGGGATTTTCACTTTTCAGGGTTTGTTCCGCTCCCCGGGAGAATCCTGATTGGCTGATGCTCCGCTATGTGAAACTCCCCAGAAAGCTCTAAACAACTCACCTCTTCCATATTCCAGCAGCGCATGTACAGGCACGCCAATGGGAGCCGCTTGCTCTGTTTACCTCTTTTGGCAAACCGCTCTCATTGACTTTAAAGTGGACCAAAACACCCACTGAACATTTGGCCAAAGCTCCTGGAACTAGAAATGGATATTTTCACTTTTGCTCTCCCTCTCTGTAAGATGGCAGCCAATCAGTAAGCGCATAGTTGCGGCAAGGACATCATTGCTATACACAACACTGGCAATGAATGGAGGAGGCGGAGCTTTACAGCTAAAACAGGCGCCGTTATCCGAGATTAGAGTGAAGTAGGAGCATTGAAAATTGGCAAAATGTGCTTTTCATGGGAGGAGCATTTCAGGGGTTGCTAGATAAAAATGTCGATTTCCGCTTTAAAGTGGACCAACACCCACCGCTGATCGGCCCGGGAATCTATAAGATTCTGTCTGTCGGCGGTGATTGGTGGAGCGAGTCACGTGGGAGCGGGGTCAGGTGAGTTTTTGGTGCTTTCTGGGGGGTTTCACACAGCGCGGCACCCCGCAGGCAGGGAGATGATCGGCCCAGGAATCTTATAGATTTCCGGGCCGATCAGCGGTGGGTGTTGGTCCCCGATCGGGGTGCCCAGCGGAAGTAGACCAACCCCCAGGATAGTGAAAATCCTGGGTGTTGGTCCACTTTAATGGGGAGTGCACGCTGCCACAACCCCAGCCATGTCTGAATGGATGGGGGGGGGGGGGGGGTCGTGCATTCACAACGCTGGGGATGCAGCAGCATCTCAATGAAAACAATGAGAGCAGTCTGCCAAATGACGTAGTCACTGTGGGCGGCTCCCATTGGATGAGAGCCCGCACATGCGCCTTTGGAGCAGGGAAAAGTGAGTGTTTATGGGGGCGAACTGGGGGGGTTCACACAGCGTGGCATCTCAATTCGGGAATCCCTCTGCCAGGGGACAGGTCTGGAAATGTTTCAATCCCAGACCGGCCGCTGCTGGGTTTTGTTCCGCTTTAGGGATTGCTTCATGTGTAAAGGTTCCAACTCCTCTCTATGCAGCCACCAGCAGGTTGTGTATGTGTGTGGTATGTGATTATATATATATATATATATATATATATATATATTTCACAAAAAAAGCTTAAAGTGGACCAACACCCAGGATTTTCACTATCCTGGGTGTTGGTCCACTTCCGCGGGGCACCCCCGATAGGGTGTGAAACCCCCCAGAAAGCCCCAAAAATCTTACCTTTTAGGCGACAGACAAGCGACGGATAAGCTGCCGCCGCCGCCGCCGCCTCTCGCGCGTCCCTCTTACAGGGCGTGCGCCCGCACCGGCCATTCACAAACGACCGGCGCGGGAGCGCGCCCTGCTAGAGGGACGCGTGGGAGGTGGCGGCTTATCCGTCGCCTAAAGGGTAAGATTTTAGGGGCTTTCTGGGGGGTTTCGCACAGCGGTGCATCCCGATTTCGGACGCCCCGTGAGGAGGGAGCTGATCGGCCCAGGAATCTTATAGATTCCCGGGCCGATCAGGGGTGGGTGTTGGTCCACTTTAATGTGCCACTTTGTGTGCCTCCCACCCAAAGGGGCAGTCATGGCCTAGAGCAGCGATACTCAACTGGCGGAGGGACCGGGGTCTGAATGCGGACCTTGGCACAAGATTTCTGGACCGCTTCCCTGACAGCCCTGAACTTAGTTGCCGTTGCTCAGAGCTGCCCCCTTGACTTGATGGGCAATGTAGTGCTTAGTCTCCCTGCCAGTGTCATGGCTCCTAGTATTGCAATATGAAGCACGGCATGGGCGGGAAGTGGCATTGCAAGGTGCACACAAACTTTGTTTCTCTGTCTCTTTGCCTTATCCAACCCTGTCCCGCCGCCCCAGCTCAGCCCCATCTACCCCTGTCCCACCATCTCACTCCATACATCCCTGCCCCCCTAGGTTTGCCCCATCCATTCCTGCCCCCTAGGTTTGCCCCATTCAATCCTGCCCCCCCACCAGCTCTGCTCAGCCTTTTTTAGTTTTGCCTGTGGAATCTATAACCCCTCCCTCACAGTGTGTGGATTTCTAACTATCAACCCCCCACGACAGCCCCCCGTCCGGACCTTCACCTCTCACTGGATTCCTGTATATGGACCCTTACAAGTAGTGGTTGCAGGTTTCAACACCGGCCATGGGACAGGATTGAAGTGCTACTGAGCAAGGCACCCAACCCCCCCCAACTGATCCTCAGGACCCACCGCTCCAGGTATATGTACACTCACTGCACAGATGGGTTAAAGTGGACCAACACCCAGGGGTGATCGGCCCGGAAATCTATAAGATCCCCGGGCCGATCACCTCCCACCCCGCGGGACATCCGAGATCGGGATCTCCCGCGGGGTGAAACCCCCCCCCAAAAGCCCCAAAAAACCTTATCTTATCGGCGACGGATCAGCCGCTGCCGCTTCCCGCGCGCCCGTTTGTGAATGGCCGGCGCGGGCGCGCGCCCTGTAAGAGGGACGCGTGGGAGGCGGCTTATCCGTTGCTTGTCCGTCGCCGAAAAGGTACGTTTTTTGGGGGGGTTTCACACAGCGGGGCATCCTGATCTCGGATGCCCCGCTGAAGTGGACCAACACCCAGAATAGTGAAAATCCTGGGTGTTGGTCCACTTTAAATGCAGGGAGGAAATTCCTATGTGTGCGCAAGCATACAATGGCCATCTACAGCATGTCCCCATTCTGAAGATCTGGAAAACCTTACAGCAACACATTACGTCTGTAGCTCACTTTCCCCTCTATACAGCTGTATGTAGATGCTGAAAACCTACTGTGATACGTAGGCAAAACCCAGGATTTTCACTATCCCAGGCTTTGTTCCTTGCCCCCCGATTAGGCTTGCTCTGCTATGTGAAACCCCTCAGATCGCCCATAAAAGCTCACCTTTCTTTAGTCCACACGGTGCATGCACGGGCTCGTCCAATCAGTGGCGCTTAAAGAGGAATGGAGGGCTGTACGAGTCCCACTCCTTGAGGCATCCCGAGCTGGAGCAGAGTGAAATTGAGTGCGCAGGTGAGCTGAGCGACCCACTCAGCCAATTCGCATGCGCCGTTGGGAGCGACAGGAAGGTAAGCTTTTATGGTGACCTGGGGGGATACACACCGTCTGAGAGGAACAAGACAGAAGAGAGTGAAATTCCCAGGTGAGGTTCCTATTTAACATGCATATTTCAAGTAGAACAAAAACGCACTTGGTTCGGCACTGGAATCACCTGTAAACACTCACCTTTCCCCACTCTACAACGGCACATGCATGAGCTCTCGTCCAATGTGATCCGTCTGCCATGACTACGTCATTTAGAAAATGGCTCTCATTGACTAGAATGGGGAGCGCGTGCTGCCGCATCCCCCCGCAGTGTGCACATTCCGATCCAAGCCATTCAGATATCCCCGATGGTGATCACACTCACCTTTCCCCATCCTACAACAGGCGCCCCAGCCACTCCGATAGGTAGGAGCACTCTCCGTTTTAGTCAATGAGAGCCGTTTGCTGAATGACATAGTCACATCAGACGGCTCTTATTGGACGAGAGCCCAGGCAGAGGTAAGTGAAAAATACCATTTTGTGAATACTCACCTGTAAAATGGATATTATAAGTATGTCACACACCCCGCTTCAAACATTAATTATTACACTTGGGTTACTCCACCAGCAGGTGGCGACGTTGCAGAGAGGTCTTGAAAAACAAGCCCCTCCTGGTC
The DNA here is from genome assembly GCA_027917425.1 of Gastrophryne carolinensis. NCBI lineage: Eukaryota > Metazoa > Chordata > Amphibia > Anura > Microhylidae > Gastrophryne > Gastrophryne carolinensis. The sequence goes on along the minus strand of CM051235.1, from coordinate 26,879,591 downwards.
TATACATACCTGGGACCTCCTACTTATTCCCCAGTATTCAAACAGCAGTAAAGACAAGGTACCAGGAAAAAAAACCATTGGCAACCCTCAAACTGTAAACGAAGCTTCACCCTATAAAGAATCCAGGATACCAAAAAGGTCGGGTGAAGTGGGGTGTGTGACACACTTATAATATCCATTTTACAGGTGAGTATTCACAAAATGGTATTATTCTAAGTATGTCACACACCCCGCTTCAAACATTAATTATTACACTTGGGACATCCAAAAGAAGTGTCCACAAAGGGCGGGTATCCAACAAGGCCATAATGCAAAACTCAAAACACCGCAGCTTACAGAACCTTGCGGCCAAACACAGCATCCGCTGAAGCCTGCACATCAACCTTGTAAAAACTTGGAAAAAGTGTGAGCCCCAAGTAGCAGCCTTACAAACTTGTTCAATAGAAGCCTGGTGCTGAAAAGCCCAGGACGCTCCAACAGCACGAGTAGAAAGAGCAGTGAAACGAAAAGGGGAAATCTTCCCCTTGGTAGAATAGGCCCCAACAACAGCCTGACGAATCCATTTGCTAATGGAAGACTTAGCCGGAGCCAAACCCTTCCTAGGCCCAACAGGGCACCACGAAAAAGACATCAGTCTTACGAAAAGGAGATGTAGTAAACAAACAGTACTTCACACAGCGTACCACGTCCAAACAATGCAAAACCCTCTCCTTGTCATTCCTAGACTTAGGACACAAGGAAGGAAGAACAATGTCCTGGTGAAGATGAAAAGCAGAGACCACCTAAGGAAAAAAGTCTGGTTTGAAGCGGAAAACCACTTTGTCCTGATGTCTCTCAAAGTGAGGAGCCTGAACAGACAAGGCTGCCAACTCCGAAACGCGCCGAACCGAAGTGATGGCCACCAAAAAGGCAACCTTCTGAGTCAGAGTAGAAAGAGCAATAACCTGCAAAGGCTCAAAGGAGGAACCTGAAGAGCAGAGATAACCAAATTCAAATCCCAAACAGGGAGCAAAGGCTTCCTAGGAGGCCGCAATGCGAGACCCCCTGGAAGAAAGTCTTGACCAAAGGAGGAAATGCAAAGGACTTTTGAAAAAAAAGACAGACAAGGCAGCAACCTGTCCCATTAAGATACTCAGCTGAAAACCAGAGTCCAGCCCCGATTGAAGAAATTCCAAAAGCCTGAAAACAGAAAAGACCCGACAGGGCAAAGATCTAGCCTCACTCCAATCAATATAAGATCTCCAAGTCCTATAATAGATGGTAGAAGAGGACCTCTTCCTGGCACTAATAAAAGTCTGAATAACAGAGCCGAAAGACCTTCCTCCCCTAAGATGGAGGTTTCAGCAGCCAGGCCGTCACAGCCAGCGTTGGTAAATTGGGGCAACGCAGTTCACCCTGTGTGATAAGATCCAACCGAAGAAGCAGATCGCACTGATCCACCGCCAGACGAACGATGTCTGCGAACCACACCCTCCTTGGCCACATTGGAGCCATGAGAATGGCGGGAACCCCGTCCAGGGCCAGCTTTCGCAACACCTTGCCTAGCATGGGGATCGGAGGAAACAGATAAAGGAACCCCAGGTCCCCCCAGCTCAGAGACATGGCATCCACCGCCAGAGCCAGAGGATCCTGAGAGAGCGACACGAATGTCGGAAGCTTGTAATTGTGACGAGAGGCAAACAGATCCACCTCCAGCGTCCCCCACCGGAGACAAAGCGACCGAAAAACCTGAGGGTGGAGAGACCATTCCCCCCGGCGGGACGAGCACCTGCTCAGGAAGGCCGCGTCCATTTATTCCAAAACCTGGAATGTACACTACCGAGATGCAAGGGACATGAGTCTCCGCCCAAGCTAGAATCAGAGACACCTCTCTGAGGCACGCAGACTGCGAGTCCCTCCCAGGCGATTGCTGTAAGCAACCGCCGACCGATCATCCGACCGTACCTGAACCGGCAAGCCCTGTAAATGCTGTGTCAAAAGAGACAGAACCAACCTGATGGCTCTCAACTCCAGAATGTTGATGGACAAGTGGGCCTCCAGAGGACCCCACCTCCACCGGAACCTAAGGTCCTTCCAGAAAACTCCCCATCCCGACAAACTGGCGTCCGTGGTGACAGTTTCCCAAAGAGGCATCAGAAAGGACCTGCCCCTCAAGAGAATGTCCAAGACCATCCACTACTGGAGAGACTGCCGAACCCGGGAGGACATCCGGAAAGACCGATCCAACGACCACGGTCGCCGGTCCCAAGACGCCAACAGTTGAAACTGAAGAGTCCTTGTGTGAAACTGAACAAAGGGAACTGCCTCAAAGGAAGCTACCATCAACCCCACCAGTCTCATCCCTAGCCGTATGGACGGGCAAGGATTGGAAAGAAGAAGCTGCGCCAATTCCTGAACCAAGAGAACTTTGGCCTGAGGCCGAACAACTCAGTGTTGGCAAGAATCCAAGGACATCCCCAGAAAGGGCACCACCCTGGCCGGAACAAGAGAGGACTTGGGGTAGTTGATCACCCAGCCGAACCTCTCCAGAGTGGATACCACCGTCCTGGTGTCCACCTCCGCTTGACTGAAAGAAGAAGCCATGATGAGAAGATCGTCCAGGCCACAATGAGAATCCCCTGAGCTCTGAAAAGGGCCATCACGCCCACCAACACCTTGGTGAACACTCTTGGAGCCGAGGTAGGGCCGAACGGAAGAGCCACAAATTGAAAATGCCGATCTTCCACCACGAAGCGAAGAAACCTTTGGTGAGCCGGAATATATGAATATGAAGATAGGCATCCTTGATGTCTATGAGCGTCATGAAATCCCCCTGCTGCAGAGAATTGATGGCAGAACGCAGAGGTTCCATGTGAAACCTCCGGGGAAGAATAAACACATTGAGGAACTTCAGATCCAGGATGGGACGAACCAACCCGTCCAACTGGGCACTGTGAAGAGATTGGAATAATACCCACGGCCCACCTCCGAAGGAGGGACTGGGCAGATGCCATATCCAGAAGATTCCTCACCGCCGCCAGGAGCCCCTGCGCAGCCAAAGGATCTGAGGGCACACGAGACCTGAAAAAATCTTAGAGGAGGTCGGTACTCGAACTCCAGCTTGTAACCGACCGACACCACCTCCCGGATCCACCTGTCCGAGACCGCCTGGTCCCACACCCGGGAGAAGAGTCGCAACCGTCCCCCCACCCACAAGGGTGAGGGCACCCCCTCATTGTTGAGCGGGCTTGGCAGCTGGTTTGGGTTAGGCACCCCCGGAGTGAACGGGACGGCCACGGCCTCAACCCCTGTTCCAGCATGCACCCCTGGGGCCATAAAACTGAGGTAACTTACCTCCCTTGGCAACCGAATCCAATTTCTCACCAAACAGACGCAAACCCAAAAAAGGAAAGAGCCGTAAGCAACTTCTTAGAATTAAAGTCAGCAGTCCATTGCCGCCACCACACCGACCGTTGGATAGCCACCAACAAGCCGTGGTCCTGCCACACATCACCATGGCGTCATCCTGAGCGGCAAGGACAAACAAAACAAAGGACTCACAACGTTTGAGAGCAAGGAACTCATCACAAGTAGGATCAAGGTCCGCACATAACCCCTGACAATGGACCTAACCGCCAACAACAAAAAAGCTGAAGCACAAACAGGCCTCAAAGCCGAACCCGCACCGGTAAAACCATGGCGAGCCAGCTGGACAATCCGGCGAACTTCGCCATCCTTAAGGGTAGTCGTGTCAGGAGAAGGCAACACCGCCATGTTAGATAGCCCCAAAACCGGGGCATCAACCTCGAGAGGAAAAGCCAACGCTTCACCAAGTCCGCCGGAAAAGGATACTACTTATCCCAACCAGGCGGAACACCAACGAGACGCGTAGGCTGCTCCCATTCCTTAAGGACGACATTCTCAAAATGTCGTTGACAGGGAAACTCCAAACGCGGCTTGGCCACAACAAACAAATCCGGAGTGGAGGAACCGCCTCGGGAGGGTCTAAATCAAAAACTTCAACATTTGAGTCAATATGGAAGGATGTCAAATACCGTCCCCGCCGCCCGGTCACCCTCAGCACCAAACAACTGCAGGACCACAGGGTCGTCCAGTTCCTCTAGAATCTCACCAGCGGGCACAGGTGTTGAGACCAATTAGTCTATGTGCATGCACCGTGGGACATCTGAATTTTTGGCCTTATCTATTGTTTTTTAAGGAATAATAAATTTAATTCCGTTTGCTCAGTGCCGAATATATCTGTAAACCTCCAGAATCTCCCCCTCTCAATCAGGGGGCAATCTGACCAATCCAATGCCACAATAACATCCACGTCTGAGTCCGGCGGAGACGGGGACAAGTGTTTCCGCTTAGCCGGAGCCTTCTGAGCAACCACAGCGGAAATATTTTCTCGAGGCCAACCGGGCGCATACCTCGGATTGCGAATCCCCACCCATGACAACGTCACACGGGGTCCGGAACAGGCGGGGAGGTGTAGGGGATGACACGGACGTCGAAGGGCCAGAGAACCGGGGAGCCGGACTGGCGCTCAATGAACCGCTGCGCACATGGAATGCATATAATGACATCATCCCCCGGGAGCAGAGCTCCACAACCCCCACACAGCCTAGATTGCCCCGAAGGGCCGATTCCGGTATCCTTGGAAGCCTCCATATGGTGAAGTTATGGTATTCGCAACTACCCAGAGATATACGCAGTATGCAACCCGGGATGCCCCTTAATTAAAAGTCCCCAGGAGTGAGAGGATTTTTGCCTAGGGAAAACCCAAATTGGTAATTAAGACTAGCCAGGTATAAAGACCGGGAGACCCACGAGTAGCCGGGGTATCCCAGGATCTGTACAAGAATTATGGCAAACACACACACACCAGCCTATAGGAAAGAAAATGTGAGGAGCAGTATGCCACCCACATAGAAAGTGGCATACATGGGGTTAAACAGGGCTGCAATAGTAAGCATGCCACCGTGCCTAGTAAGCCTATATACCGGGTCCCGTAAATAAGACAGGCCCCCTACAGACATAATATAAGACAGCCCAGAATAAATATAAGTATCATGGACGACAGTCCCACCACTAGCCCCCATGTCACAAAACCCGCACAACCAGGTACCTGAACAGCGACGATCAGAGCCAGCGAGGGAGACGCGCAGCACTGTGGGAAGAAGAGGGGCGGGCCGGAACAGTGCGCGCGAATCGCTCCGGCCCCGCCTGAGAATCGAACAGCGCGGGCCACGACAGAGCGGATCACCGGCCGGATAACCGCGTTGCCCCACGTGTGGGGGTCTAGCGGAGGAGATAAGCTCCTAGGCACCAGAAGGTGCCATCTACCATTGCCCAGCCAGCAGCCAAGGCTGGGAGGCTTCCGGTTTAACAATCTAGGCATATAAACACAGACTGGGCAGAAATAGACCAGAAGGGGGGCCGGGGTGTTACCCCGGCTACCTGCAAGCAGGAGACTTCATTCTTCTGTCTTGTCGCCATCTTGCAGAGAAGAACACTGGGGAATAAGTGGGAGGTCCCAGGTATTATAGACCGGGAGGGGCTCGTTTTTCAAGACTTCTCTGCACGTCGCCACCTGCTGGTGGAGTAACCCAAGTGTAATAATTAATGTTTGAAGCGGGGTGTGTGACATACTTAGAATAGCAGTGTTCTGGGGAGTTCCACACACTAGGACATCCCAACTAGGGCCTTCGGGGAATGGAGCAAAATCCTGGAAAGTCAAATTTGGACTATACTGGGTTTTGGTCCTTGCTCCCGATCAGGGTTGCCCCGCTGTGTGAAACCCCCCAGGTCACCTGAACGAACTCACCTTTTCCTGGTCCTACGCTCGTCCAATCAGCGCACTCAGATCTACTCGAGCCCCTTCATCCAGGAGCTCGTTTAGTGCGAGCTGGGATGCGAGCATGCTGATGGCCGCATCCCCCGCTACCCTTTAACAGGGAGTGTGCCCATGTCACCCATGCACAAGTGCCTGGGACGGGCACGCGCCCTGCTAAAGGGAGAGCGAGGATGCAGCCGCTGCTCATGCATGGGCCGTTGGACCGGGAACAAAGGGGAATTTTCTGGGCCACCTGAAGGGTTTAACACAGCGGGTATGTCTGCCCTGGAGTCTCACAGACCCCAGGTTGCGTTTTGGTCCTCTTTAAAGCTTGGCAAATGGCTTTGTATATGTCAATCTTGAGCAAAAGCGAGCTGTCATTACATTAGCAGGAGAGCTGGGAAAAAGGTGTGTTTAGGTGGGGTCCTGGGGGAGTCACAAAGCAGAGCATTCCCAGAATTGGGATGCCCCATTGTGTAAGACTCCCCTGAGCGCACCGCTCAGCCAATCAGCCTGCTCCCTCTCATCCGAGTCTGCGCCATGGAAGAGAAAGGAAGGTAGTGTATGGAGCGACCTGGGGGGCATAAGCACATCAGGGCATCCCAATTCTGGATACCCTACACTAAGAGGAACAAAACGCAGGAAAATGAAATTCATGTGTTGTTCCTCTTTAAGGATTGATACATTTGTAAAGTCACCAGCAGCACACATCAAGTTAAAGCGGACCTTCACTCTGAATAAGAGCCTATCTTATATGCTTCCCACACCCTGTACATACAGATTGCTCACATTAATCCGGACCTTCACTCTGAATAAGAGCCTATCTTATATGCTTCCCACACCCTGTACATACAGATTGCTCACATTAATCCGGACCTTCACCCTGAATAAGAGCCTATCTTATATGCTTCCCACACCCTGTACATACAGATTGCTCACATTAATCCGGACCTTCACCCTGAATAAGAGCCTATCTTATATGCTTCCCACACCCTGTACATACAGATTGCTCACATTAATCCGGACCTTCACCCTGAATAAGAGCCTATCTTATATGCTTCCCACACCCTGTACATACAGATTGCTCACATTAATCCAGACCTTCGCCCTGAATAAGAGCCTATCTTATATGCTTCCCACACCCTGTACATACAGATTGCTCACATTAATCCGGACCTTCACCCTGAATAAGAGCCTATCTTATATGTTTCCCACACCCTGTACATACAGATTGCTCACATTAATCCGGACCTTCACCCTGAATAAGAGCCTATCTTATATGTTTCCCACACCCTGTACATACAGATTGCTCACATTAAAAATTGTCCTATCTGCATCTACTGCATGTTATGAGCCTTTAAACATCCAAGATGGCGGCTCATGGGACACCAGGCAGCCTGCAAACAGGAAGTGTCTTCTGACTGTGCCGCTCTGCATTCTGGGATTGCTGACCTTTTCCTGACCCCAGCTCTGCTCTGTCTGTGCAAAGCACAGCTATAACCCCACCCCTTGCACTTTATCCCGCTCTCCTCTCCTCAGTATGTGATGCTTCTGAGTCAAGATGGCGGCGCCCATATCCTAAAGTCCTGAACAGAGTTGCAGCCCAGTGGGGGAAAGAATAATAAGTGACTAAAAACTTAAAATATATTAATTTTAGATGCTGGGGAATCATTTTATAAGGGTTTGGGCTTTTCAATAAATCATGGTGAAGGTCCGGTTTAAAAAACTATTCCCTAGCATCTAAAATCAATGTATACTGTTTTTAGTCACTTATTATTCTTTCCCCTACTGGGCTGCAACTCTGTTCAGGACTCTAGGATACGGGCGCCACCATCTCGCCTCAAAAGCATCACACACTGACGAGAGGGGGGAGTGCAGAGGCAGGTTATAGCTGTGCTTTGCACAGACAGAGCAGAGCTGGGGTCAGGAAAAGGTCAGCAATCCCAGAATGCAGAGCGGCACAGTCAGAAGACACTTTCTGTTTGCAGGCTGCCCGATGCTCCATGAGCCGCCATCTTGGATGTTTAAAGGCTCATAACATGCAGTAGGTGCAGGTAGGATGATTTATAATGTGAGAAATCTGTATGTACAGGGTGTGGGAAACATATAAGATAGGCTCTTATTCAGGGTTAAGGTCCGCTTTAAGGATTGCTACATGAGGGGGCTTCCACCTCCTCCCCTCCACAGCAGCAGCATCCTCCAATGTAAGTGAGGCTGAGGCACGCTGGGCCTTGTAGTTGCCTAGCAAGAGAAGCACCTCTACCACCACCACCAACCCCCTGTCTCCCCGGTACCGGCCGGTGACCCGCTCGGTGCCATTGCCAGGCGCTTACACTTCAAATCTCCCGCACAGCCGCCGCTCCCCGCCTCCGATCGCCTCATTCGAGGATAAACATCCGCCCCGCATGCTGACGTCACGTAGTCAAGAGATACGGGGGCGGGGCGCAAGCGCTAACAAGCTGGAGGTTTGTTTGTTTTTTTTCTTTTCAAAAAACTTTATTGTTTAGGACGGTAACAAAGTCAATGATGTGTTCGCCAAATTGAATATGGCAAGAAGGCAGCGGTGTATGTTTCTGTTCGTTAGGCGACTTATTTTATAAGACTGCTGTGTATTGAAATACAAAATTATATGCTATTATTATTATATTAGTATAATTAACATACCTCCCAGGTGTCCCTGATTTGGAATGATTGTCCCTCTTTTGAGTCCTCCTGTCCCTGGTTGTTCTCATGTGTCCCTCTTTGAGGTCTAACTTGCAGATCTACATCAGTAAATGATTCATTTGCCTATTCAACTTGTTTATATTGTAGCAGTTATACCTTTTAAACTGGACCTTCAGTATGATTTAATGAAAAGCCCAAACCCTTATAAAATGATTTAGTCACTTATTATTCTTTCCCCCACTGGGCTGCAACTCTGTTCAGGACTTTAGGATACGGGCGCCGCCATCTCACTTACTGAGGAGAGCGGGATGAAGTGCAGGGGGGCGTGGTTATAGCTGTGCTTTGCTCAGACAGAGCAGGGGTCAGGAAAAGGTCAGCAATCCCAGAATGCAGAGCTGCACAGTCAGAGGGCACTTCCTGTTTGCAGGCTGCATGATGTTCCATAAGCCGCCATCTTGGATGTTTAAAGGCTCATAACATGCAGTAGATGCAGGTAGAATGATTTTTAATGTGAGCAATCTGTATGTACAGGGTGTGGGAAACATATAAGATAGGCTCTTATTCAGGGTGAAGGTCTGCTTTAAATGTCCCTGATTTGGAGAGACTGTCCCTCTTTGGAGTCCATGTCCCCCTGCCCCTCGTTGTTCTCTGTCCTGTTAGGTGTAACATGCACCTATCCATCGCTCAATGAGGGGGCGCGGCTTCATTTCACAAATGTCCCTCTTTCCCACCCTGAAGAGTTGGTAGGTATATATTATATTAAAGTGGACCAAAACCCAGGATCTTGACTATCCTGGGTTTTGGTCCACTCCCCCGGAGCACCCCAATCGGGGGTGCCCCGCTACATGAAACCCCCCAGAGATCGCACATTTCCTCACCTCATCCCGGTCCTACCACGTATGCGCGGCAGCTCGTCCAATCAGGGCACTCGGAGTCGCTGTGCTATGGCGTCTTAGCTCAGCGGCTCCGAGCACGCTGGTGGCTGCATCTTGCGCTTCCCTCTAACGGATCTCGCGCCGGCCATTAACAAATGGCCGGCGCGTGCACGCCCTGCTAGAGGGATAGTGGGGATGCGGGCCGCGCATGCACCATTGGACCGGGATTAAGGTGTAGCGGGCGACTTGGGGGGTTTCACACAGTGGGGCATCCCGATTTTGGATGCCCCGTGGGGAGGGAATGGATCGGTCCGGGAATCTATGGTTTTGGTCCACTTTAATATTATAGTCATGCCTCTGACCCCAGTCTACCAATAATATCTATACGCACACACATACCTTGAAATTTTTTTAAGCAGATCAAAACCTTTGCGTCTGGGCCCTGCAATCTAAAAGATTCCAGGGCTGGCTGCTAGCCTATAGCGGGATGCCCCACTGTGTGAACCCCCCCCCCCCCCCGGGTCGCCGGTATACTCCCCTTTATCGGGCGGCACCGCATCACTTAAAGCCGCCCTCCACTCAGAAATGACTGGAGGTCACAATAATAGACAAAAGTAAAACCTTAAAGTGGACCAACACCCAGGATTTTCACTATCCGATCGGGGGTGCCCCGCTGTTTGAAACCCCCCAGAAAGCCCCAAAAACTCACCTGACCCCGCTCCCACGTGACTCGCTCCACCAATCACCGCCAACGGACAAGCGAGACAAGGTGAGAGCGCCCGCAGCCGCCTCTCGCGCGTCCCTCTTACAGGGAGCGCGCCCGCGCCGGCCATTCACAAACGGCCGGCGCGGGTGCGCGCCCTGCTAGAGGGATGCGCGAGAGGCGGCGGCAGCCCGCGCATGTGCCGCTGGAACGAGGAACAGGTAGGATTTGTGGGCGTCCTGGGGGGTTTCACATCGGGGTGCCCCACAGGCAGGGAGCTGATCGGCCCGGGAGTCTTATAGATTCCCGGGCCTATCAGCGGTGGGTGTTGGTCCACTTTAAAGCGGAACAATACCTGGGAATTTCACTTTCCCGGGTTTTGTTTTGTTCCTCTGCGGCATCCTGAGAGGAAATCCCCCAGAGCCCCACTTTTCACTTACCTCTTCCTGGTTCCAGTGCCGCATGTGCAGGCTCTCGTCCAATGAGAGCCATCTGCTGTGACTATGTCATGCTCCAGGCCGCTCTCAGCGACTACAATGGTGTCACAGGGGATGCGGCAGCACCTGCTCCCCATTCACAACAATGAGAGGCACCGGTCAAATGAAATAGTCATGGCAGACAGCTCTCATTGGGCTAGAGCCCGCACATGCGCCGTTGGAGTGGGGAAAGGTAAGTGTTTATGGGCGGCCCTGAGGGTTTCACACAGCGGGGCATTCTGAATCATGGGGAAGGCCAGGGACCGACCCTAACATCTTTGAGATGCCAGTGCTGACCCTGGTGGGTTTTGTTCTGCTTTAACTGGTTTTTTCCTGTTTGTTTTGTAGTGTCATTTACTATAATAGTGAAGAATACAGCCAGAATTATTATCTAAGTATTATATGTAAGCAGCCTGTAAATAAGCCACGCCCCTAAACCACACCCCCGCCATGCCCATCGCCCTACAGGTCTCCAAGGTTGGCATCTGTATAGGAGGCATGGGTGGATGGGCAGAACTGAGAGGAGATGGCGGGAGGAATGGATAGGCTGAGCTGGGAGGAGAGGGGGGTGGATGAATGGAAGGAGCAGAATGGAGGGATGGAAGTATAGCTACACCTCGGAGGAGTGGATGGATGGGCAGAGCTGATGGGAGAGGGATGAGTGGACAGGAGGGAGGGATGCTGAGCTGGAAGGAGGGGCATAAATGGATGGGAGGAGCAGGATGGGTGGCTAGAGCTATGAGGAGTGGATATATGGGCAGAACTGAGGGGAGAGAGATGGATGAGATGAGCTGAGATGGATGGATGCATGGCTGGAGCAAGACGGAACAGACGCATGGGCAGGACTATTACTGTGTTTTTGGTTTTCCTGTATTGTTATGTGAGTTATTTATTCTGTCACTATTTTTGGGATGCCCCGCAATGCAAAAACCCCAGGATACTTGACTCTGAAGATGCTCAAACTTTGATTGTGGGATGGATCATTTATTGCTGCAGATCTGCATGTCACACCCCAAAGAGGAACAAATGAGCACAACAAGCGACAGGGCGACACGGACTCAAATGAGGGACAGTTGGGAGGTATGCACACATGGGCAAGTGATTCATTTCCGGTTTGGGATGCCCCTGCTTTGTGACCCCCCCCCCCCCCCCCATGGAATTGCTGTTTTCATACCTCGATCCCATGGCACATGCATCCTCTGGCATCCCCGAGCTGTGCATGGCCTGAATGCGCTGATAAGAGTCAGGATACCGCAGCAATGATGAGCATGCCCGAGCACTCCGTCAAGGAGATCCACAAAGCAGGGTATTCCAAATCAGGATGCCCCTGGGGAGGGGCGGGGCAAGATGGTCCACTTGCATGGAGGCAGCGTGGCCGACCCCGATCATTTTTATGGTCCATTTAAAGTGGACCAAAACCCACTGCGATCGGCATGAGAATCTATACGATTCCGGGCCCGAGCAATTCCCTCCTCCCAGGGCATCCAAAATCGGGATGCCCCACTGTGTGAAACCCCCCAGGTCGCCCAGATACTTACTGTACATTCTTTCCCGGTCCAACGGCGTATGCGCAAGCTGCGGCTGCATCCCCGCTATCCCTCTAGCAGGGCGTGTGCCCGCGCCAGGCATTTGTGAATAGATGACGCAGCACCCTGTTAGAGGGACACAGGGGATGCGGCCGCCAGTGCACTCAGAGCAACTCTTAGATGAAGCCTTAGACGACATGACATCAGCGGATCCGAGTGGGCTGATTGGATGAGCAGCCGTGCATGCGCCATAGGTTCCCGCAACCTGGGGGGTTTCACACAGCAGGGGCAAGGACCAAAAACCAGGATAGTCAAAATCCTGGGTTTTGGTCTATTTTAAGGTACATTTTCAGCCCCCTCAAAAAAGGCTAAACTCACCTTTTCTCTCACACAGACCGTGGCTCCTAGTCCGCGGACACAGCGCTCACCTGAAAGGCTTCATCCAGGTCCTTCACCACCCGGCACCATGCTCTTCATCTCTTCCTGTGTTCCTCCGACATGGTGACGCCCCCATCAATCAGGGTTAGCTGCCACGCCCCCTCTATTCACTTCAATGGAGGGGACGTGGCAGCTCAGGTTGACTAATGGTGGGGGTGTCACCACATCAGAGGGAGTCAGGAGGAGACTCATGATGAGAGAGCGGCGCTGCATATGATGCCGGACAGCGAGGGACCTGCATCCAGCCTTTCAGGTGATCGCTGCAGCCCCAGACTAGGAGCGAGGGTCTGCGTGGGAGAAAAGGTGAGTATAGCTTTTTGAAGAGGAGCAATCACAGCCTAGAGTCTATTTTTGGCCTCTTTTAGGGGCATCCTAAATAGGGATCCCATGACAGATGCACAGGCCGCAGTGGCTTCCTCTGAATCTTATCTAAATGAGCACAGCCAGAGGGAGGAGTCTGCAGAGATGCCTGCCCCTTCCCTTACATTGGTCTTTCCATGCCCCTCATCAATATGCACGACATATAAAATTGATTGGAGGAGAGCCCGCACATGCACCACGAGATTGCCAGCAAGGTAAGAATTTTCAGCTCTCTTTTGTTTGAATTTGACTTTCTTGGGTTTGGTTCCTCTCTGGTGGGGCACCTTGATTTGGGATGCCTTGCTGTGTTAACCCCCCCAAGCTCTCATTTTCGCTGTTCCCACAGCATATGATGGCCGCTAAGCCAATCAGAGTTGCACAATTCATTTCTATTTTCTTTGCCACGCCGCCGGTCGCATCCCCACTCACCTCTAGCTGTGGGTGTGCCACACTGGCTATTTAGAAATGCCTGCGGTGGGTATACAGCCCAGCTAAAAGTATAACCTTGATTAGGCCGGGGCACCGAGCCTATCAGCATGGGCTTGGGGAAAGGTTAGTGGATCGAGCTCACACATTGGGGCGTCCCAATTCAGGATGCTTCATAAGGAGTGAGACCATAGCCCCTTAAAGTCTTATAGATTCTGGGCGGGGGGTTTCTCTTTAAGCACTTTATCACTTTAAAATGGCATATCATGTTGTTTATTTGGGGTAATGCTCAAAATATTTATAATAATCATATAGTACCATCGAGTATTTTAGGTGAAACAAGGCAAGCAAATATTAGCTTTTACAGTATAGTCATCCAACAGTGTTATTAAGTGTTCTTGCGTGGCAAGATCACTTATTGTTCTTGCTGATATATTATTCCACCATATTTTGCACTGTAACTCCTCCCACAGTTTCTACACTACATAGACCATAATATACCAAAACGTGCGGATCGTTCCCAAATGGTGTGCTATTACTTTGTGGAACGTTTCGCCAAACGGTTTCCGAAATCTTGGCATTTTTCTGGCGCAATTTTCCCATAGGAATGAATGGGAGGAATGTTCAAAACTAGAGTGGGAGATGAGTGTGAAGTGAAAAATCAGGACATGATTTCTAAACTGCGACCTCTCCCTCATTTTTAAGCTCCACCTACACTTATATCAAAACGTTCAGCTATCCCTGCTGCCGCTAAAAATGTCCAAGGCTAAGCCATAGCCCTAACAGTTTTCACAATATGACCTTTTGTTTGCAACTCACACCCCCCATTGACATTCATTGAAACTCCACTCTAGACGCCACAAATTTGAATGGCAATTTCTAAACTGCGACTGTGCCTTCATTTTTAATATTTCAGAGACATGCTATATAGCATTATAGACCTGGCTCTTGTGATTCTTACAGTATAAAGCTCTTTGCTGTAGGATGTATACTTTTTAAGCTACAGCCATTTGAATATGGCAACCACCAGTGCATTAGAAATGTGTTTTAATGTACATTCTCTGGTTACCTCAGAGTGAGTTGCCATAGCAACACAGCTGCAGCCTGGCTCGTTACATTCATTTTACAGCTGCTCCGCCCACACAGTCAGTCTCAGGAAAACTCCCCATGAAAACATGTTATGGAAAACAGGTTAGACAAATGACATAGCCAGTCATTTAGCAAGATAGAAATACTTCATCATTTAATGCCAACTATCTTTACTCACTCCAAACAATCCATATAGTTACTCTGTCCAGTCAAACCTTTCCACAGTTACTCCAGCCCCTCCAACCACACAACAGTTACTCAAGTCACTCCACCCAGTTACTGTTAATAGGTAGTGCCCCCCTGGCTGTTTTTTTGTTTGGTTTTTAGAAATGTATGTTTTAATGTAACTGTTAAGCACTTTGAGCAACAACATTGCAAATAAATGTGCTATATAAATAAATAAAAGTTGAAATGCATTTCTCACTCTATGAAGCCTGCCATGTGCACTCTTTAAATTTGATCAATCAATTGGTTAATTTAGTGCTTACTATCTTTACTCACTCAAAACAATCCATAAAGTTACTCTGCCTACTCCATATAGTTACTCTGCGCAGTCAAACCTTTCCACAGTTACTCCAGCGACTCCAACCACACAACAGTTACTCAAGTCACTCCACCCAGTTACTCCGCCCACTCCACCCAGTTACTCCGCCCACTCCAGTTGTAGAGAACTGGTGGAGGCAAGAACACTTCACGCAATTTCCCCGGAAATTGCACTTTGTCTAGTTGGACATATTGGGCAATACTGCCATCTACTGGCAAAAATCGTGTTTTGTTTTTAGCGTTTAAAGTGGACCAACACCCAGGATTTTGACTATCCTGGGTCTTGGTCCACTTCGGCGGGGCACCCCCGATCGGGGTGCCCCGCTGTGTGAAACCCCCCCTAACCCCCCGAAAAACTCACCTCTCCCCGCTCCCAGCGCCGACGTACAAGGGAAGATCTGGAACGTCTAAGCGGCGGCGGCCGCCGCCGCCTCCCTCGCGTCACTTTTGACGCGCGCGCGCGCCCGCGCCGGCCATTCGCAGACGGCCGGCGTGGGCGCGCGCACGCCTACAGGGGCGCGAGGGAGGCGGCGGCGGCCGGCCGCCGCCAAAGATAAGGTAGGTGAGTTGGGGTGTTTGGGGGGGGTTTCACCCCGCGGGACATCCCGATCTCGGATGTCCCGCGGGGTGGGGGGTGATCGGCCCGGGAATCTTATAGATTCCCGGGCCGATCACCCGTGGGTGTTGGTCCACTTTAAGTCTAGTTTAAAGAGGACCAATACCCACCCTGGAGTCTATGAGACTCTAGGGCAGGCATACTTGCTCCCCTCGGGTGCTGTGTGAAATCCTTCCTCCCTGGTTCAATGGCGCTTGCGCAAGCAGCAGGCGCATTCGCGCTATCCCTTTGCCAGGCATTTGTGAATGAGCAGCGCGGGCACGCTCTCTGTTAGAGGGTAGCAGGGGATGTGGTCGTCAGCGGATCCAGCGCACTAATTGGACGAGCGGCTGCGCATGCGTCTTAGAACCAGAAAAAGGTGAGTTTGTTCAGGTGACCTGGGGGGTTTCACACAGCAAGGACCAGAACCCAAGAAAGTCAAAATCCTCGGTTTTGGTCCACTTTAAGTTCACCCCTGGATGTCTTCAGTTTTTCCAAATGTTACTGAATAGCGCCCAGCTAAGATGGCGAGCTCACCAGGAGAGGACCTGAGCAGAGCTCGCCACATTTACTGAATCACTCCACAGGCCACCGTTTGGGTGGGTGCTGAGATGAATGTTCTAGGTAGGTGTGCAGCACTTATGACAGAAATAAAGATTCAATACTAAAAATGAGCAGAAAATCGATTTAATTTATTTTTCAGTAAAGCAATTAAAGACAAGAGCTTAGAGCAAAAAATCCTTAAAGAGACAGGAGTTCCATTTTCGGTACGAGACAAGCCCTCTTATATGCTGCTCCAGCGGCGCCTGTCATTGTAGTCGGCTCCTGGCATCTTGGTGAGCTCTCCGCAATTCTATCTGTATTAGACATGTACTGGTAAGTATTGGACCTGGCCAAAGGGCCCATAGGAAATAATGGGCGTCTTATATTGGGCTTGTACTCTGCCCGCATCCCCTGCCCCCCAAAGCTGGAAGCCAGAAGTGCTCATCAATAAGCCTGATGAAGTGGGTGATGCGCCCACGGAACGTGTAGCTCCTGGTGCGATAGGCGGTGGGGAGACTTCACACATGTTATTTTCATGATACATTGACTTTATTTCTGGTGATGTATTTTGTGATAGATTTGTGATTTAATTTCTGGATTGGTATTGTGATATACATCAGTGGTTCCCCTTTGAGATGCCTAATAATATATACAGGTGATTATATTTTTATATTATTCTTTAATTGGTGAATAGAGTAGATTGATGTTTATATGTTTATGAGTTGTTATGGTTGGGAATATTAATTCTTAATTGATTGTTTGACTAGTAGCACTTGCACTTTATAAATATATAGATTTTATAGTGATCCGGATCATAGGCAGGATTTGCACATGCTCAGTTGCACTGTTGGAACACTATGTTGAATGATTTAGCACATATATGTAGGCATTTGATATCAATTAGTGTGGTGACTCTCCCCATCGCCTACACACCTTCATGTTGGTTTGTCCTGTGCGTTATTGTCCCATTTATGTGTTTTTTTAAGGGATTTTAATATGTTGAGTGTATTGTATGTAGTGATTATATATATGTAATTAATAAAATGTAATTTTTGATCAAATTATGAGTTGAGAGTGTGAGAGTGCCTCCATACAGGAGGCTGACTGAAAAGGAGAGAGGGACCCAGAATCAGGAATAAATGGGTAAAGTGAGTACATTTTACCCTACAATAGATTGACCAGGCTGTAAGTTTAAAAACAATGAATTGATTATGTTGACTGTTGCTGTTGAGATCCAGTCCATTTTAAGTAGCCCAGACCCTGAATTTTTATGCAGGTCTAAAAGACTCCAGGGCCACCCAACTAAGTGCTCCTGGGCCCCCACTATGTGGACCCCCCCCCCCATGCAGACCCGCTATCACCCATCGGTGGTCCAGCTGCGCAACTGTGGTTCGCACCTCATCCCCGGCATCCCTGTAGTTTAGGCACACTCCCATACCCAGCCATTCAGATAGGAGCATGCTGCGCACTACAGGGAAACCAGGGACGCAGCCCCTTCCTATGAAGGGCCGGCATCAGCACCCGGCGAGGCAGGGTAGCTGCCGGGGGCCCCTACCCTCCGGGGGGCCCAATGACAGAGCCGGCCTTTTGGGGTGTGTGATGGCGTTGACCACCGGCAGACTGGGAGGGAACCGCCACAGCAGGTGCCCACATCTCCACGAATGGCGGGTTCCACACAACGGGGCGTTTCGATTTAGATTCCAGAGGAGGAAGTGCTGGGTTTTGTTTTACTTTTAAGTTGCCCACCCCAACTGATTTCCTATCCCTGGAGCATCCCAATCTGTGATACCCTACTGTGTGCAACCCCCTGGGATAGCTGCCCACTATGCAAGCAATTCCACCCCTGAGTTTTGGTCTGCTTTACAGGGGCTTCTTAATTTGGGACGCCCCTGTTTGTGAAAGAACCCCCCTGGTTTGGCCGGTAACTCAAACTGTCGATCCCACAATGCATTCACCAGTTCCAGGAAAGTAATGAACAAAGGGGGGGGGGGTCACACACAGGGGCATCCAAAATCAGGAGGATCTAGATTCATTTAGACTCCGAGGTCAGGTTTAAAGGGGTTTGGTGCGCTTCAAAGTAGACCAAAACTAGAGTTTTGGTCCAAATAGCATGATCCTTAGGGGGCATCCAAATTTGGGACGTCCCTCGGTGATGTGATGCGACGCAACGCCGCAAATGGGCCTACTGAGACCATGCCGCCCAAGGGCCCACATAAACCTGGAGCCGGCTCTGATCCTATGACAACGCTCAGCTTAAAACAACCCTTTATTCTGTGCATTAGTATGCACAGCATACAGCGCTGATTGGAGGAGAGCATGCGCATGGACCATGAAAATGGTGCAAAGGGCACATAGGGATGTCCCAGGGACAAGAACCTATCACCAGGATAGTGAAAATCCTAGTAATAGGTCAACTTTATGCACTGAAAGATGTACATATACAAAGAAACAGGGAA
This sequence comes from Gastrophryne carolinensis, assembly GCA_027917425.1. NCBI lineage: Eukaryota > Metazoa > Chordata > Amphibia > Anura > Microhylidae > Gastrophryne > Gastrophryne carolinensis. The sequence goes on along the minus strand of CM051235.1, from coordinate 26,861,079 downwards.
TAGACAGGCAAGCAAAGCTAGGAGCAGCCATCCTCCCACACACTAACATCAAAAAGTGTCTCACACAGTCTGATGCAAAACTGGTGGAGGTAGGTCCACCTCTCAATGTTAAAAAAGGTAGTCATGAATAAATACCATCCAGAGACTGGCCTACAGGAAAGGATGAATCTCAACAACAACAGCTTTATTTATACTATGATGAATCCTCTGCATGGCAGGAAAGCAAACAATGCAATCAGCCCAGACAATCCCTTTAACTCATATTTTGTAAAAACACATACAAAGTAAAACAAATGCTACACTGTACTAAAATCCCAAAAGTTATATTGATTCTTATTCTGTTTTTTTTCAAACAACACAGAAAGCATTGGAGCTCGGAACAGCTTGAAGCAAAAAATGCACTTCCTGCGTTAGGCTGAGAAGACATGTGAACGGTAAGATGCGATTGGCTGCTGGCTTGTGCATTATTATTATTGGAGATTTATAAGCAAGTTGTGGCTGTTATTTGAGCAGCTTATACTGTATCCATCAGCTGAACGCTTTCCTCCACCAGGTCGTAGTGAGTAACGGTCTCTTGGAGCACGGCGGTGGTTCCCCGAGCGTAACGGTATGATGCGTAACTAAATAGACAGAAAGAGAAACTTTATTTATAGGAAACACCTAATCAACTTCCAGTGATGTTAGGCATAAAAGTAGTTCCAGATTCTAAATATAGATAGTCGGGTCAGGGGTCAGATTTCCATCATATAAACAGTGTTTATATGACGTCAACATTTTCAAGTTGCTTGGAATGTGTAGGAGCCACATAATCCTTGATTCCTATCTGTCCGCACTTCGGTGGGCAGGGATGGCGCGGACTCCACACGTCATCTCGTCGACGGATGTTTGCTGCTCGGCGTGGCGGACGTGGTGGGGCGGCGCGATCCTCGCGCAGTTGGACTGCGGACGCACAGGTCAGTTTAAAAGGAGTTGGCTAGATAGGTAACAACTCACCCTGGTGAAGTGGCACACGGCCACGCAACGCGTCGGTGGAAGGTTGTGGTCCTGGAGGTCCTGAGCTCAGAGAATGTGGTGATGTTATCCATTTACTAATTTTTTATTCAAATGCATTTGTCTGTATGATGGCGTATGCACCACCTGTATTGCACTGATCTCTAAATTTTTATTATTGTCCTTGCACAACGCTTAATGTGTACTATAATTCTCTATACATTCTCACTTGGCACTTTGCACAGTTCTCACATTCAAGCACTTTGCACTTTATTAATATTCTTTTTCACTTATCATTACTATTGCAAGTATTTTCTGATCACACACTTGGATTTTGTAGCACCTTTCTTGCTTTTAAACAACGCTACCATACAGTCATAGTAGCATATTTATTCAATTCTAATACATTTGTGATAAAATATATTTTATACCCGAATTATAGCTCATAACAGGACAATTATCTCCAGCATCCTTTATTTGTGTATATGTTTTTTAATTTAGTCTTCAATGTTGTCTGTCATTTTTCAAGAATGATTCAATAAATGTATTCCTTTATTTATTGATATGGTTTTGGTGTGCAGTAGTCATACATAGGGGCATTTGGGGCCAATCTAGGGCTCTTCATCCTTGGTCCTATCTGTTCACAAGGACATAAAACATGAAGGCCTCGATTCAATAAAGGTAGAAAAAATTATCTTGGTAGTAAAAAATTCAGTTCATGAGAAAAAAGCCTGAGAATGTCACTGTTACTGAATCACCAGCTAAAAAGACAATGAAAGTCAATGGCAGCTTTTACTACAGTGTAGAAAGGAGGAAACAGTTCTCTACTTTTCTTAGGAGTAAAAAAGCCCCATTGACTTTCATTCTTTTCTTAGCTGGTGATTCAGCAACAGTGACATTCTCAGACTTTTTTCTCATGAATTGAATCTTTTACTACCATGAGAGTTTTTTTTCTACCCTTATTGAATCGAGGCCAATACATTTTATCTCTCCATGGCTAATGTTGCAGATGTTATAAGAGGTGAACCATATGCACTTTGAACCATTACTTCAATGAAATCATTCAGCCTATCCAACACTAGCCTACTTTCTTTGCAGCTAGTCTACTGAGGGAATCTCTGATCTACTATTATGTGTCACGGCACGCTTACCTGCTGTCCTCGGGTGACGCGGGTGGCTGGCCGGGACTCTTCCTGCCCGACAGCCGCATCCATGTCAGACGCTGACTCGGATGGCGTCGGGTTGAGCAGCACCAAGCACGTCCTCCGCCTCTCTTCCCCACCACATGACTTGCTTCCCTGCTGGTGCTCACGCGCGAAAACGGCAGCGTTGCACGCAGCCTGGCTGCCTGAGGCTAAATTAAAGAGCCAATGAGCCCTCAGGGTGTTCTGGGCGAAACGCCCTTAAGGTTTAGAGTGGACCAACACCCAGGATTTTGACTCTCCTGGGTTTTGGTCCACTTCCCCCGGGGCACCCCGATCGAGGGTGCCCCACGCTTGGAGACGCTGAGCTATGTACGTCTAAGCGACGTCTTAGCTCAGCGGCTCCGAGCACACTGGCGGCCGCATCTCGCACTTCCCTCTAACAGCGCATTGCTACAGAGAAGCGCGAGATGCGGCTGCGGCCCGCACATGCGTCGTTGGACCGGGATTCAGGTAAGGTTTGCGGGCTTCCTGGGGGGTTTCACACAGTGGGACATCCCGATTTTGGATGCCCCGCGGGGAGGGAATGGAACGGCGGGCCGATCCCGCTGGGTGTTGGTCCACTTTAAACTGGGCAATTAGCCCAAAGGTTGTAAAAGCGCCAATCACTTACATTCCCCTTGTCCAATCTCGTTTTGTTCAGCCGTATAAAAGTTTTACCCCCCTCCCCCCCCAGTGTATCACTGCCCATGGTAGCGTTTAGCTGGGTGTGCTATTCCTGAGTTCCTGTATTGTTTCCTGTTGTCGACCTTGCTAGTCTGACCATCCTGACCACCACCTGCAACGACCTCAGCCTGAATCACGACCACGAACCCGTCTCATCCCTGGTGGTGCCATACTCTCTGATCTTCTGGTTTGACCATTGTCGTGACCTCTGACCTTGCCTGTTTTCTCCCTCGGAGTTCCTACAACTGTGTTGCTGTACTTACCTCGGCTACCTGAGTTCGCCCAGTCTTACCTTCGGTTCATCCGTCTTCACCCCTATGAGCTTACATCCTTTTTAAGTCCTGGGGGCAACCGTGTCTGGCGAGGCGTTTAAAGTGTCTTGGCAAATGGGGGCTTGGCTAAAGGTGAAGCAGGCTGCGGAGACTGGGGGTTGTAGGCTCACAAAGAAGATGGGTGTCCCCAGGGTTTGACATTATGTACTTCTTCATGGCCTCCTGTTAGCAGCCAGGGTAAGGAAATGTCTTTTCATATACAAACTAAACTTTAAAGGGACAGACCAGCCAGCCCACAGACTGTATCCCCCAAAGTTGCCGCTTTGAAGCAAATATTTAAAGTGTTTGGTAAGTCAAAAATAAATATCAGTGGCTTACCTTTTTTTTGAGAGCCTTGAGTGTTATACTTCCTCCTCTGTTTGTAACTCTATTGAGGAAATCACTTCCTCACTCAGGTTTGAATCCCCACCACAATGATCTGGTCCATCAATCAACCCTCAGTGTACCAAAAACGGAAACACTCCCTGCCCAGACGTCCTGATTGGCTGCCTCTCTATCTGCAGCTCTGAAACCCCGTCCTCCTCTCTTCTCTCACACTCACAGTGTGCTTACATCACATCGATGTTGGCACACCCACTGTTTCTCATTTTTTCTCTGCATCTCCTAATAATTTTACTAATAACTTAGGAACTACAGGGTCTTTTTAAAGTTTGGGACAGTGCAACGTGTAGCCGGAGACAATGGGACAACAGTCGGGCACTCGCCTTTAGTATAACTTTAAATCATTTCTAAATAACTTTTGGCAAGGGGTGTAACACAAAGCCCCTCACCCTTCTCTTGTCCGTGGGATGGGTGAAAGAAGACACCTTGGAAATGGTCTTAAAGTGGACCAAAACCAAGGATTTTGACTATCCTGGCTTTTGTCCGTGCCCCGCTGTGTGAAACCCCGCAGGTCGCTGAAACAAACTTACCTATTCCCAGTTCTACGGCACATGCGGGGGCGCTCGTCCAATCAGCGCGCTTGGATCCGCTCACGCCCGTGCATCTAAGACGAGCGGCTCAGAGCGTGCTGACGGACGCATCCCCCACTACCCGCGCCGGCCATTCACAAATGCCTGGTGTGGGCACACGTCCTGTTAGAGGGATAGCGGGGATGCAGCTGTGGCTCGCGTATGTGTGGTAGTGTATGGGGTGACCTGGGGGGGTTTCACACAGCGGGGCATCCCAATTTTGGATGCCCCAGGGGGAGGGAATCGATCGGCCCGGCCTTGGGTTTTGGTCCACTTTAAAAAGCAGATTGTGATGGTAAGAAGGAACTCTCACATCTAACAGAAACTGTTCTGAACATCTGATCCACAAGTAATTACCAGTATTCGATCAGACTTGGTTCCTCCAACCAATCTCAAAAGGACTCCAGAAACTTTAAGTACATTGTAACCCATTTGCTTTTGCAAATCAACCTATTTATAGATGTTTTACTGTCCAACTGATTTTCTTGCCAATAGTTTTTTTCTATTTTGTTTTCTTTGGTTTATAAGTTCATCTCGCTGCCACAGGCTTTTGCCTCTGCATGGTGGCCGCCACTGCTCCTGCGCTGGCCCCCCGCCACTGCTGCTACTGTGACTAACAATAGGTTCCTCAGTAACACTGCGCTTGCGAGGATCTGGCGCGTGCACACTTGTCAGCGTGAACTGCGTGACTTTAGGATTTAGAAGGTCAGTGCAGAGGTGTAGCTAGGTTTTGGCACCAGGGGGAAAGATTCAAAATGGTGCCCCCCACCTGTGCTCAGGCCCCCCTTTGATGCCCCCCCCTGACCTGCTGCACCCGGGGCACGTGTCCCCTCTGCCCCCCCCAGCTTACCCCTGGGTCAGTGCATTCATGGGACATACTTTAGGGGTTAGCACTTTTGTCAGCTGATCAGCAGGGCCAATCACTGTGCACTAGGGGACATGTAAGGAAGCTTCAGGCAACATTATGATGCCTGAAGATTTCTATGTCTCTTCTCTGAACTGCCTTCCCAGTTGTTACTAAATGTCCCTGAATCATAATGGATTTTCCATTTTCAATTTTGGCTCCTTAGACTTTGCATATTGCATAATGTTAATTAAAGGTAGTAGCACACTATATAAAGATACGTAGGAGACGATGAAAAGGTCAGTAAGGGGTTCAGAGATTCCATGTGCACCCACTTGCATACCTGTTACTGACCTGTTGTTTCTGACCCCGGCTTCCTCTTTGGAATCGAATCTCTAGTCACTCCAGATCTCTGGCTGAGCCCTGACTCATTCTGTCTCCTGGACATACTGTTACCATCCATACTGTTACATTTGATTGGTGGCATATACCGGATTTTTCACCATATAAGACGCACAAAAGCGGGGGGAAATGTCAGTGCGTCTTATCATGCGAATGTGGGGGGAAAAAAGGAAAAAAGTCAACTTACCTTCCCATCCTTCCTGCTTGAGCTGTCCCCGCTGTCCTTGCTGTATCTGCTGTTCGCGCAGTCCCCGTTGCTTCTCCGTCGTGCCAGCACACGCAGACACCCGGCTTCATATAGCAGAAGGGCATGGCCGGCGCTCGAGCATCGGCCATGCCCACCGCTGTACGGAGCCGGGTGTTTGCTCTGTGTGTGCTTGGGCCGGGGAGAAGAAGTGACGGAGGCAGCTGTATCTGGCGCTCGTGCTGTCCCCGCCGCGGCAACAGCACACACAGACACCCAGCTTCATACAGCGGGTGGGCATGGCCAGTGATCACGCATCGGCCACGCTCACCTCTGTAATAAGCCGGGTGTCTGTGTGTGCAGGCGGCGACAGATGGTGGGGACAGCGGGAAGAATGAAAAGGTGAGTTTACTTTTTTTTTTTACTTTTGCCTATGGGGAATGGGAGGGGGGAATGCCACACTGCCTATGGGAAATGGGAGGGGAGAATGGCACACTGCCTATGGGGAATGGGAGAGGGGAATGCCACACTGCCTATGGGAATTGAGAGAGGGGAATGCCACACTGCCTATGGGAAATGGGAGGGGAGAATGGCACACTGCCTATGGGGAATGGGAGGGGGGAATGCCACACTGCCTATGGGGAATGGGAGGGGAGAATGGCACACTGCCTATGGGCAATGGGAGGGGGGAATGCCACACTGCCCATGGGGAATGGGAGGGGGGAATGCCACACTGCCTATGGGAAATGGGATGGGGGAATGCCACACTACCTATGGGGAATGGGAGGGGGGAATGCCACACTGCCTATGGGGAATGGGAGGGGAGAATGGCACACTGCCTATGGGGAATGGGAGAGGGGAATGCCACACTGCCTATGGGAATGGGAGGGGGGAATGCCACACTGCCTATGGGGAATGGGAGGGGAGAATGGCACACTGCCTATGGGGAATGGGAGGGGGGAATGCCACACTGCCTATGGGGAATGAGAGAGGGGAATGCCACACTGCCTATGGGAAATGGGATGGGGGAATGCCACACTACCTATGGGGAATGGGAGGGGGGAATGCCACACTGCCTATGGGGAATGGGAGGGGAGAATGGCACACTGCCTATGGGGAATGGGAGGGGGGAATGCCACACTGCCTATGGGGAATGGGAGGGGAGAATGGCACACTGCCTATGGGGAATGGGATGGGGGAATGCCACACTGCCTATGGGAAATGGGAGGGGAGAATGCCACACTGCCTATATGGGGAATGGGAGGGGGGGATGCCACACTGCCTATGGGGAATGGGAGGGGGGAATGCCACACTGCCTATGGGGAATGGGAGGGGGGAATGCCACACTGCCTATGGGAAATGGGATGGGGGAATGCCACACTACCTATGGGGAATGGGATGGGGGAATGCCACACTGCCTATGGGGAGTGGGATGGGGGAATGCCACACTGCCTATGGGGAATAGGAGGGCGGAATACCACACTGCCTATATGAGGAATGAGAGGGGGGAATGCCACACTGCCTATATGAGGAATGAGAGGGGGGAATGCCACACTGCCTATATGGGGAACGGGAGGGGGAAATGCCACACTGCCTATATGGGGAATAGGAGGGCGGAATGCCACACTGCCTATATGGGGAACGCGAGAGGTGGGAATGCCACACTGACTATATGGGGAAAGTGAGGGGGGATGCCACACTGCCTATATGGGGAACGCGAGAGGTGGGAATGCCACACTGCCTATATGCGGAACGGGAGGGGGGAATGCCACACTGAATATATGAGGAACGGGAGGGGGAAATGCCACACTGCCTATATGGGGAATGGGAAGAGGGAATGCCACACTGGCCATGGAGGAATGCCACTCAGCCTGTAATGGTGGGATTCTGCACCTTGCCTATTATTTGGTTTTTGGGGGGATGGGTGTTTTAGCAAAACATTTGGTTCAGAATATTTATTTTCTTATTTTCCTCCTAGGCACATCCTATGGTCTTATAGGCCGAAAATACAGTACACGTTGGAGAATTGGGAAATTGCTCTTTTTGATCAAACCTCCTCAATTGTATCTGAATAAATGTAGAGCATCGTCACAATACGCCCCATGGGCCAGCATGGCGTAGCAAGCCTGTGAGCTGGCATGTAAATGCCATTTATTTTTTCTTTCTGCCCGGACATGGACTTTACCTATGATCTTTCATATGCTTCCAGGTAGGTACCCCATCAGCGGTCCCCATTTTTATGGTAAACCCTGTGGCAGAGCACCAGGACATTGCTGAAGGGCCTGGTAAGAATATTCATTGTGATAGATATATGAAAAAATATCTTCTAAAGCCTTTACCTCTTTCCTTTGGTCTCGGTCTCGGTGTATCCTCTGTAGACCTTTCCTCCTTCTCGTGTCACCACACAAAGGTCCACCCCGCTGCCGGAGCCAAGGTCGCAGGTAATTCCGGCTGTTATGGCGTCCGTAGCCAGCTGCATGGCATCTTCCCTCTGAAATGGAGGAGAGCCGATCATATTTATCATATCTATGTAATGACATCAAACATCATTGATCTATTTGTATTGGTTGATTAGAGAGGCACATGCGGTAAGGAAAAGTCCTCCTTGCTGGAAGCCCCATGGAAGCGGATGTTCTATATCTGTAAAAGGCAACTATTGGAAATTATAGTGAGACTATACACACCCCACCTCTATACTGTACATCACTTCCTCTGGTACAGAATACATCTCCCTGCTGGGCAGAGGTGTAGCTAGACTTTCTGGCACCCAGGGCAAAGATTCAAAATATCACCCCCCACCTGTGCTCTGGCCCCTCTCTGGCACCCCCCTGATCTCCTGCACCCGGGGCACCTGCTCCCCTGGACCTCCCCAGCTATGCCCCGGCTGCTGGGTTATTATAACTCTACTCTACTCGGGATGAGAAAGGCTCTACCACTTACTTAAAGTGGGGCAAATCCCATGGGGATCGCCCCAGGTATCGATTGCCTCCACCCGGGGCATCCAGAATCGGGATGCCGCACTGTGTGAAACCCCCCAGGTTGTCCAATGGCACATGTGTGAGCAGCAGCTGCATCCCCGCTGTCCCTCTAGCAAGGTGCATGCCCGCACCAGGCACTTCTGAATGGCCAGTGCAGGCATGCTCCCTGTTACAGGGAAGTGGGAGATGCGGACGCCAGCGTGCTCGGAGCCACTGGCCTTAGATGAGCTCCTGGATGCAGGGGCTCGAACGGACCTGAGCGCGTTGATTGGACAAGCGGTGTAGGACCGGGAAGAGGTGAGTTTGTTCGGTCGACCTGGGGGGGTTTCAAACAGTGATCGGGGTGCCCCAGGTGCAAGCACCGAAACTCAGGATAGTCAAAATCCTGGGTTTTGGTCCACTTTAAATGGCAATAGCAACAATAAGGCAGCAAAGAGCTCACCTGAAGCCCATCCCATGGTCCTCTACTCCATTTCCTGCAGAGCACTGTAGATGCTGTAGCAGGGCTCCAAAGTTTGGCCCTTCCTTTTTATTCCATTTCTCCACGACCACCCTCCTAATGTGGTCACACAGTCGCCCCTGTCCCATGGTGCTTCCAGCAAGTTCAGTAAGCCACAGTGGTTGAGCTTACACCGGAAGCGCTGAGGGACAGGGGCAACAATGTGACCACATTTCGAGAGTGGTCGGGGCAGGACAGTTTCTAGGTAAAATAGTGCTCAGTGTGTGAAGGATAAAAATCTGCCCCCTCCTCACCCATCCTATGGTGTGGCTGCTGTGCCATACTGGTATGTGCCAGGCTCTGCCTCTTCTTTAACAGGCTGTCTCCCCTCCTCATGACTGAGCCCAATATAGTAGGGGGTTAAGGGGTCTAACTAACAGTGGCCCTGACCTATCTGCAGAAAACAGTATGGCTGGATAAAGTCACTTTCAATAGCCTTGGTGCCCAGGGCGACCGCCCTGCTCCCCCTCCCCCTATAAACAGCCCTGGGTTGGGGAGAAATGGAAAGGAGGGGCAAGCTACAGCATCTACAGCACATCAAAAATATGGGGGGAAACTATTTCAGGTAAAATTCTCTCTAAAGACAAGAGGGCAGATTCAATCTTCAGAGGCGAAAATTATTTTTTACCATAAGAACTATAAATCTGTGAAATAGCCTCCCACAGAAGTTTGTTACAACATAAACTGCTGACAGCTTCAAAAAAAAGGAATAAATGATCTTTTAGAAGAAAATAACGGGTAGTAATAGCTGTAAATAATAAGAAAAAAATAAACTTCCCCAACTTGAACTTAATAGACATATATCTTTTTTAACGGTATTAACTATGTAACTACTTATGCAAAACTAAATGACATCAGAGCCCTTACCGTCATGTTGGGTTTGAATTTGTCTTCCAGCACAGAAATTGCTGCAGACGCACCGGATCCTGAAAAAAGTCATACAGGCAGGATAGTACATAGGAGTATAGTACATTACATAGGAGTGCAGTATAGTACATAGGAGTGCAGTATAGTACATAGGAGTATAGTATAGAACATAGCAGTGCAGTATAGTACATAGGAGTACAATATAGAACATAGGAGTGTAGTATAGTACATAGGAGTGTAGGAGTACAGTATAGCAGGGCAGTATAGTACATAGGAGTACAGTATAGTACATAGGGGTGCAGTATAGTACATAGGAGTGTAGGAGTACAGTATAGGAGTACAGTATAGTACATAGGAGTGCAGTATAGTACATAGGAGTATAGTATAGAACATAGCAGTGCAGTATAGTACATAGGAGTACAATATAGAACATAGGAGTGTAGTATAGTACATAGGAGTGTAGGAGTACAGTATAGCAGAGCAGTATAGTACATAGGAGTACAGTATACCCTGTTTCCCCGAAAATAAGACCTACTCCGAAAATAAGACCTACTGTGATTTTAGCATGAAGGCTAAATATAAGACCTCCCCCGAAAATAAGACCTCCCCCCCCCGCAGCAAGAGTCCTCAGTCAGCTGCGGCTGGCTCTCTCTGATGACGAATGACGCCCCTGACGTTGCACATATGGGGACGTCACTCGTCATTAAAGCGGCCGCCACCAAAGTGAAAGCTGCTGTCTGCTGCTCGCTCTCTGACAGTAAGTTAGTAGTAGTAGTAGTGGCAGCAGACTGTGAAAAAGAAAAAAAAAAAGAATTTCTATGGGGGAAATGCCAGGTGAAGTGAGGGGAGGGGGGATGGAAACTAGAGAATTCCCTGGATTCTCTAGACTCTACAACCACCTCCCCCACCTTCACCCACTGATGATGAGGAGGGGGGGTTGTATGTTTTGGATTCCCCACATATGCCACTACCGGTAGTACAGGAGAAGGGGGGTAAACTGGGACAGGAGGATCGGGGGGGGGGAGGTAACATGAAATTTTGACAGGAGTCACATTTTGTCTGGTTATGCTGGTTTGTGATGGCAACTACTACTGTTTAACAGTTAATAAATTTCCTTTTTTTGTGAATGCATGTGAATTCTTCTTCATGGAAAAATGTAAGACATCCCCTGAAAATAAGACCTAGCGCATCTTTGGGAGCAAAAATTAATATAAGACACTGTCTTATTTTCGGGGAAACACGGTAGTACATAGGGGTGCAGTATAGTACATAGGAGTGTAGGAGTACAGTATAGGAGTACAGTATAGTACATAGGAGTGCAGTATAGTACATAGGAGTACACTATAGTACATAGGAGTGCAGTATAGTACATAGGAGTGTAGGAGTGCAGTATAGTACATAGGAGTACAGTATAGTACATAGGAGTGTAGTATAGTACATAGGAGTGTAGGAGTACAGTATAGTACATAGGGGTGCAGTATAGTACATAGGAGTACAGTATAGTACATAGGGGTGCAGTATAGTACATAGGAGTGCACACTGGGTGCATTGCATTGCAGTGAGCTGGGGGTGACAGTGTGAGGGGCTCCTTTCTAGCCCATCACTAAGAGAGGGGTGTCAACTTGACACAAGCCTCAGGATTCAATTGGAGGTCTGGACCAGGATGGGGGGAGGCGCTGGAGGCAGAGGAAGTAGAATTTCCCCCTTCCTTTCTGTGACCAGAGACAGTATGGGACTGACAGTGCATCATGTAAGCTGCCAGGCAGATGATTTAAAAATTTGAATAGTCAATCCCTTAAAAGTGGAACAAAACTTGGGATTTTGACTTTCCTGGTTTTGGTCCGTGCCCCCCTGGGCATCCCGAATTGGAATGTCTAACTGTGAATCCACTCAGATTGCCCAAAAATCCCTTCCTGTTCCTACGGTGCATGCGCGGGCTCTCGTCCAATCAGACTCGTTAGCCTTGCCTATGTTTTATTTACACGCCTCCAGCAAATTATCTTTGCATTCCTGTTGATTTTTTAACCAAAGGAGCATCCCAAATTGGGGCCCTGAGGCGGGTAAATAAAGCCCCTGTTCAAGCTGAAAGTAATAAGTCTGGCAGTATAAAAGTTACCAGGTCCCGAGATCGAGTCACCACGACTTGCCACGTCCATTCCATTCACTGGTGTGGCTGGCCTTGGAGTTAATGAAGCGAAATGCGTGGAGTGGGCATGCAGAGGGGTGGCTGACCAACACAGAGGATGCCGGTGACCGGAGAGGCCACAGGACTCAATCTCTGGGACCTGGATGGTTTTATACCACCGGATTAAGATGAAAGCACTGCGGAGGGCAAAATGTAAGTCATGGGAGCAGCCAGGGCTGGCTTCAGGTTTGTGGGGGCCCTTGGGCAAGACAGCCTTAGTGGCCCGAAAGTAGTGAGTCACATGATGTCACCTTTCAGCTCCACTGCCACAAATGGGTCATCTGCTGATGATCGCTCTCCATTCCAGGCCACCTTCTCCATTGTTGCTCACCATCCCATGTTGCTAGAGGCCAGATATGAGCAGGTCTGCACACAACACCCGGCATTCGGTGGTTTGGGTCCACTGTAAAATAATACCATGGCCAAGTGTGATCCTGAGTGGGTCCCTGAAGATGCCAGGGGCCCTGGCAATTGCCCAGGTTTGCCCTGTGCTGGCGCCGGCCCTGGGAGCAGCCATACTGGGATTACTGCGGCCTTGAGATGTACTGTATGAGACACAGTACTGCCCCGCTCCTCCTCTCAATGGGGCGGCCAGGGCCGGCTCCGGGTTTATGTGGGCCCTTGGGCGACATGGTCTCAGTGTTTGGTGGTGAAGAGTCACGTCACATGACTGAGGGACGTCCCCAAATCTGGATGCACCGCCACCAGTCATTGCTGGTGCGCCGAGAGGAGATGTGGGCACCAGCTGTGGTGCCTTTCCAGTCCACCTGTCAAGCGCCGTCAAACACTCCAAAGGCCGGCCCTGTCAGTGGGCCCCCCTAGAGGCCAGGGGCCCCCAGCAGCTGCCCTGCCTTGCCGGTCGCTGACGCCGGCCCTGGGGGCAGCAGCTGCAGTAATCATGACTGCTCCCATGAACCACAAGAGTTATTTAGACTGGACTGTCCCTTTTATTGGATCTTTGGACATTTTTGACCGGAGGATCGATCCAGCGGCATCCAGTATGGCCAGTGCTTGGCCAGTCATTTTTCGAGCTTGTATATGTTCATACCTCCCCAGGTGTCCCTAATTTGGAGGGATTGTCCCTATTTTGGAGTCCATGTCCCCCTGTCCCACATTGTTCTCATTTGTTCCTCTTTGAGGTGTAACATGCAGATCTGCATCAATAAATGATTTATTCTGTTTATAGTGTAACTGTTACATCCTATCTCCTATCCATTCCTCAATGAGGGGGCGTGGCCTAACAAATGTCCCTCTTTCCCACCCTGAATAGTTGGTAGGTATGTATGTTGTTGGCTTAGATCCCATCTTACTGGACGTTCATTTATCTTCTAGTTGACTCACCTAGAGCATTAAATAGAGTTTTGGAAGTGGAGCCATGTGGATGGACGCTGTAGAGATGGGGGCCCTGGACATCGAATCCTCCGATGATGATGGATGCTCCAATGCGGCCCTGATATCTGTAAAGAGAAATGGAGACATGATGTGATGGCACCTGCAGTAGGCAGCCATTGGTTGATAGCACTTAATCCTGTCGGGTAGAGTAGTAACTAGGCAAAGATTCGAAATGGCGTCCCCCCACCCAGGGCCGGCGTCAGCACCCGGGAACTGCCGAGGGCCCACTGACAGCTGGCACAATGTGGTTAAAGAACTTAAACTTATTTTACTACTAATATTGCATCGGGCCCCTGCACTGCCTCTAGCTCTGCCCCATCCATCCCTGTCCCCTCACCTCTGCCCCATCCATCCCTGTCCCCTCAGCTCTGCCCCATCCATCCCTGTCCCCTCAGCTCTGCCCCATCCATCCCTGTCCCCTCAGCTCTGCCCCATTCATCCCTGTCCCCTCAGCTCTGCTCCATCCATCCCTGTCCCCTCAGCTCTGCTCCATCCATCCCTGTCCCCTCAGCTCTGCCCCATCCATCCCTGTCCCCTCAGCTCTACTCCATCCATCCCTGTCCCCCCAGCTTTGCCCCATCCATCCCTGTCCCCTCAGCTCTACTCCATCCATCCCTGTCCCCCCAGCTTTGCCCCATCCATCCCTGTCCCCTCAGCTCTGCCCCATCCATCCCTGTCCCCCCAGCTTTGCCCCATCCATCCCTGTCCCCTCAGCTCTACTCCATCCATCCCTGTCCCCCCAGCTTTGCCCCCATCCATCCCTGTCCCCTCAGCTCTGCCCCATCCATCCCTGTCCCCTCACCTCTGCCCCATCCATCCCTGTCCCCTCAGCTCTGCCCCATCCATCCCTGTCCCCTCAGCTCTGCCCCATCCATCCCTGTCCCCTCAGCTCTGCCCCCATCCATCCCTGTCCCCTCAGCTCTGCCCATCCATCCCTGTCCCCTCACCTCTGCCCCATCCATCCCTGTCCCCTCAGCTCTGCCCCATCCATCCCTGTCCCCTCAGTTCTGCCCCATACATCCCTGTCCCCTCAGCTCTGCCCATCCATCCCTGTCCCCTCACCTCTGCCCCATCCATCCCTGTCCCCTCAGCTCTGCCCCATCCATCCCTGTCCCCTCACCTCTGCCCCATCCATTCCTGTCCCCTCAGCTCTGCCCCATCCATCCCTGTCCCCTCAGTTCTGCCCCATACATCCCTGTCCCCTCAGCTCTGCTCCATCCATCCCTGTCCCCTCAGCTCTGTCCCATTCATCCCTGTCCCATCCCCCCCCCCTTTACCCTCAGAACTGCCCCATCCCCTCAGCCCTACGCTCCTCCATCCCTGCCCTCCCATGTTTGACCATCTACACCTTTTCCTTCCAGATCTGCCCATATACCCCCCCCCCCCCCCAGTTATACCCAGCCATTCCTCTATTTTTCATTTTTCACATGCATCCCTCCTCCTCCCAGCTATCTCTCCATCCATTCCTGCCCTTCCTGTTATGTCCATCCCTCTTCCTCCCAGCTATCTCTCCATCCATCCATCCATTCCTGCCCTTCCTGTTATGTCCATCCCTCCTCCTCCCAGCAATCTCTCCATCCATTCATTCATTCCTGCCCTTCCTGTTATGTCCATCCCTCCTCCTCCCAGCTATCTCTCCATCCATCCATTCCTGCCCTTCCTGTTATGTCCATCCCTCCTCCTCCCAGCTATCTCTCCATCCATTCATTCATTCCTGCCCTTCCTGTTATGTCCATCCCTCTTCCTCCCAGCTATCTCTCCATCCATTCATTCCTGCCCTTCCTGTATTGTCCATCCTTCTTCCTCCCAGCTATCTCTCCATCCATTCATTCCTGTCCTTCCTGTTATGTCCATCCTTCTTCCTCCCAGCTATCTCTCCATCCATCCATTCCTGTCCTTCCTGTTATGTCCATCCTTCTTCCTCCCAGCTATCTCTCCATCCATCCATTCCTGTCCTTCCTGTATTGTCCATCCTTCTTCCTCCCAGCTATCTCTCCATCCATCCATTCCTGCCCTTTTCCTGTATTGTCCATCCTTCTTCCTCCCAGCTATCTCTCCATCCATCCATTCCTGCCCTTCCTGTATTGTCCATCCCTCTTCCTCCCAGCTATCCATCCATTCCTGCCCTTCCTGTTATGTCCATCCCTCTTCCTCCCAGCTATCTCTCCATCCATCCATTCCTGTCCTTCCAGTTATGTCCATCCCTCTTCCTCCCAGCTATCTCTCCATCCATCCATTCCTGCCCTTCCTGTTCTGTCCATCCCTCTTCCTCCCAGCTATCTCTCCATCCATTCATTCATTCCTGCCCTTCCTGTTTTGTCCATCCCTCTTCCTCAATACTCTGCCCACTCATGTGGGGCCAAACTAAAAAAACAGCTCCAATAGAGGGGCGGAGGGCAAGCAGCCCTTCTTAGTTTTGGCCATGGAATTTATAGACCCCTGACCCGCGACTCTCCACCACAAAGGGGCCCACTGAGGCCATGTCGCCCGAGGGCCCACATAAACCTGGAGCCGGCCCTGCCCCCACCTGTTCTCAGGACCCCCTTTGGCGCCCCCTGACCTGCTGCACCCCGGGCATGTGCACCCCCTGCTCCCCCCTAGCTGCGCCCCTGCTGTCAGGTCCCATTCTGCAGCTGCTTCTTCTGCAAGTTCTGAGAACCTAAAGTAGAACAAGACTTAGGGTCTGCGGAACACCCACTTCCCTAAAGCGGAACAAAACCCTTGGCTGCTGGCCCCAATTGCTGTGCCACCGCTGTGTGACCCCCTCCCCCCAGGTGCCCTGGCCACCGCGGCGATGTGAACACTGCTAGGCGCATCCCCAGCATCTCTGGACTGAGGCGCGGTCCCACGCACAGACATTCAGACGGCTGGAGATGGTCATGTGCCTTCATCTATTGCCGAGCCCTGTGTCTGCTCTGTATTGCTGATCATTAATATGCGCGGCACACGGCGCTGATTGGACGAGAGACGGCGCCTGCGCTGTGTGACATTTATGGACGATTCAGGACGGTTTACACAGCGCGGCATCACAAATCGGGAGCAAGAATCAATACCCGGGATAGTGAAAATCCTGAGATTTGTTCGGCTTTAAACCAGGCATCATTTAATGAAAAGTCCAAACCCCTAAAAACTATTCCCCGCATCTAAAATTAAAATATTTTAAGTTTTTAGTCACTTATTTTATATTCTTTCCCCCACTGGGCTGCAACATTCAGGACTTAGGATACTGGCGCCACCATCTTGCCTCAGAAGCTGAGGAGAGGAGAGCGGGATAAAGTGCATGGGGTGTGGTTATAGCTGTGCAGACAGAGCAGAGCTGGGGTCAGGAAAATGTCAGCAATCCCAGAATGTAGAGCGGAACAGTCAGAAGGCACTTCCTGTTTGCAGGCAGCCTGACAGTCCATGGTCCGCTATCTTGGATGTTTAAAGGCTCAGAAAATGCAGTAGATGCAGGTAGGATGATGTTAATGTCTGTATGTACAGGGTGGAGGATACATATAAGATAGGCTCTTATTCAGGGTGAGGGTCCGGATTAATGTGGGCAATCTGTATGTACAGGGTGTGGGAAACATATAAGATAGACTCTTATTCAGGGTGAAGGTCCGGATTAATGTGAGCAATCTGTATGTACAGGGTGGAGGATACATATAAGATAGACTCTTATTCAGGGTGAAGGTCCAGATTAATGTGGACAATCTGTATGTACAGGGTGGAGGATACATATAAGATAGGCTCTTATTCAGGGTGAAGGTCCGGATTAATGTGAGCAATCTGTATGTACAGGGTGGAGGATACATATAAGATAGGCTCTTATTCAGGGTGAAGGTCCGGATTAATGTGAGCAATCTGTATGTACAGGGTGGAGGATACATATAAGATAGGCTCTTATTCAGGGTGAAGGTCCGGATTAATGTGAGCAATCTGTATGTACAGGGTGGAGGATACATATAAGATAGGCTCTTATTCAGGGTGAAGGTCCAGATTAATGTGGACAATCTGTATGTACAGGGTGTGGGAAACATATAAGATAGGCTCTTATTCAGGGTGAAGGTCCGGATTAATGTGGGCAGTCTGTATGTACGTGGGGAAACATATAAGATAGGCTCTTATTCAGGGTGAAGGTCTGGATTAATGTGGGCAATCTGTATGTACAGGGTGGGGAAAACATATAAGACAGGTTTTTATTCAGGGTGTGGGTCCGGATTAATGTGAGCAATCTGTATGTACAGGGTGTGGGAAACATATAAGATAGGCTCTTATTCAGGGTGAAGGTCCGGATTAATGTGGGCAGTCTGTATGTACGGGGGGAAACATATAAGGTAGGCTCTTATTCAGGGTGAAGGTCCGGATTAATGTGGGCAGTCTGTATGTACGGGGGGAAACATATAAGGTAGGCTCTTATTCAGGGTGAAGGTTTGGATTAATGTGGGCATTCTGTATGTACAGGGTGGGGGGGGGGGACATACAAGATAGACTCTAATTCAGGGAGAAGGTCCGGATTAAAGAGGAGTGTCATCTTCCGCTGATCCCATGACACACGCTCAGCTCAACAACCAACCATTGCTTGGGTTTCATTCATATCTTCTAGGAAAGTTGAATGGAGAATGTGCGCCCCCCCCCCCCCTCCTTATCAGACATTCGTCAGCCAATCAGAGATAGGGATATAGTGGGGATGCAGCCACACATGCATTGAGGGATCGCAGCTACAGGAGTAGACTGGGCGATCCTTCCCACAATGGGCCAATCCCAGCCTAGCTCCCATACCATGTGACTTCAGGCTGTACCCGCGGCTCACCTGAACAGCAGCTGTTTCAGCATCCGATTGGCCGTGCACACCCGAGCCTGACGCCCGCAGGAAAGCTGATGGAGAGTCAGGTTGGAGGACAGAAGTCGCGTCACGTATTCAGCGTCTGCAGCTGTTCCTGCTCCACAACAACTGGGCGACAAAGAGGAAAGAAAGCCACTGGTCATGGTTATGCTGCTGCCAATGGATCCAAGAGAACAGCCGACAAATGTCTATAAAAGTGTATTAAAAAATCGCAGAAAGATATCGCACTGCAAAGACATGGCTTCATATGACTTAAAGCGGACCCTCACCCTGAATAAGAGCCTATCTTGTATGTTTCCCCCACCCTGTACATACAGATTACCCACATTAATCCGGACCTTCACCCTGAATTAGAGCATATTTTATATGTTTCCCACACCCTGTACATACAGATTGCCCACATTAATCCGGACCTTCACCCTGAATAAGAGTCTATCTTATATGTTTCCCACACCCTGTACATACAGATTGCCCACATTAATCCAGACCTTCACCCTGAATAAGAGCCTATCTTATATGTTTCCCATACCCTGTACATACAGATTACTCACATTAATCCGGACCTGCACCCTGAATTAGAGCATATTTTATATGTTTCCCACACCCTGTACATACAGATTGCCCACATTAATCCGGACCTTCACCCTGAATTAGAGCCTATCTTGTATGTTTCCCACACCCTGTACATACAGATTGCCCACATTAATCCGGACCTTCACCCTGAATAAGAGCCTATCTTATATGTTTCCTACACCCTGTACATACAGATTGCTCACATTAATCCGGACCTTCACTCTGAATAAGAGTCTATTTTATATGTTTCCCACACCCTGTACATACAGATTGCTCACATTAATCCGGACCTTTACCCTGAATTAGAGCCTATCTTATATGTTTCCCACACCCTGTACATACAGACTGCTCACATTAATCCGGACCTTCACCCTGAATTAGAGCCTATCTTATATGTTTCCTACACCCTGTACATACAGATTGCTCACATTAATCCGGACCTTCACTCTGAATAAGAGTCTATTTTATATGTTTCCCACACCCTGTACATACAGATTGCTCACATTAATCCGGACCTTTACCCTGAATTAGAGCCTATCTTATATGTTTCCCACACCCTGTACATACAGACTGCTCACATTAATCCGGACCTTCACCCTGAATTAGAGCCTATCTTGTATGTTTCCCACACCCTGTACATACAGATTGCCCACATTAATCCGGACCTTCACCCTGAATAAGAGCCTATCTTATATGTTTCCCATACCCTGTACATACAGATTGCTCACATTAATCCGGACCTTCACCCTGAATTAGAGCATATCTTATATGTTTCCCACACCCTGTACATACAGATTGCTCACATTAATCCGGACCTTCACCCTGAATTAGAGCCTATCTTGTATGTTTCCCACACCCTGTACATACAGATTGCCCACATTAATCCGGACCTTCACCCTGAATAAGAGCCTATCTTATATGTTTCCCATACCCTGTACATACAGATTGCCCACATTAATCCAGACCTTCACCCTGAATAAGAGTCTATGTTATATGTTTCCCACACCCTGTACATACAGATTGCTCACATTAATCCGGACCTTCACCCTGAATAACAGCCTATCTTATATGTTTCCTACACCCTGTACATACAGATTGCTCACATTAATCCGGACCTTCACTCTGAATAAGAGTCTATTTTATATGTTTCCCACACCCTGTACATACAGATTGCTTACATTAATCCGGACCTCCGCCCTGAATAAGAGTCTATCTTATATGTTTCCCACACCCTGTACATACAGATTGCCCACATTAATCCGGACCTTCACCCTGAATAAGAGCCTATCTTATATGTTTCCCATACCCTGTACATACAGATTGCCCACATTAATCCAGACCTTCACCCTGAATAAGAGTCTATGTTATATGTTTCCCACACCCTGTACATACAGATTGCTCACATTAATCCGGACCTTCACCCTGAATTAGAGCCTATCCTGTATGTTTCCCACACCCTGTACATACAGATTGCCCACATTAATCCGGACCTTCACCCTGAATAACAGCCTATCTTATATGTTTCCTACACCCTGTACATACAGATTGCTCACATTAATCCGGACCTTCACTCTGAATAAGAGTCTATTTTATATGTTTCCCACACCCTGTACATACAGATTGCTTACATTAATCCGGACCTCCACCCTGAATAAGAGCCTATCTTATATGTTTCCCACACCCTGTACATACAGATTGCCCACATTAATCCGGACCTTCACCCTGAATAACAGCCTATCTTATATGTTTCCCACACCCTGTACATACAGATTGCTCACATTAATCCGGACCTTCACCCTGAATAACAGCCTATCTTATATGTTTCCCACACCCTGTACATACAGATTGCCCACATTAATCCGGACCTTCACCCTGAATAACAGCCTATCTTATATGTTTCCCACACCCTGTACATACAGATTGCTCACATTAATCCGGACCTCCACCCTGAATAAGAGCCTATCTTATATGTTTCCCACACCCTGTACATACAGATTGCCCACATTAATCCGGACCTTCACCCTGAATAACAGCCTATCTTATATGTTTCCCACACCCTGTACATACAGATTGCTCACATTAAAAATCATCCTACCTGCACCTACTGCATGTTATGAGCCTTTAAACATCCAAGATGGCGGCACATGGAGCATCAGACTGCCTGTAAACAGGAAGTGTCTTCCCTATTAGTGGTTAGCGGGCGATCCGCTCGCATCAGGCGAGCTCCTGGACACAAGGGATCAAGCGGATCTGAGCGCGCTGATTGGATGAGTGGCCGCACTTGCGTCGTAGGTGAGTTTGTTTGGGCGACACGGGGGGTTTCACACAGTGGGGCACCCCCCCCCCCCGGGGGCAAGGACTAAAACCCAGCATAGTCAAAATCCTGGGTTTTGGTCCACTTTAATTGACACCTGGGCTTGCTTGCCATTACTGCCATATTGTATCTGCTATATATAGTTCATGTAGTGCTCTATTTTCTGTATATAACATTACCTACTGCATAATAAGGAGGAGGGCGACCTCTAGTGGCCACAGTATAATATTTCACACCCCTATGTTTTACAGCTGTGTATTTTTCACTTAAACTGGACCAACACCCAGGCTGATTGGCCCGGGAATCTATAAGATTCCCGGGCCAATCAGTTCCCTCCCCACGGGGCATCCGAAATCGGGATGTCCCACTGTGTGAAACCCCGCAGGAAGCCCAGAAACCCTACCTTAACCCCGTTCCAACGGCGCATGCGCTTCTCTATAGCAGGGCGCGCGCCCGCGCCGGCCGTTTGTGTATGGCGGGCGCGGGCGCGCTCCCTGTTAGAGAGAAGCGCGAGATGCGCCCACCAGCGTGCTCGGAGCCGCTGTGGTTGTCCGTCCCTTGTACCTGCATACCACAGCGGCTCTGAGCGCGCTGATTGGACGAGCTCTCGCGTAGGAGCGGGGTGAGGTGAGTTTTTTCTGCCATTCTGGGGGGACGACCATTGAAATGTATGGGAGAGCGACAGGTAGCGACAGGTAATACCTGGCCAATGGAAGCCAGAGCTTCAGCGCCATAATGATGAATCGGACGCTACATGGCGCTGTTAGAGGCGCTCACCAGATTCGCTTTCATAAATGTGGTTTTGTGTACAGCGCCCGGCGTTCACCAGACGCTGCCTGACGCTACCTGGCGCTATCCCTTGATTAATAACCCCCTAAATCAGTTCTGCGGCTGGATGGAGGCTTACGTACTATATGTGATCGGTGATGTAATGGATCTTGGCGCAGTTCTTGTCGGCCACGACCATGTCATCGGTGGCCCTCCTGTCCGCTCCCAGAATAACGCCGTCCTGCAGGAAGAAAGAGCGCAGCTCCCAACCGTGCAACACACACAAGTCTATTGTCAGTACTCACTTACCGCCATGTCGACTTACCTTATATACCACTCCGGCGATGGTGGTCCCGGTCTTACGCGCTTTAGGGGCATGAAAGCCAAGCTTCAGGCCGTCCTCCTCCAATGAGTTGTTCCTGAATATAACACACATACAGCTGTCGTTAAAGAGGATCTAAACCCTAGATGGCCGTTTGATTCCCTCTGTCTCGGGCGTCCTGCCTTGGGACGCCCCACCATTGGCGCGCATGAGATTGTGGGATGGGTCCCCCGGGGCACCTGGATCGTGGGTACTGTGTGAAACCCCCCCAGGGCGCCCGAACTCACTCGCCGGTCCTGTGGTGCATGCACTGCCGCTCGTCCAATCAGCACACTCGGAGCCGCTGATGTCACGCCATCTAAGAAAGAGGCCAACGGCTCCCAGTGCGCTGATGGCCGCATCCCCCGCTTCCCTCTAACAGGAAGTGTGTCTGCACCGGCCAATCACAAATGCCTGGCGCGCGCCCTGCTCGAGGGATGCGCCCGCGGCTTGCACATGCACCGTTGGACCAAGAAGCAAGGTAAGGGATTCGGGGACTTGGGGGTCTTCACACAGCGGGGCATCCCGATTGTGGATGCCCCAGGGGGAGGGAATCGATCGTATAGATTCCTGGGCCGATCTCCATGGGTTTTGGTCCACTTTAAGGAACTATTGGATCATCTTTTAAACTTACAGATAAGATAGATAAAAATGAAAGGACTTACCGACCTCTCAACCTTTCGGGGGTGGGAAAGAGGGACAATTTGTTAAATTAAGCCACGTCCCCTCATTGAGGAATAAATAGGAGAGAGGGTTCAAACTTTAAATATGCAAATGAATCAATTCATGATGCAGATCTGCATGTTACACCTCAAAGAGGGACAAATGAGAACAACGAGGGGCAGGGGACATGGACTCAAAAGAGGGACAGTCCCTCCAAATCAGGGACACTTGGGAGGTATGGACTTACCTGAGACAGTTCTCAAAGCTGAATCCTCCTTGCGCGGGTTCGAATCTCGAGGTGGACGGCAACATGGCGGCTGATCCGTGCGGTCGGCTGTTCCGAATAAGTCTCCGAATCTTCTGACCTGTCTCTTGGGGGTACTGTCACTTTAAATGTTCTCCACCGTGACCTGCTGCAGTGTTGCCCACCCTATAGTGTCCCTATTTGCCCCTGCCCCTGGATTTCTTGCCCCCTCGCCGTCTATCGCCCCTTCCTCTGCGCTGGATTTTAATTTCAATTTCGCTCTGCTTTCACTTTCACCTTCTTACCATTCACATGACGAGACGAGAGACGCTATCAAATCACACGCAGGACTGGTTCCACCGGTGCACGGCGTCCCGCTTCTTAATTAAAGGGACTCTACACATACCTCCCAACTGTCCCTGATATGGAGGGGCTGTCCCTCGTTTGAGTCCTTGTCCCTTGTTGTTCTCCTTTGTCCCTCTTTGA
This sequence comes from Gastrophryne carolinensis, assembly GCA_027917425.1. Classification (NCBI taxonomy): domain Eukaryota; kingdom Metazoa; phylum Chordata; class Amphibia; order Anura; family Microhylidae; genus Gastrophryne; species Gastrophryne carolinensis. The sequence continues at coordinate 26,837,351 of CM051235.1, read as the reverse complement.
GGTGTAACTTGCAGATCTGCAGCAATAAATGATTCATTTGTCTATTCAAAGTGTTTCTATTGTAACTGTTATAATCTCCTATCCATCAATCAATGAGATGGGATGGAATGAAGCTTAATTTAACAAATGTCCCTCTTTTAAGTTCATGTCCTCCTGTCCCTCGTTGTTCTCATTTGTCCCTCTTTGAGGTGTAACATGCAGATCTGCAGCAATAAATGATTCATTTGCCTATTCAAAGTGTTTCTATTGTTGTAACTGTTATATTTTATCTCCTATCCATCCCTCAATGAGATGGGATGGAATGAAGCTTAGGCCCTTATTTAACAAGGGATAGCGCCAGGTAGCGAATGGTGAGCGAACGGTAATGACGGTCACCACCACGAGAACGCCGGCTCCCCTCCGCAATCACACATTTATCAAGCCGATCCTGCTTAGCGACTGACAGAGCGCCAGATAGCGAATCATTCATCATTATTCCAGCCTCACCCCACAGCGCCAGCGTCCGACCTTGAACAGCGACAGGTATGACCTCTCGCTACCTGGCGCTCTCCAATGCATTTCAATGGAACAATCTTTAAATATTCATAATTAATTGCTATTAATGTTTTTTTTTTTTTTGTTTTTTTTTTTAAATGTCAAAAATTCTGTGACCACTTCTAATGTTAGATATTTTTTTTAAGGTAAAAAAAAAAAAAAAATATTTGCGCAGAATTGATATTACAGGTCTGATATTAATGTATTCATATTACAAAATGTTTGGAAAAACATGTTTTTTTTAAATCAAAAAATATGGTTGTTTGGGGGTTAAAAAACTACTTTTAACCCATCGCCGCCAGCGCTCTGGGGTTTAAACAAGCATTTCACAGCGCGAGAATGTGCAAATCCTACCTATGATCCGGATCCTATATCAAACGTGCAACCAATCAACAGACACAAATACAATATATAATCACAAATAAAACAAACCTACATGATTACCCAATACCTAAATACCCCATAAGAAATATAAAAATGACCACAAAATCCCTCACCAATGTAGATGCTAGTATCAATCAACCATTAAAATACAGCGCAAAAATATAACCAACCAAAATGTACTCAAGGTATCACAGTATATTTTGGTTGGATATATTTTTGCGCTGTATTTTAATGGTTGATTGATACTAGCATCTACATTGGTGAGGGATTTTGTGGTCATTTTTATATTTCTTATGGGGTATTTAGGTATTGGGTAATCATGTAGGTTTGTTTTATTTGTGATTATATATTGTATTTGTGTCTGTTGATTGGTTGCACTTTACAGTTGTTTGATATAGGATCCGGATCAGAGGCAGGATTTGCACATTGTTATTTGCACTGATTAGATCACTTGTGTTTATGTGTTTTAAATATAGATGCTGCTTGATATTTATGTGCCAGTGCTCTCCCCATCGTCTACACACTTCTATGTTGGTTTGTCTTATATGTATTGTGTCATTATGGCCCTTATTTATGAAGGAATAGCGACAGGTAGCGACTGGTGAGCGGCCAGTAATGACGGGCCCCGCCACGAGAACGCCGGCTCCCCACCACAATCACACATTTATCAAGGCAATCCTGCTTAGCGACTGAGATAGCGCCATATAGCGACTCATTCATCATTATTCCAGCCTCAGCCCACAGCGCCAGCGTCCAACCTTGAACAGCGACAGGTATGACCTCTCGCTACCTGGCGCTCTCCAATGCATTTCAATGGAACAATCTTTAAATATTAATAATTAATTGTTATTAATTTTTTTTTTTTTTTTTTTTAATGTGAAAAATTCTGTGACCACTTCTGCCATGTTAGATATTTTTTTTAAGGTAAAAAAAAAAAATTTGTACAGAATTGATATTACAGGTCTGATATTAATGTATTCATATTACTAAATGTTTTGAAAAACATGTTTTTTTTAAATCAAAAAATATGGTTGTTTGGGGGTTAAAAAACTACTTTTAACCCATCGCCGCCAGCGCTCTGGGGTTTAAACAAGCATTTCACAGCGCGAGAATTTTTTGAGCGTGATTTGTTAATGAATATGGTGGGAACCGGTCGCTAGGGCCAGTCGCTATCATGCGCTCCCATACAGCGCGGAACCTGTCAAATAGCAACTCATCACCCAATATTCAACATTACTGCAAACCGACTGAGTCGCTATCAACTACCGAACAACGGCCAAGCACAGCGACTACTAGCGGGCGCTGTGAAAATACCGCTACAGTCGCTCAACTGTCGCTACCTGCCGCTATTACTGAATCGGCCTCCCCGTGTTTTTTAAGGGCTTTTAATTGTGTAGTGGTGATGTGTGGTGATTAATTTAGTGATATGGAATAAAATATATATTTTTTGACACATTTTTTGAGCGTCTCCCTCTATGATTCTGTGTTTCTCTGTGTTTTAGATCTCCTGGGGCATCCCCTGAAGGCATCTCAGATCGGGATGCCCCGCACCGATCAGCTGCACAGGACAAAAGGTTTTATTTGGCTGCTGAATCACTTTAATGGAATACATGTGCCGTGGGATCGCTGGAAAAGTGGGTTTACAGGCAAACTGAAAAGTCAGAGTTTTGTTCTTCTTTAAAACCCTTTCACTGTTGGTCATGGACAGGCTCCGCCTCCTTTAAAATAAGTGGGTGTGGTCTGCTTTAAAGTGTCCGAAAACCCAGCGCAATCGGCCTGGGAATCTATAAGTGGGCAGATCGATTCGCTGTGTGAAACCCCAGGCCGCCCTGTTCACTTACCTTGCTTCCCGGTCCAACGGCGCATGTGCGAGCCATGGTGGCCAAAGCGGGGGATGCAGACGCCAGCGCTGGCTTAGACGACGTGACGTCAGCGGCTCCGAGCGCGCTGATTGGACGAGCGGCCGTCCACGCGCCATAGGACCGGGAAGAGGTGTGTTGCACTCGCCGATCTGGGGGGTTTCACACAGCGGGGCATCCCCAGTCGGGGTGCCCTGGGGAAAGGGACAAAAACCCAGGATAGTCATTTAGTCATCACTTTAAAGCCATTTGGCTGCCTGCCAGGGACGGTTTGCCCCTCCTTTGTAAATAGGGTCTGGGTCCATTTTAAAACCCTTCCACTGTCTGGAGGCTCCCTTCTCCCATTATATAAAGGTGTGAGTACATTATAAAACCTCCTCACTTGCTGCCCCCCAATGCTGCATCCCTACCTTTCACATTTTCAGGGTGGGAAAGAGGGACAATTATTAAATTAGGCCACACCCCCTCATTGATGGATGGATGGGAGATAACGTGTAACGATATATAAACACTTTGTATAGGCAACTGAATCATTTATTGCTGCAGATCTGCATGTTACACCTCAAAGAGGGACAAATGAGAACAAGGGACATGGACTCCAAAGAGGGACAGTCCCTCCAAATCAGGGACACTTGGGAGGTATGTCTATCTAGGCCACAAGAGCTTGCAATCTAGTCGGTATATGTGACCCTTGCACATGGCGGCTGACACAGCAGATAACGCCAGGCTTGTGGTTTGGTTGTTGGTTCGGGGATTTCCAAAGCCGCTGCTTTCAGTTTGCACTGACAACAAAGACGGAACTGAGAGCTGATTGGACGCTGCAAGGAAGGCGCAGAGGCTTACAGCCTTAAAGCTGTACACCCCATAATCTGATCTGTACAATCATCTGTATCAATCAGAGAAATACAAATATCTGTATATCATTAAAAGCGGACCTTCACCCTGAATAAGAGCCTATCTTATATGTTTCCCACACCTTGTACATACAGATTGCCCACATTAATCCGGACCTTCACCTTGAATAAGAGCCTATCTTATATGTTTCCCACACCCTGTACATACAGATTGCCCACATTAATCCGGACCTTCACCTTGAATAAGAGCCTATCTTATATGTTTCCCACACCCTGTACATACAGATTGCCCACATTAATCCGGACCTTCATCCTGAATAAGAGTCTATCTTATATGTTTCCCACACCCTGTACATACAGATTGCTCACATTAAAAATCATTCTACCTGCATCTGCTGCATGTTATGAGCCTTTAAACATCCAAGATGGCGGCTCATGGAGCATCAGGCAGCCTGCAAACAATAAGTGTCTTCTGACTGTGCCGCTCTGCATTCTGGGATTGCTGACCTTTTCCTGACCCCAGCTCTGCTCTGTCTGTGCAAAGCACAGCTATAACCCCGCCCCCTGCACTTTGGGTTTGGGCTTTTCATTAAATGATGCTGAAGGTTTAACAACAGAAATAAATAAAAAGAGTAACGCGTTGCGTAAAATCTTTGCCCAGATGGTGGGAGAAAAAATCGGACCCAAATTGGACTATTTAAAGATATAAAATTTATATAAAAACCACAGAAATATTTGCAAAGTGTAACGGAAGGCACTGTGATCTATAAAAAGCTCTATCTAATGTGTAAGGATCCTGACAAAGTGGTTCTCCACGCAACGCGTCGGTGTTGGTAGCTGGTGTTTCAAGTGGACTTGGGCCCTTATTTAACAAGGGATAGCGCCAGGTAGCGAATGGTGAGCGAACGGTAATGACGCTCACGCCACGAGAACGCCGGCTCCCCTCCGCAATCACACATTTATCAAGCCAATCCTGCTTAGCGACTGACAGAGCGCCAGATAGCGAATCATTCATCATTATTCCAGCCTCACCCCACAGCGCCAGCGTCCGACCTTGAACAGCGACAGGTATGACCTCTCGCTACCTGGCGCTCTCCAATGCATTTCAATGGAACAATCTTTAAATATTCATAATTAATTGCTATTAATGTTTTTTTTTTTTCTTTTTTAAAGTGGACCATCACCCTCCTGTGATCGGCCCGGGCCGATCACCTCCCTCCCCGCGGGACATCTGAGATCGGGATGTCCCGCGGTGAGGGACCCCCCCCAAAACCCCCAAAAAACTCACCTCATCTGCCGCCGCCGCCGCCTCCCGCGCGCTCCTCTAGACGTGCGCGCGCCCGCGCCGGCCGTTTGTTAATGGCCGGCGCGGGCGCGCGCCCTGTCAGAGCGACGTGCGGGAGGCGGCGGCGGGCGCACTGTCTTGTCCGCCGCTTGTCCGTGAGCGTGGTGAGGTGAGTTTTTCGGGGTTCTGGGGGGTTTTACACAGCACGTGCCCCCCTGAAGTGGACCAAAACCCAGGATAGTCAAAATCCTGGGTGTTGGTCCACTTTAAATGGCAAAAATTCTGTGACCACTTCTGCCATTTTAGATTTTTTAGAATTTTTTTAAGGGAAAAAAAATAAAAAGTAAAAATTGTACAGAATTGATATTACAGGTCTGATATTAATGTATTCATATTACTAAATTATTTAAAATACTTTTTTTTTTTGGTTTCCAAAAATATGGTTGTTTGGGGGTTAAAAAACTACTTTTAACCCATCGCCGCCAGCGCTCTGGGGTTTAAACATGCATTTCACAGCGCGAGAATTTTTTATAGCGTGATTTTTTGATGAATATGGTGGAAGCCGGTCGCTCTGACCAGTCGCTATCATGCGCTCCCATACAGCGCTGAACCTGTCAAATAGCGACTCCTCACCCAATATTCAACATTAGGACAAACCGACTGAGTCGCTATCAACAACCGAACAACGGCCAAGCACAGCGACTACTAGCGGGCGCTGTGACAATACTGCTACAGTCGCTCAACTGTCGCTACCTGCCGCTATTAATGAATCGGCCTCTAAAACACACTGACATCCTGACGAAGTGGGACGGTTTTGGGGGCCCACGCAACGCGTCGATGTGTAGCTGAGCTGGCCAGGTTTGGGACTGGATGATATGTTGATATAATCTATATCTGCCCTTATGGGGAATTATGTATTGATTACCATACCCATCCATATGCACTGTGCACTTTAATATACATATATGAGATTATTATTAGAATTGTAAATCCTTAGTATTTTATATTTATGCTTTCTTTATTGTTTGTTTTGTTTTTTTGTATGGATTAATATATAAGCACAGTTTGAAGAGAAATATATTTGTTTTTGTGTAAATATTAGTGGCTGGTAGCCGCTCACTATAGGACCTTTCTCACTTTATATTGGTATGGTGCAATAATATTGATCGGTTATTAATAGGGCTTGGTGCAATACCATTTGATTCATTGTGGAGAATTACTATAGTAGATTTAGGCCCTTATTTATGAAGGGATAGCGACAGGTAGCGACTGGTGAGCGACCGGTAATGACGGGCCCCGCCACGAGAACGCCGGCTCCCCACCACAATCACACATTTATCAAGCCAATCCTGCTTAGCGACTGAGATAGCGCCAGATAGCCACTCATTCATCATTATTCCAGCCTCAGCCCACAGCGCCAGCGTCCGACCTTGAACAGCGACAGGTATGACCTCTCGCTACCTGGCGCTCTCCAATGCATTTCAATGGAACAATCTTTAAATATTAATAATTAATTGTTATGAATTTTTTTTTTTTTTTTTTTTTAATGTGAAAAATTCTGTGACCACTTTAGATAATTTTTTTAAGGTAAAAAAAAAAAAAAATAAATTGTACAGAATTGATATTACAGGTCTGATATTAATGTATTCATATTACTAAATTATTTAAAAAACTTGTTTTTGGTTTCCAAAAATATGGTTGTTTGGGGGTTAAAAAACGACTTTTAACACATCGCCCCCAGTGCTCTGGGGTTTAAACATGCATTTCACAGCGCGAGAATTTTTTGAGCGTGATTTGTTAATGAATATGGTGGGAGCCAGTCGCTAGGGCCAGCGCACCCATACAGTGCGGAACCTGTCAAACAGCGACTCCTCACCCAATATTCAGCATTACGGCAAACCGACTGAGTCGCTATCAACTACCGAACAACGGCCAAGCACAGCGACTACTAGCGGGCGCTCTGAAAATGCCGCTACAGTCGCTCAACTGTCGCTACATGTCGCTATTAATGAATCGGCCTCCCTGTACTGTCAGCTAGGGGCAAACTGGCCAGCCTTTCTTTCTTTCTGTCATTCCTATTCTTTGGGGTTTATTCATAAAGGGATAGCGGCAGGTAGCGCCTCGTAGCGGCAGGCAGCGTCTGGTGAACGCTGGGAGCTGTACGCAAAACCACATTTATGAAATCAAATCTGGTGAGCGCCTCTAATAGCGCCATGTAGCGTCCGATTCATCATCACAGACGGCTCAGCGCATCCTGGTGGCGCTGTGGCTTCCAGAGCGCCAGGTATTACCTGTCGCTACCTGTCGCTCTGCCATACATTTCAATGGCCGTTCCTTTTCTTCTGTTTAAACAGGGTTTTTGGTTTTTACATTTTCTTTTCTCTCAAATCATTGTGTGACGTCTCCTGGCCTAGAAAAAGTCATTTTTAAAAACTTTTTTGATTTTTTATATTTTTATGCAGAATTGTCATTACAGGTCTGGCATTAAAGTGTTAATGTCACAATTTTCTAACAATGTCATTCCATGTGTTTTCACTTTGTTACAGGTGGATATGTGTTCAAAAACAGACTTTAATCACACAGTGTCTGTCGCTCTATGCTACAGCGCCCAGATCCAGAGCGCCGACGCTGTGTCAGTCTGTTTTTTTGTTGAATATGGTGTCACTGAGAGTCGGTCGCACTGAGCTGACGCTACCTCACGCTCCCTGCAACGCTGTACTGGTGTTAGAGCGCCCAACATACATCACATTCATCAATGCCGGCCAGGTTACTACAGTGACTGAAGCGCTCTGTTACAGCGACCGATAGCCGTTCACAGCGTCTACTAGTGGTCGCTCTAAGCGCCGCTGTACAGCCACTCATCTGCCAATAGCTGGCGCTAGTAATGAATCAGCCTGGCTGTTTCCTTTCTCCTTTCCTTTCTGTCCATGTATTCCTGTTTCTTTCTTTCTTTCTTTCTTTCATCTGTTCTGCCATTCTTTTTTCATTCATCTTTCCTTCTAGTCTTTGTTTCTTTCTTTCCATCTTTCCTTTTGTTTCTTTCCATCTTTCCTTTTGTTTCTTTCCATCTTTTCTTTGTTTCTTTCTTTCATCTGTTCGTTCTGCCATCTATTTTTTTCTTCTACCCTTATTTTTTCTGTCATTCCTTTTTTCTTTTTTCTATCACTTTATCTATTCTTTCCTTTCATTCTTTCTTTCTTTGTCATTCATTCTATGCGTTTGTTTCTTTCCATTCATGTTTAAACTTCTTTATTTCTTTCCATCTATTCTTTCTTTTTTGTCCTTTTTTCCCTTTCTTTCCTGCTTTCTTTTTTTTTCTGTCATCTCCCCTATTCTTTTGTCCTTTTTTTTTTTGTCATCCCTTCTTTTCCGTCTATACTTCTGTTATTTTTTTCTTTCTCTTCCTTAGCAGTATTCACCATACATGTATAGAGTATAATACCACAACACAAGGGGCCCATTGAGACTCTATCGCCCTGGGGCCCGCATAAACCTGGAGCTGGCCTTGGCATGACATTGCATGAATGGAGGGGGAGGGGGAGCCAACCAAACTACAAACCAAACTAGCAAGATTATGTTATGAAAAAGGAACGCCGTACAAATGGTATCACATAGAATTTGTGCTTTATGCATGCTCAAGCATGGGGAATGCTTCTGGGAAGGTGAGTCCAAAGCAATATTGGGGGGGGGGGGGGGATATGTAAGTGGTTAGGCGGGGAGGCCGATTCATTAATAGCGCCAGGTAGCGACAGATGTGCGACTGTAGCAGTATTTTCACAGCGCCCGCTAGTAGTCGCTGTGCTTGGCCGTTGTTCGGTTGTTGACAGCGACTCAGTCGGTTTGCCGTAATGTTGAATATTGGGTGAGGAGTCGCTATTTGACAGGTTCCGCACTGGGAGCGCATGATAGCGACTGGTCAGAGCGACCGGCTCCCACCATATTCATTAACAAATCACGCTCAACAAATTCTCGCGCTGTAAAATGCTTGTTTAAACCCCAGAGCGCTGGCGGCGATGGGTTAAAAGTAGTTTTTTAACCCCCAAACAACCATATTTTTGCAAACCAAAAAAAACAAGTTTCTAAAATCATTTAGTAATATGAATACATTAATATCAGACCTGTAATATCAATTCTGCACACATTTTTATTTTATTTTTTTTTACCTTAAAAAAAATATCTAACATTGCAGAAGTGGTCACAGAATTTTTCACATTTAAAAAAAAAAAAAAATTATTAACAATTAATTATGAATATTTAAAGATTGTTCCATTGAAATGCATTGGAGAGCGCCAGGTAGCGAGAGGTCATACCTGTCGCTGTTCAAGGTCGGACGCTGGCGCTGTGGGCTGAGGCTGGAATAATGATGAATGAGTCGCTATATGGCGCTATCTCAGTCGCTAAGCAGGATCGGCTTGATAAATGTGTGATTGTGGTGGGGAGCCGGCGTTCTCGTGGCGGTGCCCGTCATTACCGGCCGCTCACCAGTCGCTACCTGGCGCTATTCCTTGTTAAATAAGGGCCCAAGTCTGAGAAGTGAGAACAGTTTGTTAGAACATGTTTCAGAAATTTGAGTCGTATAACACATTAGAGTGTACTTACCATCAGAGAGGGGACGGGGTTCACTAGCTGCTGCTTGTGGCTCCACCTCTGTCTGGGAAGAGTCTATAAAGACTAAAAACGAATATATTACTCTACTAGAAAAGACTGACTTATCTAGGCACAACATTTCCCAGTGCAAGGACAAGGGAAAGGCGTGAATCCTTGGGGCTAGACCAGCGTCAATGCATGTGACCAGAGCAACATGCAATAAATGCCACAGCATGGATTAAAGTGGACAAAAACCCAGGATTTTGATTATCTTGGGCATTGGTCCTTTCCCCCGCTACTTGAAACCCCCCAGATCGCCCGAGGAAACTCACCTGATCCTGGTCCAATGGCGCATCGTCCGATCAGCACGCTCGGAGCCGCTGAGCTGTGCACGTCTGAGCGTCGTCTTCCTGGCGACCTCATCCCCCACTTCCCTTTAACAGGGAGCGTGCCCGCGTCCGTCATTCGGGCACGCGGGCGCGCTCCCCTGCTAGAGGGATAGTGGGCATGCACTGTTGGGCCGGGAGTAAGGTAAGTGTAGTGGGGGGGGTTTTACACAGAGGGGCATCCCAATTTTGGATGCCCCTGGGGGAGAGAATCGATCGTACTAGGTTTTGGTCCACTTTAAGCGCTCCAAGGTCTAACAATGGTGACATACAGGGGCAGACTGCCCATAGGGAGACCTGGGACAATGCCCAGTGGGTCGCACTGCTTTGGGGCCAGTTGTGCTGCTGCTTTTAACACCCACATTCAATCCCTTCCCCCTTAGGCCCTTATTTAACAAGGGATAGCGCCAGGTAGCGAATGGTGAGCGAACGGTAATGACGCTCACCGCCACGAGAACGCCGGCTCCCCTCCGCAATCACACATTTATCAAGCCGATCCTGCTTAGCGACTGACAGAGCGCCAGATAGCGAAGCATTCATCATTATTCCAGCCTCACCCCACAGCGCCAGCGAGCGACCTTGAACAGCGACAGGTATGACCTCTCGCTACCTGGCGCTCTCCAATGCATTTCAATGGAGCAATCTTTAAATATTCTTAATTAATTGATATTGTTTTTTTTTTTTTTTTTTTTTTTTAAATGTCAAAAATTCTGTGATCACTTCTGCAATGTTAGATATTTTTTTTAAGGTAAAAAAAAAAAAAAAAAATTGTGCAGAATTGATATTACAGGTCTGATATTAATGTATTCATATTACAAAATGTTTGGAAATGCTTGTTTATTATTTTTTTCCAAAAATATGGTTGTTTGGGGGTTAAAAAACTACTTTTAACCCATCGCCGCCAGCGCTCTGGGGTTTAAACAAGCATTTCACAGCGCAAGAATTTTTTTAGCGTGATTTGTTAATGAATATGGTGGGAGCCGGTCGCTATGGCCATTCGCTGTCATGCGCTCCCATACAGCGCGGAACCTGTCAAACAGCGACTCCTAACCCCGTATTCAACATTACCGCACACCGACGCTGTCAACAACCGAACAACGGCCAAGCACAGCGACTACTGGCGGGCGCTGTGAAAATATTGCTACTGTCGCTCATCTGTCGCTACCTGGCGCTATTAATGAATCGGCCTCTTAGTCTCCCTCTCAGCCCCCTGTCCCCACAAGCTAAGGAACCCCAGTACTATAGCCCGGAATCAGCAGGGACATCTTGGGCCGGCCAGGGGCCGGTAAAATCCAGGGCTGATTTTTGGCCCCAGTCCACGACTGGTGACACATCTTAAGAACAACATGGTTGACCTGAGGTGGTAACCACTACTGACAATCTGGTGTATCAGAAACATGTACTAACCTGTTGTCACAGGGTTAGGGTTCCCATCTGGCCAGTATTTTTTTTATGTTACTGGCCACTGGTCTGGAGGTGCTGCTATTTGTTTTTTTACTGGTAATTTTAATTGTGGGTATACTTTTCCCATCCTCAAGTGCCAGTAAACAAATACCATCTGCCAGGCCAGTAAAGTGAAAAAAATACAGACCAGGTGGCAACCTTAATCTCGGTCCTTGTTTGGATTATACAAAAATAAGGTTCTCTGGCCTATGGCTTGACGCCACCATCCTCCTCCAATGGCTGGGGGCGTGGGAGGACCTCACAGCACCTAAACATCAGAGGACATCGATCTAAATCACAGGTGGAAAAAAAATCTGATTTTCCAGATGAAAAGAGCTAAAAGTATACCTCCACCTCTACCACTGCTAACGTGGAAATTCTGCATCTTAAATGTTATAGACAGTGATTGGATAGAATCTTTTAAAGTGGATCAAAACCCACGGCGATCACCCCGGGAATCTATAAGATTCCGGGGCGATACGATTCCCTTTAGGCATTTGTGAATGGCCGGCACGGGCACGCTACATGTTAGAGGGTAGTGGATCCGAGCACACTGACTGGACAAGCGTCTGTGCATGGGCCGCAGGACCAGGAAGAGGTGAGTTGGTTCCCGCGACCTGCTGAGTTTCACACAGCGGGGCATCCCTGTTTGGGGTGCCCCTGGAGCAAGGATCAAAACCCAGCATAGTCAAAATCCTGGGGTTTGGTCCACTTTAAAATGGATTGGTCCCTGGTAAATTTATTGTTGTAGTCCTCATCTAAATGGAAATTTTAGTGAGGACATAGTGCTTACGCCAGGTGCTGGAACCATGGTCATACTGCTCGTCAAGCATCATCTGTGAGAACAAAAGAGAGTAAGAACAATAACCCTTTACATTTACCTATACATGACTTTGCAAGGCAGTTATAGTTAAAGTGGACCAGCATCCAGGATTTTCACTATCCTGGGTCTTGGTCCACTTCCGATCGGGGGTGCCCCGCTGCGTGAAACCCCCCAGAACGGCAGAAAAAACTCACCTCACTCCGCTCCTACGGCGCATGCGCGGGCCTCGTCCAATCAGCGCGCTCAGAGACGCTGTGGTATGCACGTACAAGGGACGGACAACCAGCAGATGTCTCCACTAAAGTATGGACACATGGAGCATAGTGAGGCAGTCCGTGTGTAACTTCTAAGCTGTTACTACACTGTAGGTAAGACTTATAATTAAAGTTCACTGCAGCTATTAAAAGAAATATGTTCATTTATTTCCAGAAAAATTTGGAGGGGCCCCTATAAAACAAGCTAGTCAGGGATAGGTGAGCCCGCAGTTTGGCCGAAGTTCTAATTGATAAGTCTAGACTATCTAACTGCATTAGTAAGTCATGCTGCAACAAGAACTTGTCAATGCAAAGAATAACGTAATCCAGATAACAGAACAGAATGAGCCACAAACACACCCCGGAATTGCATAGGAAAGCTAAAGTAGTTATTGTGGTACAGTGACGCGAATCTAAGATCAATTACCCTTTTGTCCCACTTCTTTGCTGAATCTGAAAAATCAGATTTGGCCATTTTCGCGCTACCGTTAATCCGCTGTTGTGGCCGCTGCAGTGGCCATTGGAGTACGCCAGCTTCTGGTTGGCTTCCAACGGAAGTGTGCAGGTGTTGAACCGTGCTGTCGGGTGCTCGGGACAGTTCGCCATTTACAAAGATAGCAAAAAGTACAGAACAGTGAACACTTTGCCGCTGCAGAAAGCGTTACAAACATCAAATTTACGTAGGGTCTCATGTCGTCGCCTGGCGGCGATATTACGGCAAGACAAAATTGACTCGCAGACACATTAACACTCAGATGAGCGTGATCTGTTGAGGTATGTGAGCGGTTACTGTAGCAAGGGCATTACACACAATTACCGGTAAGACGCACTTATATTCCAGCAAAAGCTGGGGAAAATGCCCATGTGTCTTATAGAGCTAAGGCTGCAAACCAATCCCCGACCAATCCTTTGGGCAAGCGGCCTTTATGCTTCCTTTGGGCAAGTGGGCTTTTTGCTTCCTTTGGGCTGGCGGCCTTTATGCTTCCTTTGGGCAAGTGGCCTTTTTGCTTCCTTTGGGCGGGCGGCCTTTTTGCTTCCTTTGGGCGGGCGGCCTTTTTGCTTCCTTTGGGCGGGCGGCCTTTTTGCTTCCTTTGGGCTGTCGGCCTTTATGCTTCCTTTGGGCTGGCGGCCTTTATGCTTCCTTTGGCAAGTGGCCTTTTTGCTTCCTTTGGGCGGGCGGCCTTTTTGCTTCCTTTGGGCGGGCGGCCTTACTGCTTCCTTTGGGTGAGCGGCCTTTCTGCTTCCTTTGGGCGAGCGGCCTTTCTGCTTCCTTTGGGCAAGCGGCCTTTCTGCTTCCTTTGGGCGAGCGGCCTTTCTGCTCCCTTTGTGTGAGCGGGCTTTCTGCTCCCTTTGGGTGAGCGGCCTTACTGCTTCCTTTGGGCGAGCAGCCTTTCTGCTTCCTTTGGGCAAGCGGCCTTTCTGCTCCCTTTGTGTGAGCGGGCTTTCTGCTCCCTTTGGGTGAGCGGCCTTACTGCTTCCTTTGGGCAAGCGGCCTTACTGCTTCCTTTGGGTGAGCGGCCTTTCTGCTTCGCCTGTGGCATTCACACTTACCTCCCTGTGCACTCGCAAACCCCTGGTGCAGGTCGAGTTTTCATGCACCAGGGTATTCCAAATTGCCCTCTTTTAGATTCCAGGGCCAGCCAAACCATTCTGATCTTCCATTTGAAACATCAAAGTCGGAGACTTCCAAACTCTAGCTCAAATTGTTGCCTTACCTGCCATGCAGAGGATTCCTGTTGTGCAGCCCCTGGATTTTATGTTTCAATGTTTTATTGTTTTTTTTTTATTTAGTATTAAAGGGAGAAAGATACAAACATGTTATCATATTTGAATATCACAGGGAAGATTCTCCACAGAACAGAAGCAATTTTTTTATACAACTAGCGTTAAGCATTCTCCTCGGTAACACTCATTCCAAGAGACCCGAGTCTCCCTGTGACATCATGCACATAATAAAACTCAGTAAATGTCAGAAAGAAAAGAGAAAACTTTAGATCAAACAGAAAAGAAGTATAATTGTGATGTAATAAGAAAAAAGAGAGTGCAATAATAAAAATGGAGAGAGAGGAAGAGAACTTTCTGTCTCCATTAGCCACCCCCACCCACCATCGTACAGCTTCTCTCTCCATAAGGTCAGTGCAGTGTCATCCCATACCTAATACCTTCTAATTTTTCTTTATCTGATAGGGTGGAGAAAATCTTTTCATTCACCATTATTCAGTTGCGTTTCTGGAATGTGATCTGTGTTGGGATATTTGGTTTTTGCCATGATATGGCTTTGGCTATTTTGGCTGCCAGTAGAAAGAATCCTATCAACCTCCTCGAGTGTTTCGTCATGGGCTCAACAGGTTTGTTAGATTTAGTGAGATAAATTTAGGATCCAGTGGCAACCTGATCTTCAGTATTTAATAGACTAGGTTATTAACCTCTTTCCAGAATGCTTGCACAATCGAACACGTTCACCATATAACGAACATATGTCCCACAGATCCACATCCCCTTAAACAATCAGGGGACATAGAGGGAATTGCTTTTGATACTCTGTCCGGGGTCAAATGCCATCTAAGCAGCACTTTACAATTTGCCTCTATCAAGTTATTGATAGGAATTTTTATAGTCTTTTGAGCACATTTACCCCAGTCCATCATTTCAATTTTGTCTCCAAAATCTTTCTCCCAGCTAACCACATATGGGAGCTTGTTGTTAGACCTTCATATACCATAGATATGCCACCTGGGGTCTGCCAACAGTAAGTCTTGAATGTGGTGCGTTTAGAAATATCCTCCATTTCCCTTTTTAGTTTGGAATAAAGTGCAGTATTTGATTGGTCCTAAGTCTCTCTGAGTTTGGCATTTGGTTCCTCTCCTTTCAAGTGCTTATGGATCTAACTCCCCTGTCGTCTATGAAGTTGCCGATTCTGTTGAACCCCTTGTTGATCCACCATTTCAATTCAATGGCCCTATTGCCTGGTAAGAATCTAGAGTTCTCATAGATAGAAGCCCAAGGTGTGTGAGGGAAAGCAAGTCCATGAGAGATCGCTATCGAGTACCAAATGTTCAATGATTGAGCTTAGGATGGTATCAAGGGTCTTTTCTTGCAGCATAAGCAACGATAAAAGATCTATGGGAGTTCGTGGGCATGTTCTTGGTCTTTGGCACTTAGAGTAGATCTCTGATTATTGAGCAATCTGAGGCGCTTGATAGTATTTCCATAGATTTGGCTTCCACAGGTGCCTCACATTTTTGG
Source organism: Gastrophryne carolinensis (assembly GCA_027917425.1). Taxonomy (NCBI): domain Eukaryota; kingdom Metazoa; phylum Chordata; class Amphibia; order Anura; family Microhylidae; genus Gastrophryne; species Gastrophryne carolinensis. Next base: position 26,821,696 of record CM051235.1, on the reverse strand, counting down.
GAGTATATAATGTGGTTGGTAAATTCTCTCCCCCCCCTGAAATGAAGGAAATATTTTAACTTTGGTGGGATAACAATAGGTAGAGGTCTGAATAATTATAGCAATCTCGGCAACTGCGTCATATTTAATGCTGGTATACACCCAAACCAGGACAAGGACAGGTCAGCCAATGACCCAAGGCATTCTTTAAGTTTTCCAAATAGATGGGGATAATTTGCCCTACATAATGATGCATAGTACGCTGCTAATTTGATTCCTAGGTAGGTCAGAGTCTGATGTACCCATTTTGATTAAAGAGGTAAACTGAGTCTGTCAATTAAAGATTGGGATACACTAATATTTAAGGCCTCAGATTTCGCATCATTGAATTGCAGTCCTGAGAGATCTGAGAAGATAACAATGGTTCAGATAGGAATAACAGGATGTCCCCTGTGAACAGTGAACATTTTTGGATACCCCCACCCATATTTACCCCTCAAATGACGTCGCTTGTTGTCAGGTCTGGAGTTCCTCCGCTATATGGGAGCGTGCATCTGCTCTGTACTGCCTTTGGCTGGCTCCCTTTCCTGGGTTCTCCCCCTGCCATATGTTGCTCCAACAGCAGGTGACCCTCTCATGCAGAGCTGCTGGAAATTAGCCATCACCTGTGTCATTTCCTTCCTTTATAAGCTGATCCACCCCTGGCACAGCCTTGTGATCTGCCTTCCCTGTCTCAGCCTTGTTATTCTAAGTATGTCACACACCCCGCTTCAAACATTAAATAGTTACACTTGGGTATACTCACCGCTAGGTGGCGACGCTGCAGAGAAGTCCAGAAAAAAAAAGCCCCTCCCGGTCTATACATACCTGGTACCTCCCAACTATTCCCCAGTGTTCTTCTCTGCAAGATGGCGACAAGACAGAAGAAAGAAGTCTCCTGCTTGCAGGTAGCCGGGGTAACACCCCGGCCCCCCCATGGTCTATTTCTGCCCGGCCTTTTTGTTTTTTAGCCCCTTGATTAAAAAATGTAGCCTCCCAGCTTAAGCTGTCGGCCGGGCAAGGGTAGATGGCACTCAAGGTGCCTAGGAGATTAGCTCCTCCGCTAGACCCCATATTATGGGGCAATGCGGTTATCCGGCCTGGTGATCCGGATTTGGGATGCCCCAGCCCTGAGGTCCCTATTAGGTTCCCCCTTCCCGCTTGGTCCCTTCTCCCTGCGCTATTTGGGGGGGGGGGTCTTTGTGTGTGCCAGGTGTCTGTTTTTACTGTGTGTGGCGGGGCCGGGCGGCCTGGGTGTTTGTGTGCCGCCGGCCCGCCCGTTTTGTTTAGTGCTTGTTTGGGGGCTCCGCTGAGCTCCCCGGACTGTGTTTCTTAGTGCAGGGGGCGGGCTGCGTGTGTGCCGCCGGCTCGCCGTTCTGCCGGGTTGTTTTGCGCTGCGGGCGCCATGTCCGTGGCACCCGCTGCTATGCCGGTTTTCCGGGTCGGAGGTGGGCGGGGCCGGGCGGCGTGTTGCCGCCGGCCCGCCTGTCTGTCTGTGCGGGCGCCTTATCCAGGCGCCCGCTGCTCGGTCTCTCGGAGGTGGTTGCGGGCGGGGCCGGGCGGCGTGTGTGCCGCCGGCCCGCCTGTCTGTCGGTGCGGGCGCCATTGTCCTTGGCGCCCGCCTTCTGTCCTATTCTCCTTGGAGGTGGAGGGGGGCGGGGCCGCGTCGTGTGCGGCCCGCGCTTCGCCTGGATTGGTGGAGGGGTGGGGCCTCAGCGTCTGCCGCGCTTGCTGGGCCCGCCCTTCTTCTCCCTCCTCCGCTCCCTCGTGGTGGCCGCCATTCCTCGCTCCTGCGTTAAGGTAGGCCGGTCTTCTTTTCTTAGGGCTTGGTATTTTTAAGGCGGTCTTCTTGGCTGGGGGCATTGTTTTCTGGTCCTCCTTGCTTGGGGGTTGTGTCAGGGTGCTGATAGCCTTGTGTATTGTATTGCTGGGTGCCTTATTGGGCTTCCCTGGCCTTCCACATGTTTAGATATATATATATATATATATATATATATATATATTTATATGTTCTTGTTACTGTGTTTTATTGTTATGTGCTTTCTTGTAAGTACCTGGTGTGACTGTTGTCTTTCTTTTTCAGATCCTGGGATCCCACGCTGCAGGGCTCTCCCGGTCTTAGATACCTGGCTAGTGGGGTTTTTGTCCTTACTTTTCCCTTATTGGCTATTTTTGCAAATTTCCCCATTTCAGGGCCATAAATAAATAAAGAGATTAAGGGGCACCCCGGGTCGCGTATTGCGTAAATCCCTGGGTTATTGCGATTACCATAAATTCACCATATGGAGGCTACCAAAGATACCGGAAACGGTCCTTCGGGCCAGTCTAGGCTGTGCGGGGGTTGTGGGACTCCGCTCCCAGGGGATGATGTTATTATATGCATTCCATGTGCACAGCGGAACATTGAGCGCCAGTCCGACACTCCGGTGCCTGGCCCTTCGCCGCCTGTACCATCTCCTTCCCCTCCTCGCCTGTTCCGGACCCCGTGTGACGGTGTCATGGGTGGGGATTCGCAATCCGAGGTATGCGCCAGGTTGGCTAGCCTCGAGAAGATGTTTTCCGCTGTGGTTGTTCAGAAGGCTCCGGCTAAGCGGAAACACTTGTCTCCGCCTCCGCCGGACTCAGATGATGAGGTTGTTGAGGCATTGGATTGGTCAGACCGTCCCCTGGAAGAGGGTGAGCTTATTGAGGAATTAGATGATCCTGAGGGAGCAACCTACGCGTCTCGTTGGGGTGCCGCCTAGCTGGGATAGAAAGTATCCCTTTCCGGCGGACTTGGTTAAGCGTTGGTCTATCCCTCCCGAGGTTGATGCTCCGGTTTTGGGACTATCTAATACAGCTGTTTTGCATTCTCCTGACACTGACTTCTATTAAGGACGGCGAGGATCGCCGGATTGATCAGCTGGCCCGCCATGGTTTTGTCTGTGCGGGTTCGGTTTTAAGACCGGTTTGTGCTTCGGCACTTTTATTGTTGGCGGTTAGGTCTATTGTCAGGGATTTATGTGTGGATCTTGATCCTTCTTGTGATGAGTTTCTTGCCCTTAAGCGTTGCGAATCTTTCATTTCATTTATCCTTGCCGCTCAGGATGATGCCATGTTGATGTGTGGCAGGGCTACGGCTCTGTTGGTTGCTATCCGCCGCTCAGTGTGGTTGCGGCAATGGACTGCTGATTTTAATTCCAAGAGATCGCTCACGGCTCTTCCCTTTCTGGGTTTGAGACTGTTCGGTGAGAAGTTAGATTCAGTTGCCAGGGGAGGTAAGTTACCTCAGCGCAAGAAATTTCGTCGTTCCTTTCGGGGGGCGGCCTCTTTCAATCCTTCCTTTCGAGGAGCCAGAGCCGGCAGGGGTGCGGGCTTTTCGGCTTCCAGGGGTGGCAGCTGGAACAGGGGTAGAGGCCATGGCCGTCCCGTTCACGTCTGGGGCGCCAAACCCAAACCAGCTGCCAAGCCCACTCAGCAATGAGGGGGCGCCCTCACCCTTACGAGTGGGGGGACGGTTGCGACTCTTCTCCCGGGTATGGGACCAGGAGGTCTCGGACAGGTGGATCCGGGAGGTGGTGTCGGCCGGTTACAAGCTGGAGTTCGAGTCCCGCCCTCCTCCAAGATTTTTCAGGTCTCGGGTTCCTTTAGATCCCTTGGCCGCGCAGGGGCTCCTGGTGGCGGTGAGGAATCTTCTGGAAATGGCAGTCATCTGCCCGGTCCCTCCTTCGGAGGTGGGGCACGGGTATTATTCCAATCTCTTCACAGTGCCCAAGAAGGACGGGTCGTTTCGTCCCATTCTGGATTTGAAGTTTCTCAACCTGTTTATTCGTCCCCGGAGGTTTCGTATGAAAACTCTGCGGAAACCCAGTCAATTCGCTTCGGCAGGGGGACTTTATGACGTCCATAGACATCAAGGATGCATACCTTCACATTCCGATCTTTCCGGCTCACCAGAGGTTTCTTTGTGGTGGAGGATCGGCATTTTCAGTTTGTGGCTCTTCCATTCGGCCTTACCTCGGCTCCAAGAGTATTCACCAAGGTGTTGGCGGGCGTGATGGCCCTTCTCAGAACTCAGGGGATTCGCATTGTGCCTTATTTGGACGATCTTCTCATCATGGCTCCTTCCTTCAGTCAAGCGGAAGTGGACACCAGCATGGTGGTATCCACTCTGGAGAGGTTTGGCTGGGTGATCAACTACCCCAAGTCCTCTCTTGTTCCGGCCAGGGTGGTGACTTTTCTGGGGATGTCCTTGGACTCTTGCCAGCACAGAGTTTTTCTCCCTCAGGCCAAGGTTCTTTTGATTCAGGAATTGGCGCAGCTTCTTCTTTCCAATCCTCGCCCATCCATCCGTCTAGGGATGAGACTGGTGGGGTTGATGGTAGCTTCTTTCGAGGCAGTTCCCTTTGCTCAGTTTCACACGCGGACGCTTCAGCTTCATCTGTTGGCGTCTTGGGACCGGCGACCGCGGTCGTTGGATCGGTCCTTCCGGATGTCCCCCCGGGTTCGGCAGTCTCTACAGTGGTGGATGGTCTCGGACAATCTCTTGAAGGGCAGGTCATTTCTGACCCCGCTTTGGGAAACTGTCACCACGGACGCCAGTTTGTCAGGATGGGGAGGTTTCTGGAAGGATCTTCGGTTCCGGGGGCGGTGGGGTCCTCAGGAGGCCCACTTGCCCATTAATGTTCTGGAGTTGAGAGCCATAAGGTTGGTTCTGTCTCACTTGACGCAGCATTTACAGGGCTTGCCGGTTCAGGTTCAATCGGACGGCGGTTGCTTACATCAATCACCAAGGAGGGACTCGCAGTCTGGGTGCCCTCAGAGAGGTGTCTCTGATCCTAGTTTGGGCGGAGACTCATGTCCCTTGCATCTCGGCAGTGTACATTCCAGAAGTGGAAAACACGGAGGCGGACTTTCTGAGCCGGTGTTCTTCCCGCCGGGGGGAATGGTCTCTCCACCCCCAGGTGTTTCGGTCGCTTTGTCTCCGGTGGGGGACGCCGGAGGTGGATCTGTTTGCCTCTCGTCACAATCACAAGCTTCCGACATTCGTGTGGCTTTCTTAGGATCCTCTGGCTCTGGCGGCGGATGCCATGGCCCTGAGCTGGGGGGACCTGGGGTTTCTTTATCTGTTTCCTCCGATTCCCATGCTAGGCAGGGTGTTGCGAAAGTTGGTCCTGGAAGGGGTTCCCGCCATTCTCGTGGCTCCAAGGTGGCCAAGGCGGGTGTGGTTCGCAGACATCGTTCATCTGGCGGTGGATCAGTTCGATCTGCCTCTTCGGCCGGATCTTCTCACACAGGGTCAACTACGTTACCCCAATTTACCAACGCTGGCTTTGACGGCTTGGCTGCTAAAACCTCCATCTTAAAGGAGGAAGGTCTTTCGGATTCGGTTATTCAGACTCTTATTAGTGCCAGGAAGAGGTCCTCTTCTACCATCTACTATAGGGCTTGGAGATCTTATATTGATTGGTGTGAGGCTAGATCTTTGCTCAGTCGGGTCTTCTCTGTTTCTAGGATTTTGGAATTTCATCAATCTGGGCTGGACTCTGGTCTTCAGCTGAGTACTTTGAAGGGGCAGGTTTCTGCCTTGTCTATCTTTTTTCAAAGGTCATTTGCACTCCATCCTTTGGTCAAGACTTTTTTCCAGGGGGTTTCGCATCTGCGGCCCCCTAGGAAGCCTTTGCTCCCTGTTTGGGATTTGAATTTGGTTCTCTCTGCTCTTCAGGCTCCTCCTTTTGAGCCTTTGCAGGATATTGCTCTTTCTACTCTGACTCAGAAGGTTGCCTTTTTGGTGGCCATCACTTCGGTTCGGCGTGTTTCGGAGTTAGCAGCCTTGTCGATTCAGGCTCCTTATTTTGAGAAACATCAGGACAAAGTTGTTTTTCGCTTCAAACCAGACTTTCTTCCTAAAGTGGTCTCGGCTTTTCATCTTAACCAGGACATTGTTCTTCCTTCCTTGTGTCCTAAGCCTAGGAATGACAAGGAGAGCGCTTTGCATTGTTTGGATGTGGTACGTTGTGTTAAGTGCTATTTGCGTACTACATCTCCTTTTCGTAAGACTGATGCTTTTTTCGTGGTGCCCTGTGGGCCTAGGAAGGGTTTGGCTCCGGCTAAGTCTTCCATTAGCAAGTGGATTCGTCAGGCTGTGGTTGGGGCCTACTCTGCCAAAGGGAAGGATCCCCCTTTTCGTGTTACTGCTCACTCTCCTCGTGCGGTTGGAGCGTCTTGGGCTTTTCAGCACCAGGCTTCTGTTGAGCAAGTTTGTAAGGCCGCTACGTGGTCTTCTGTTCACACTTTTTCTAAGTTTTACAAGGTTGATGTGCGGGCTTCAGCGGATGCTGTTTTTGGCCGCAAGGTTCTGCAGGCTGCAGTGGTTTGAGTTTCTGCATTATTGCCTGGTTGGATACCCGCCCTTTCTGGACACTGCTTTTGGATGTCCCAAGTCTAACTATTTAATGTTTGAAGTGGGGTGTGTGACATACTTAGAATAATACCATTTTGTGAATACTCACCTGTAAAAATGGGTATTATAAGTATGTCACACACCCCGCTTAACCCGCCCTTTTTGGTATCCTGGTTCTTTATATGGTGAAGTTTTTTCGTTTACAGTTGAGGGTTACCATTGTTTTTTTCCTGGTACCTTGTCTTTACTGCTGTTTGAATACTGGGGAATAGTTGGGAGGTACCAGGTATGTATAGACCGGGAGGGGCTTGTTTTTTCTGGACTTCTCTGCAGCGTCGCCACCTAGCGGTGAGTATACCCAAGTGTAACTATTTAATGTTTGAAGCGGGGTGTTTGACATACTTATAATACCCATTTTACAGGTGAGTATTCACAAAATGGTATTATCCGCTTTTCAACTTTGGACTTTAGCTGGATGTCTGTGCATGTATGTTTGCAGAGCCCACCTGTGTATATGTAAAGCAGCCTAATGTGATTCACCTATATTTCTGCACAGCAGCCGTAGCACGCAGTGTTTATCTATATTTCTGTACAGCTACTTCAGCACGTGTATGCTATGTATACTATGTTCACTTGTATATCTGTACAGCAGCCTAGTTGTTGTGTGCTTTGTATACTTGTTACTGTTTATCACCATTAAACACGGTTCGCCACATACCCGCCTTTGTCTCACAGTTCTCAATTTCTGGTCATTCTATAATATCCTCTCTGCTGAGAAATTTGTGACACTTGTCACTCCAGAGGGCTCCAGAGGCAGGACGAACAAGGCTGTAGATAATGGGTGGGTACCCTGCAAGTTATCAAGTTTTTCAGATTCAAAGCACTTGACGAGCACAGAGGCCATTGAATGGGAGTAATAACAGGTGTCTGAGGACCTATCGCAGGTATTTCCATAAAGAATCAAAAGCCTTATGTACAAGATGATCTCTACTGCTCATCTAATCTGGTCCGGTCCTTGCCTACCTGCGATAAACCCCTCTTGATCTATATGAATCATAGGGGAATGTGTTTATTCTGCAAGCCAGTATGTTTGTCATCATTTTTAGGTCCGTACTTATCAGCCAAATTGGTCTATAGATCACCACCCCTGTTGTGTCCCTCCCTGGTTTGGGTATGACATTTAGATATGTAAGAGCTTTTGAGAGTGAGTCAGATGCCTGAACGCTATTGAACAGCTTAGCCAGGTGTGGGGCTAAAAGCTTAGAATATTTTTAATAGTATAACGAGTAGAAGCCATCAGGGCCTGTGGCCTTAGATGGTGCCAATGTTTTGATTGCTTGCATTACCTCCTCAGTCCTGTCCATTGGGCAGGGGATAAGCTGGGCATATTTAGTTCCCTAAACCATTCCTCTGTTCTGTTTTTGGTGAATGGTACGTCCTGACTATATAACTTTTTGTAAATGTTGTAAAATTCATTGATGATCACGGTGGGATTTTGTGAAAGGTTCCTGCTGGAGAGCTTTAGTTTGGGAAGATAAGTCTCGGAGCTAATCTTCTAGCAAGTAGAGGGTTTGCAGGGGGCTGATCAAGGAGGGGGGGGGGCATGGCAATCAGGATTCCTGCTAAGCAGACAAACACTAATTTGTAAAATGGGTGTTGGTCCGGTTGAAATGAGCCTCTATTGTAATGCACATATTGCTGCCTTATATTTTTGTTTATTTGCTTGGCTTTATGTGTATTAGTTGTGGTTTTCAGGCATTGGGTACAAAAGTGTCACTGATGGTTGTAGCGGGGCCAAATTATAGATTGGGATCTGGGAAATGTACAGGGGGGATGTATATGTTAAAAAGCAAAGCTTTTATAACCCCCCCCCCCAATACCCCCAGTAACTTAAAAGATTTCATACTCACCTGGTCCACTCTGATCTCCAAATAGTTGAGTGTGTGATGACTACACTTATATGGAACACAGGATGAGAGTTAGGCTTGGCACTGGATTCCCATTACTCCCTCCAAAACTAATCCTCACTCCCAGCTAACAGAAATAAATGCCAGAATCCCAAACAGTCTCCTGGGCTCCCTCAGGACTTTGCTGATTTGTGTTGTAATTTCCCCTCAGATCAAGGTTTCTATATTGTTCTTCCCTCTTTTATATGGCATCTTACATCTATCTCAGCCATTATCCTTCCATGATGTACCCCGAACTGGTCCAAACCAACCCTTGATCCAGGATCTCCTCCAAATGGCATTTAGCAGTCTCATGGCCCTATTCTACCCTGCACCCTACCACCAAAAAGGTTCACACATGTTGTCAATATCTCCTCCAAGTGGCATCTTAAAAATATGGCAGGACAAGGGGCTCTTGGAAGAGAGGGATTACCTTAGTCTTTCTCATCCCTTACCCCTACTTGGCCTGACCCTATCCTTTCTTGAATGCATTTTTTATGTATATAATCGGAAGAACAATAAATATTTAAGTACTGATGAAAGACTGTGGCATACCTTCAGGACAGCCCCTGAATGGGACAATTGGGTATACGGGCATTTACTAGGAACAGCATTAGGGTGGATTTATGTCAACATGTCAACATTGCCCATTCATCAGCTGAAAAATGATCTAAGGAACTGACAGCAAAACTTGAGCAGTATTACAAATGTTTTTATTACTTAAGAAAAGCATTTGCATCTATAAAATTGAGCGGGTGTTAGACTATTGGTCCAGTGAGATTATATGATGTTGCATTAAGGTGCATCACACTTTACATCCATTGCTTTTGTAATTTTCCATAAATGTATTTATATCGGCGCACTTGTTTCGGAGGCGACTGGCTCTGCAGGCTTCCGGAGTGGCAATTTCCTCCAGCCAAGAATTGTCTTCTATGAAGTACCTCATCCTGAATGAGACAGTGAGAGACAAGTAGTGAGGCGATAAGTTCCACAAGTCTGTATTAATTACAGTTGCTGACAAGAATTAATGATCCTTGCTTGGATCCAGCTATCAGGGGAGGTATTGATCACCGGAATAGTAGCGAACAGCTGCAGGGGGCAAAAGATAAGTATAATTTGTTTTTTTTATTTAACTGCTGAATCTTTTGTCGCCTCTCCTACTGCCTTTTTTCTCAAATGCTCTTAAAAAAAAGGAAGGTAGAAAAACCTGGACGTGGAAATTGTTCAAACTGCAAATGACTTGCAAATGGTTAAACTAATTGTGGGAAGTATGTTGCTGCAGTATTTAAATGCTTACAAAAAAGCTGCGTGCTTAGCTCAACTCTTATTATCCAGGGCTGTATTTACCATTAGACAAACCTAGGCCTGTGCCTAGGGTGGCCACCTGAAAGGGGGAGGGTGTAGACATTACTGCTATATAGAAAAAAAAAAAGAAAGAAAATGTTGGTGCATTGATGCCTCCCGAGCCACATTGTTTGTGTATGGGGGGGGGGAAAGACACAATGGCTTAAAGTGAACCAACACCCAGGATTTTCACTATCCTGGGTTTTGGTCCACTTCCGTGGGGCACCCGCTGCGTGAAACCCCCCCGATCGCCCCAAATAACTCACCTGACCATGCTCCTACGCGAGCGCTCGTCCAATCAGAGCGCTCAGAGCCGCTGTGGTATGTACGGACAAGCGGCAGACAACCACAGCTACTCTGAGCGCGCTGGAGGCCGCGTCTCGCACTTTCCTCTAACAGGGAGCGCGCCCGCGCCGGCCATTCGCAAACGGCCGATGAGGGTGCACGCCCTGCTAGTGGAAAGCGCGAGATGCGGCCGCAGCCCGCACATGCGCCGTTGGAACAGGGATAAGGTCAGTTGGAACTGGGCGTCGGATGCCCCGCGGGGAGGGATCTGATCGGCCCGGGAATCTTATAGATTGGTGTTGGGAATCTTATAGATGGGTGTTGGTCCACTTTAAAGGCAGTCTCCGGCTTCATCCTCTCCCCTTTACTGCTGTGGCCATGTGACTCCTGGGGTTGAGAAGCCAGTAATATATAATAAAATGCATGCTCCTCTGCATTTCTCCTCGTGAAAACTCTCCTCCCTACGCACATTTATTTTTTATATGGGCAGACCGCTGCGTCAGGGCAGGTGCCAGCACTTGGCGGCACCCAGGCAGATGCACATTCGGAGGGCCCACCTTTGTTTCTTTTCTTTTATTCTTTTCTTTTATCATTTATTCTTTGTTTCTTTCTTTAATCTGTTGTTTCTGCCATTCTTTTTCTTTCATCTTTACTTGTATTATTTCTGTCAGTAATTGTATTCTCTTTCTTTCATTCTATTCTATTCTTGCCTTCTAGTCTTTTTCGTCCATCTATTCTTTGTTTTTCTTCTTGCCTTCTATTCTTTCTATATTTCATTCTTTTTGCCCTTACCTATTATTTTTCTCTTTCCAGCTCTCTCTTTTTTCTCCGTTGCCCAAGGGCCTGTATAAACCTGGAGCCGGCCCTGCTCAACGTTACTTAACAAAAGGGGGTGCCAGCACTTGAAGTGCCTAAGGCATCTGGAACACTAAATACGGCCCTGGGCCTATCGTTAAAGTTGACTCCAATATGTCTCTTGCATCCTGCTTGTTTAGATGCGAAGCCAAACTCGCTGCCCGGCGTCCCTTGTTATATAGGAAGGGCGGCATGCGCCTTTCGTTTATTTGGCACAAACGCGTAGACATTAAGAGCCATATTCCTTTAGACTGTAAGCTCACAAGGGCCTATTGCGTCTAGTATTCAGACTATTCATTGTAAACTCTGTAACACTGCATTTGTAATAGTCTATGTACTGTATGTTTCTACCCTGTCTGTAATTACTACTTTGTACAGCGCTACGGAAGATGAAGGCACTATATAAATAAACAATAATAATAATAATAAACCAATTATCAGCCAGGTGTGTAAACTATATGGATTGATAGGAAATGGCTTTTATATACCTTGGAAAACTTTAACTAAATGTGACCTGGCCCTGGTGTGAACATTAAATGGGGCCCGGTCATGGCTCATACAGTGTCATTTTAACCCAACTGGATACAACAAATAACTAAAGGCTTAACCAAGCTGAGAATGCACTGTACAAAATGCCATAAAAACAAAAATCTAATAATTAAGGTGAAGAGGCCCCAATGATGGAGCCTTGTGACCTTATGGGCTCCACCCATAGGTGCAACGCTGGCCACCAGTATTGTTGTACACCATAAGCCAATACCAAAGGTGCTTCTACCACTCTCTTTAGCATTGCCTTCAACTTGATTACTGTTCCTTGTTCCTCCATTCTCGGCCCTCTCCATGCCCTCTACCCACCAGGAGCTTATCATGGAAAATGTGCCCTATCTAGTGCTCAGTGTCTTGTAATCGAGCCGTCATCATAATAAAGCGAAGTGGCGTTTTATGTAATGGCATGATTTAGAGATGAGTGGGAAGGGGGGGGGGGGGGGTTGTATGTAGCTTCAGGTTACTATGTCACTTTGCAAGCCTCAACTCAGATCCTGTAAGTAAGGTGATGGTCATAATCTAAATGTGGAAAAACTTGTCATGGCCCTGACACAAAAATAAAGGTCTTTCCCATTCTTAGTAAGTCTATTATTGTTAATGGGGCAGACTGGCCATAGGGAGACCCAGGGAAGTTTCCCATGGGGTGCACTGCTTTGGGGCTGGTTGGGCTGCTGCTTCTTCCCATCCACTTTTTGCCTCCATAGTCTCTCTCCTAGCACCCCTGTACCTGGCCCAACTGCCCCCTTCACCAAAAAAACACAGCCAATGTTTTACCCCTATACGATATCCTCAGCATCATGGCTGTGAATAGGGGGGCAACCAGTGCCCACCCCTGCCACATTGTCCATTGAATGCTAAAGCTTGGAGGACACTTGTTGACCAGCCAGAGAGCACATTGAGGGTGGAGGGGGGGTCAGGCTCAGCAGGGATGTCATGGGCTGGTAAAAACCCCAGTGTGTCACTGATTGCTTAGCTTAATTTTCTGCTGTTGGGGCTCTGATCGAGAAGCACTTTCAGCTAAGACTATGGTTGGTTATGATTGTGATTAGATTTGTGTAGAGACTAGGAAGAGCTGTACTGTATATATTATGAATCCTACCAATGGAGCTCTGACATCCTTTAATTAAACAAGGAATAAAACCCTGTTTGTGGCCACTGGCTTTTCAGCAGCCCATACCTCACAGAGCAAGCTGCAATAACCCTAACATAGAAACACACAGAAGACATGTGGCCCGGGTAAAAACTAGGGGTACCTAATCTCTCATTAGAAAACCCTCTGTAAACAGCCTAGCTGCATAATAAATAACAGCAGTGATGGAGTTAACCAGTAGAGGCTGCTGTGGGAAAGTAACATCATCAACAGAGGTTATAAAAGAGGCGACACCTTCTAGAAGAGTCAGTCAGCGTCTTATCTGAGTTGTCTCGAGCTGATGTACTGAGTTGTGATAAGATGGAGTGCTGAGAGAGAGAGCCATGAAGTTGTAGTGTGCCGAGCAGTACCTAATGGAGCCTGCTAACCCTTTCGAGAGAGGAAAGCTACTATTACACACAGGAGAAAGAACTACAGTGTGCTGAGCAAGACAGAGAGCTGCTCACAGAGAGACATCCATGTGGGCCTAGGAGGAGCAGAGTGAAGTACACTGAGGACCAACATACAAGACACCAAGGTAGCATAGTCCCAAACCCCTAGAGTGACCCCGGGAACCTGTGAGCCTGTTTGCTATTGTGCTGAAGTACTTTGCTGTTGCTAAGTGGAAGTGTGGTTGCTTTAATAAAGTTTGGAAAGATATCTGCTGTGTGTGGTGACTCCACCTGGCCAGATCCCAATCATCCCTCAAGATTCCAAGAACTTGTGATAGCTCGCCCCGCACGTCATCTGGCCCTGGTGTGGCGTGTGGGTTACAGACACACAGTACTGTTCCACTTTGAGGCGAGGTGAAATAGTTGGGCTTTTGAGTCCGTTTTTGAGATTAGTCAGTTAGCCAAGATAGTACACTTGGGAATCAAACAAAACAGAAGGTGGATCCCCATCACTCACCTTCCTTTTTCATCTTTGGTCTCCCCATCTTTGCCCATTATCAGATAGTCCTTCTTCTCCAGCCGCATCTGGCAGGCTGCACGTTGGTAGAATGAGCGAGTGTCTCCTGCTTTGATGCTCTCATCTGCATCTGAAGAAAAAGTAGAGAAAAGTCAACACCAAAACCAAACATTCTATAAAATAGAATCATTGTCAGGAAAGGCTGGGTTCATGCCACTGTTCCCCCATGGGGGTCCTCATACAGTATCTACAGTAAAAGAAGGAGGTATGTTATATAGCTTTCATACAGGACCATGCTGGACATGCTTTATTTATTTTTTTAGCCGGTCTTCCAGCGGCAAGAGGTTTGAAATGTCACTCCTTTTGAGGGATGTTTGGTGGGTATGTTCCCGTAGAAATATTTTCCAAGTGATGTGAAAATGTTCCCCAAGTGATGTGAAGATGTTCCCCAAGTGATGTGAAGATGTTCCCCAAGTGATGTGAAGATGTTCCCCAAGTGTTGTGAAGATGTTCCCCAAGTGTTGTGAAGATGTTTCCCAAGTGATGTGAAGATGTTCCCCAAGTGATGTGAAGATGTTCCCCAAGTGATGTGAAGATGTTCCCCAAGTGATTTGAAGATGTTCCCCAAGTGATGTGAAGATGTTCCCCAAGTGATATGAAGTTGTTTCCCAAGTGATGTGAAGATGTTCCGCTAGTGATGTGAAGATGTTTCTTGAATGATGGGGAGATGTTTCCCAAGTGATGTGAAGATGTTCCCCAAGTGTTGTGAAGATGTTCCCCAAGTGTTGTGAAGATGTTCCCCAAGTGTTGTGAAGATGTTCCCCAAGTGTTGTGAAGATGTTCCCCAAGTGTTTTGAAGATGTTCCCCAAGTGATGTGAAGATGTTCCCCAAGTGATGTGAAGAAGTTCCCCAAATGATGTGAAGATGTTCCCCAAGTGATGTGAAGATGTTCCCCAAGTGATGTGAAGATGTTCCCCAAGTGATGTGAAGATGTTCCCCAAGTGTTGTGAAGATGTTCCCCAAGTGTTGTGAAGATGTTCCCCAAGTGTTGTGAAGATGTTCCCCAAGTGTTGTGAAGATGTTCTCCAAGTGTTGTGAAGATGTTCCCCAAATGTTGTGAAGATGTTTCCCAAGTGTTGTGAAGATGTTCCCCAAGTGTTGTGAAGATGTTCTCCAAGTGATGTGAAGATGTTTCCCTAGTGATGTGAAGATGTTCCCCAAGTGATGTGAAGATGTTCCCCAAGTGATGTGAAGATGTTCCCCAAGTGATATGAAGTTGTTTCCCAAGTGATGTGAAGATGTTCCGCTAGTGATGTGAAGATGTTTCTTGAATGATGGGGAGATGTTTCCCAAGTGATGTGAAGATGTTCCCCAAGTGATGTGAAGATGTTTCCTGAATCATGTGGAGATGTTTCCCAAATGATGTGAAGATGTTCCCCAAGTGATGTGGAGATGTTTCCTAAATGATGGGGAGATGTTCCCCAAGTGATGTGAAGATGTTCCCCAGATGATGTGGAGATGTTCCCCAAGTGATGTGGAGATGTTTCCCAAGTGATGGGAAAATGTTTCCCAAATGATGTGGCGATGTTCCCCAAGTGATGTGAAGATGTTCCCCAAGTGATGTGATGTGTTGTGAAGATGTTCCCCAAGTGTTGTGAAGATGTTCCCCAAGTGTTGTGAAGATGTTCCCCAAGTGTTGTGAAGATGTTCCCCAAGTGTTGTGAAGATGTTCCTCAAGTGATGTGAAGATGTTCCCCAAGTGATGTGAAGATGTTCCCCAAAATGATGTGAAGATGTTCCCCAAGTGATGTGAAGATGTTTCCCAAGTGATGTGAAGGTGTTCCCCAAGTGATGTGAAGATGTTTCCCAAGTGATGTGAAGATGTTTCCCAAGTGATGTGGAGATGTTCCCCAAGTGGTGTGAAGATGTTCCTCGAGTGATGTGAAGATGTTTCCCAAGTGATGTGGAGATGTTTCCTAAATGATGGGGAGATGTTCCCCAAGTGATGTGAAGATGTTCCCCAGATGATGTGGAGATGTTCCCCAAGTGATGTGGAGATGTTTCCCAAGTGATGGGAAAATGTTTCCCAAATGATGTGGAGATGTTCCCCAAGTGATGTGAAGATGTTCCCCAAGTGATGTGATGTGTTGTGAAGATGTTCCCCAAGTGTTGTGAAGATGTTCCCCAAGTGTTGTGAAGATGTTCCCCAAGTGTTGTGAAGATGTTCCCCAAGTGTTGTGAAGATGTTCCCCAAGTGATGTGAAGATGTTCCCCAAATGATGTGAAGATGTTCCCCAAAATGATGTGAAGATGTTCCCCAAGTGATGTGAAGATGTTTCCCAAGTGATGTGAAGGTGTTCCCCAAGTGATGTGAAGATGTTTCCCAAGTGATGTGAAGGTGTTTCCCAAGTGATGTGGAGATGTTCCCCAAGTGGTGTGAAGATGTTCCTCGAGTGATGTGAAGATGTTTCCCAAGTGATGTGAAGATGTTTCCCAAGTGATGTGAAGATGTTTCCCAAGTGATGTGAAGATGTTCCCCAAGTGATGTGAAGATGTTCCCCAAGTCATGTGGAGATGTTCCCCAAGTGATGTGAAGATGTTCCCCAAGTGATGAGAAGACCCTCTCCAAATTATGTGGATATGGTCCCCAAGTAATATGGAGATGTTTCCCAACTGATGTGGAGATGTCCCCCCACTGAAGTTGGGGATGTTTGCCAAGCTCATCCTTTTTCCATCAAGTAGTCCACAAAAAATGTAACATTTAAAAATTGGGACAGCTAAGTCCCTGTCCTCACGTAGCCGTTTCCTTTACCTTCATTTTAGGTATAGTGTGGTAGCGGTCTAGAGTTTCCTTTGATGGAGGGAGGTTTGGACAAGTAGGTCACATGATCCCCATATCTGAATGTAGTTTATGGAGAAGCAGACCAAAAGTCAAAGCAAGTTCAGTAAATTGCACCCCTAAAGCCCCACTCTGGCAATCAGTGTTTCTGAGGAATTTATCTCTGTTTGGTGTGGGCTGCTGCTGGCACAGCTCTCCCCTCAAACTTATGTGTGTGACAAGATGGCCGCTCCCATGCAGTTCTGCAGCAAAGAATCGGCCTGTTAATCCAAAACATCCGCATTAAATTAAGCCCTCTCCTTTTTATTAGAGGGGGCTTTAGTGAAGCAATTTACTAAACTTTCTTTTTCTGACTTTTGGTCTGTTTTAAGAAGGGAATGTACAGTATTGGTTTTGATCACATTGGAGCAGAGAAAGAAGAGAGAAACTCAAATAATGTATTTGCCTGGAGTTGGCATTTACAGCAACTCAGAACATTTAATATTTGAACATTAGTATATGTTTTTAAAAATATGGTGGCGAAATTGCTGGGTGAATAACTTAGGTTAAAGAAAGCCGACAAAGTAGATGGAAAAAATTTTGAACTTCAGTCGCGCTGCAATGAATACGGTAAATGATTCTTATTTGAAGAAGAAGATTCTAACCGCAAATATATGTAATATTAGGGTAATCTCTAGGAGTCCTCTAAATTTCAATTATTGCCTGTATCGGCATATTAATCTGTCTTATCAGCCCTGATAGGGTCAGAAAGAATAGAGAGTATACTTTGCCCTGAGGGAGTAGTGTGGTCACACTACGATACGCGTTGGCAACGGTTTGTGGGGGCGCCCCTGGTCGGTTTGTACACATACTCACAGTTCTCTTTGCTCTTGTGCTCACTCAGGTGCGCTTTCTTGCACCTGGCTGGGATCACACTGTTTCATTATAGATGTATTGGTAGATTTTTTGATTGTACTTGGTTGGTATATTGCTTGTACCTTGCACTTACTTTGCACATTTTGCACATAATTGATTGATTGGATAAAGGGCTTAACTTGTATGTATTGAGTTTTTAGGGCTTTTGTATGTATTGAGTTTTTAGGGCTTTTGTAATGAATTTATCTATCATGTATCATATCTAAGACCACTGGCGCCCTCTGGTGTTGTGTTGTGTTTGTAATATAATTGTCTGTATTTGATTTTAAATTCATAAGCTCATTATGCAATAAATTGTGATTTTGTATTACATATGTGGTGGGGTGGTGCCACTTTTTTATAACACTTTGTGGGAGGTGTGGTTCTCTCCCTCTGTGCTTTTTTTGTCTCTATATATATATATATATATATATATATATATATAGTGGTTAATTGTATCAAAATGTCTGTTTCTTCCCTGCTTGGTTGCATAAAGCACAATCCGGGCCGGGTTTTCAGGACCCGGGTCACTTCCCCAATTCCATAACGGGTTGTTACATGTTCTAAGGCCTCCACAAGTGTGCACGCTGATTACAGGGGAAGCCTGTATAAGAAGAGAGCACAGGGCCTTTCCTTGGTTGATGACCAGCCTGTTGGAGTGAGCCCAGGCTGAGCTGCACCGTGGTGAAGGATAGCACTGGACATTAAGCAGAGGGCTGATACGCCCTGTAAAGTGGACTGGAATTGATCAGCTTGCTGGAGTACCCATCCCAGGACTATTTTGGTTGGTGAAGTAACCCTTTTTGCTTACTGCATTTATGCTGCAATCTTTGGACTATCTACTAAACTTTGCTGAATAAAAGCCGTTTTGCCTTTCAAATCCGTTGTCGTCACTGCTGATTGTTTGCCCGCTTACAATATATATATATATATATATATATATATATATATATATATATATATGTAATCAATATTGCATTCCTAGGTCTAGTGTAAGTTGCCAAAGATTAAAAAGAATGGGGCACTTACCGCTGCGGCCCGGGGGTTAAAAAACCTGACCTGTGCCCTTGAGACAACTTTCTTTAACCTTTGTTTTTACAATTTGAGCTAGCCCCTCAAATCCAGTTGCTGCTCTGTTTATGTACTCTAGCGCTTCCCTACAACACTATAAAAAAGTCTGGGTGAATAACTTACTTGTCTGCAGAACATCAACAATCTTCACCAAGTACACTATGAAAGCATCTTCTTGTTTCACGTCTGTCACCGTCCCATGGAAGCCTGTATGGGGGGGAAAGAAACAATAGCAACTGATGAATATCAGGATTTCCCCTGATAATATAATGCTTGTTCCCCACCGACTTCCTGATCTACACCCACCCACTGCCATCTGGAGGTTTACACTATGGCCCTTATTTAACAAGGGATAGCGCCAGGTAGCGAATGGTGAGCGAACGGTAATGACGCTCACCGCCACGAGAACGCCGGCTCCCCTCCGCAATCACACATTTATCAAGCCGATCCTGCTTAGCGACTGACAGAGCGCCAGATAGCGAATCATTCATCATTATTCCAGCCTCACCCCACAGCGCCAGCGAGCGACCTTGAACAGCGACAGGTATGACCTCTCGCTACCTGGCGCTCTCCAATGCATTTCAATGGAACAATCTTTAAATATTCTTAAATAATTGCTATTAATTTATTTTTTATTTATTTATTTATTTATTTTTTAAATGTCAAAAATTCTGTGACCACTTCTGCAATGTTAGATATATTTTTTAAGGTAAAAAAAAAAATTTTGCAGAATTGATATTACAGGTCTGATATTAATGTATTCATATTACAAAATGTTTTGAAAAACTTTTTTTTTTTTTCCAAAAATATGGTTGTTTGGGGGTTAAAAAACTACTTTTAACCCATCGCCGCCAGCGCTCTGGGGTTTAAACAAGCATTTCACAGCGCGAGAATTTTTTGAGTGTGATTTGTTAATGAATATGGTGGGAGCCGTTCGCTATGGCCATTCGCTGTCATGCGCTCCCATACAGCGCAGAACCTGTCAAATAGCGACTCCTCACCCAATATTCAACATTATGGCACACCGACTGAGTCGCTATCAACTACAGAACAACGGCCAAGCACAGCGACTACTAGCGGGCGCACTGAAAATGCCGCTACTGTCGCTCATCTGTCGCTACCTGGCGCTATTAATGAATCGGCCTCCAATTCCTGTTCTAGTGTGAGAAGATATATCAAATATATGGTCAGATAAAAATATGACCAAAACTATGGTTGTCAAACACACCTTGTCAATTAGAGGCATGCTAGTACAGTTGTCTGGAGATGCCAACAGGAAGGCTACTTAGGGCCAGTGGTGGCAGCTTTTCCGAACACCAGTGTGTGTGGGTAAAACGATTGTAGGCATTACGATCGAAATCCTGTCTGGATCAGGACATAAAACCTCCTTGATTCGTGACATAGTGCCATAGTGCGTTACATGGAGTATAAAATACCACGGAACACTATGACAATCTTTGGAGCTTTTGAACCTCATAAGGCAACTCGAACAGACTAATGACCTCCTCCACTATATCCTTATCTCATGCATGGCCGTAAGACTTTCATCTGGCAGGCTTCTGAATTTTATTATTATGCTCTACCAGTGGCTCTCCGAGTCTGTGACAGTTCAGTTCTGTTTGGTAGCTCCATATCCGGCTCAGTTATTGTTCCTTCTGGTAAACCAGACATTCACCCAGAATAAGAGTCTATCTGGTATTTAACACCCACGCCGTACATACAGATTGCCCACATTAGAAATCATCCTGCTTGCATCTAGTGCCTTTTCTGAGCTTTTAAACATCCAAGATGGCGGCCCATGGAGTCCAGGCAGCCTGCAGACAGGAAGTGTCTTCTAACTAAGCTGCTCTGCATTCTGGGATTGCTGTCCTTTTCCTGACCCCAGCTCTGCTCTGTCTGCAGCCCAGTGGGGGAAAGAATAATAAGTAAGTGACTTAAAACTTAAAATATATTGATTCTAGAGGCTGTGGAATAGTTTTTAAGGGTTTGGGCTTTTCATTAAATCATGCTGAAGGTCCGGTTTATGTAAAGCTTTCTGAATCTTATCCAGCTTTACTGTAGAGAACCCCTTTACTGTAGAGGAATGAGTGTAACTAATTCGCCTTGTCCTTTGGTAAGACTTTCATCTGGCAGCCTTCTGAATTTTATTATCATGCTCTACCATTCTCCTGGTCACTCCTATACTGTGTCAAATGTTCCCCGGCCCATAAATGTTACTAAATATATGGTAGTATAAAAAAAAACGCTTAAAATAGGATTTTCCTGGGGCTTATACTTTAAAGTGGACCAAAACCCAGCGCAATCAGCCCAGGAATCGATCGATTCCCTCCCCCGGGGCAATCCAGATTCGAGATACCCCGCTGTGTGAAACCCCCTAGGTGGTCCCGTTCACTTACCTTGCTTCCCAGTCCAACGGCGCATGTGTGAGCCATGGCCGCATCACCGCTATCCCTCTGGCAGGGATACTGGTTTTCTATCACATGTCTTTATAAACTAAAATACGAATTTTATTCAAATGGGACAAAAAACTGTCACTCAAGGCCACTTGGTGAAGATGAATTCAGTCATTTGAACAGCTATTGGCCAAATGAATGGCAGCAATGGAGCCTTGGACTCTAAGAGGCCGATTCATTAATAGCGGCAGGTAGCGACAGTTGAGCGACTGTAGCAGTATTTTCACAGCGCCTGCTAGTAGTCGCTGTGCTTGGCTGTTGTTCGGTTGTTGATAGCGACTGAGTCGGTGTGCAGTAATGTTGAATACAAGGTGACGAGTCGCTATTTGACAGGTGCCGCACTGCATGATAGCGACTGGTCAGAGCGACCGGCTCCCACCATATTCATCAAAAAATCACGCTCAAAATATTCTCGCGCTGTGAAATGCATGTTTAAACCCCAGAGCGCTGGCGGCGATGTGTTAAAAGTAGTTTTTTAACCCCCAAACCACCATATTTTTGGAAACCAAAAATATTTTTTTTTTTTTAAGAATTTAGTAATATGAATACAATAATATCAGATCTGTAATATCAATTCTGCACAAATTTTTTTTTTTTTTTTTTTTTACCTTAAATAATCTAACATGGCAGAAGTGGTCACAGAATTTTTCACATAAAAAAAAAAAAAAAACATTAATAACAATTAATTATGAATATTTAAAGATTGATCCATTGAAATGCATTGGAGAGCACCAGGAAGCGAGAGGTCATACCTGTCGCTGTTCAAGGTCGGATGCTGGCGCTGTGGGCTGAGGCTGGAATAATGATGAATGAGTCGCTATATGGCGCTATCTCAGTCGCTAAGCAGGATCGGCTTGATAAATGTGTGATTGTGGTGGGGAGCCGGCGTTCTCATGGCGGGGCCCGTCATTACCGGTCGCTCACCAGTCGCTACCTGTCGCTATCCCTTCATAAATAAGGGCCAAATGCTTTTTGATTGTGATATTTACCAATTCATTAAGTAAATTGTTTCAAATCTTATCTAGCTTTACTGTAGAGGAATTAGTGTAACTAATCCCCCTTGTCTTTTGGTCCTGTGAGATAAGTTCCTCAGCCAGTATATTACTTTGGCCTTATGGTTAAGCCATACCTCCCAAGCTGTCCCTGATTTGGAGGGACTGTCCCTCATTTGAGTCCCTGTCCCTTGTTGTTCTCATTTGTCCCTCTTTGAGGTGTAACATGCAGATCTGCATCAATAAATGATTAATTTGCCTATTTAAAGTGTTTCTATTGGTGTAACTGTTACATCCAATCTCCTATCCATCAATCAAAGAGGGGATGTGGCCTAATTTAACATTTGTCCCTTTTTCGCACCCCAAACAATTTGGGAGGTATGGTTAAGCCCCACTAAAACTTTCCTAAAATCCTGCCAAACTGATCTGCTCCAGGCATGAGCTTAGCTTTATAAATATGCCCCTACCGCGCCTGTCTATGATATATGTATCCACCGCCTTCCAGTGATCTTACCGTACATCACACGTGGGTTGTAACAGGCAAATATCTGGCGTTCGATGTTTTCCACATTTGTGATCCTCTTTACCTTGGGACAGGGACCTGTAAGATATTGCAGATATTAGATCCTGCGTATCTATAAATGTACCTCTTTGTCATCTGTATGTCTATAGGTCTATACGAGTTGTACACAATAGGGCTGATTCGGCACCATGAGAATATTTGGGGATTAGAAAAAACATTTTAGAAATATTTTTTTTGCTTAGTGCAGTTCAGCTCCATATTTGCAAATGAAATACTTCACACAGTTAAATATGGTGCTGAATTGCATAAAAAATCATTATAATGTTTTTTCTCACGCAAAAATGTGAGTATTAATAACTAGAGATGAGCGAACTTCTTGAAAGTTCGATTCGGGCGATTCGCCGAATTTCCCCAAGAAATTCGGGTTCGCCCCGAATCGAACTTTCACGAATCGCTCATCTGAAAAAAAAAATGCCGGCATGGTGGGAGCGGGCAGGGCGGCGGAAACCGGGCAGCGCCGCTCTCAGCTGTCATCAGAGGACGCGTCATCAGAGGGCGCCTGAGAGCGGCGCCGGCCTCCACGCTCCGACCATGCAGGTAAGTGTTTGCTTTTTAAAAAAAATGCCGGCATGGTGGGAGCGTGGAGGCTGGCGCCGCTCTCAGCTGTCATCAGAGGACGCGTCATCAGAGGGCGCTTGAGAGCGGCGCCGGCCTCCACGCTCCGACCATGCAGGTAAGTGTTTGCTTTTTAAAAAAATGCCGGCATGGTGGGAGCGGGCAGGCCGGCTGCGCTGTCAGCGGGCCGGCTTCCGCCGCCCGCTGACAGCGTAGCCGGTCTGCCTGCTCCCACCATGCCGGTATTTTTTTTTTTTTATTTCAGGGAAAATTCGATCGGCACGAACCAAAAAAAATTCGGGTTCGTGCCGAATCGAATTTTCCCTGAAATTCGAGGCGAATTCCGGTTCGTCCGAACTGGTTTGCTCATCCCTATTAATAACTATGGTAGTAGCACACCAGACATGCAAAAAGGGTGCTAATCCTTCCTGGGATTGTCTCTACCAAATCGCTGCCTTGAGAAAAGGGCTATAAGCCCTGAAACGTTGGCAACTCCCAGGCGATCATTGTTCTGACACATTGGTATACATTTTGCTTGACTATGTTGTGAATTTATTGTATGCCATACTGTTGTTTCTGTCTGTCTGTTAACTGAATAAGCTGTATACACTGGTCTGAGATCTGCATATATTCTGTTTATGCCTTAACTTGAAAGATACAGGCAACAGCTCTTTATTTAACCCTCAGGAGATTTCATAGCCATGACCTCTTATTACTAGAGATGAGCGAACTTCTTGAAAGTTCGATTCGGGCGATTCGCCGAATTTCCCCAAGAAATTCGGGTTTGCCCGAATCGAACTTTCACGAATCGCTCATCTGAAAAAAAAATGCCGGCATTTGTTTAAAAAGCAAACACTTACCTGCATGGTCGGAGCGTGGAGGCCGGCGCCGCTCTCAGGCGCCCTCTGATGACGCGTCGTCTGATGACAGCTGAGAGCGGCGCCGGCCTCCAGGCTCCCACCATGCCGGCATTTTTTTTTTTATTTCAGGGAAAATTCGATCGGCACGAGCCAAAAAAAATTCGGGTTCGTGCCGAATCGAATTTTCCCTGAAATTCGGAGCGAATTCCGGTTCGTCCGAACCGGTTCGCTCATCCCTACTTATTACCATGGGTAAAGATTTTTACTTAGAGGCCGATTCATTAATAGCGCCAGGTAGCGACAGATGAGCGCCAGTAGCGTAATTTTCACAGCTCCCGCTAGTATTCGCTGTGCTTGGCCGGGGTTTGCTTGTTGACAGCGACTCAGTCGGTGTGCGGTAATGTTGAATACGGGCTGGGGGGTCGCTGTTTCACAGGTTCAGCGTTGTATGGGTGCGCCTGACAACGAATGCCCAGAGCGAACGGCTTGCTGCAGATTCATTAACAAATCACGCTCCGAATTTTTTCGCGCTGTGAATTCCTTGTTTAAACCCCAGACCGCTGGCGGCGATGGATTTTAAATAGTTTTTAACCCCCAAACAACCATATTTTTTGATTGTTAAATTATACAAGTTTTTATAAACATTTTGTAATATGAATACATTAATATCAGACCTGTAATATCAATTCTGTACAAAAACTTTTTTTTTTTTTTACCTTAAAAAAAAATCCTAACATGGCAGAAGTGGTCACAGAATTTTTGACATTAAAAAAAAAAAAAAACATTATTAGCAATTAATTATGATTAATTAAAGATTGCTCCATTGAAATGCATTGGACATCGCCAGGGAGCGCCAGGTCAGACCTGGGATTAGCAGCGGCGCTGTTCGTTGCAGTCGGCTACATGATGAATCCCGCAGTAGCTGTCGCTCTCGCCGGCGCTAGCCTCATTTAGCTTGATAAATGCGTGATTGTGGCCGACGCCGGGCGTACTTGAGTCAGTAGCCGCCGTTAGCTGGCGGGACCTGGCGCTCGTCAGACACTACCTGGTGCTATCGCTTGATGAATAAGGGCACTAGTCATTTCTACTTGATTTGCATATGTTACTGTTAACTCATTAGTTCCTTTTCTCTTATGAGGTCTGCTAAACCCTCTGAGGATTTTGTATCAGACGTCTTTTGCATTATGAATTGGCTGATTTGTATCCTTTTCTTGTGATTGAAAGCTGTACATATTTATCTATTGTATAATACACTATATTAAGCATAATCTCGATTTGTATGTTGTGCATCCTTCCAACGTGTATATATCACACAAAAATGTGAGAAAAAAAAATTCTCACAGCGCTGAATCAGCCCTAATGTGTGTGATTCAACTGCACTTTAACGGTCTTGTTACTGCCCAAGCAAATGCGGGCAGGCTGATTCATCACTAACGCCAGGTAGCGACAGATGAGCGTCTGTAGCAGGCATTTTCAGAGCGCCCGCTAGTAGTCACTGTGCTCGGCCGTGGGTCGCTAGTTCATAGCGACTCAGTCGCTGGGCGGTAATGTTGAATACATTGTGAGGAGTCGCTATTTGACCAGTACAGCACTGTATGGGAGCGCATGTTAGCGACTGCTCATAGTGACCGACTCACACCATATTCAGCAAAAAAAAAGCCTCACAAATCTCTGGCGCTGAAAAATACTTGTTTGAAGCTCAGAGCGCAGGAGGCTGTGTGTTTAAAGTCTGTTTTCCAGCATCTATCAACTAGTAACAAAGCGAAAACATATGGAATTACATTGTAACAACATTGTAACATGAACACTTTAATGGCAGACCTGTAATGTCATTTCTGAAGAAATATATAAAAAATGAAAAAAATGTGAAAAAACTGCTTATTCAATGCCAGAAGAGGTCACAGAATTATTTGAGATTTAAAAAATCCAAAAAAAAAAAACCCAGTTTAAAGAGAAGAAAAGGATCGTCCATTGAAATGTATGGCAGAGCGTCAGGTAGCGAGAGGTCATACCTGGCGCTGTGCAAGGGTGAACGCCGGCGCTGTTCGCTGAGGCTGTGAAAATGATGAATCAGACGCTACATGGCGCTATCCCAGTCGCTAAACAGATTCTGCTTGATAAATGTGTAATTGCTGCCTTGTCCGGCGTTCACCAGTCGCTACCTGTCGCTACCTCTCATTAACCAGCCACTACCTGACGCTATCCCTTCATGAATAAGGGCCTAAGTGCTTTGAAATCGAATCAAATGCAGCGTGAACAAGACCTTAAAGTGGACCAAAACCCATGGTTTTAACTATCCTGGGTTTTGGTCTTTGCCCCCAAGGCACCCAGGGATGTGAAACCCCCAAGGTTGCCTGAGCAAACGCACCTCTTCCTGGTCGTACGGGACATGCACGGCCTGTTGTGCAATCAGAGCGCTGGGATCCACTCCCACCCCTTTGTCTAAGGCGAGCGGATCTGAGCGCGCTGGCGGGCGCATCCCCCACTACACTCTAACAAGGAGCGTGCCCACGCAGGCCAATCACAAATGCCTGGCATGGGCGCCATCTTACAGAGAGGGGCAGCAAATAAATCAGTGTTCCAGGACAATATGAAAAGCAATGATATCCATTTCTAGTTCTACACCCTAATAAGGGAGTATTGGCAGTGGATTTGGCCGAAAGTATTTCACAAGTTCGGTGGGTTTTGGTCCCCTTTAATAAATCAGACCAGAAGTCATATTTGACAATGATTGCTTGACTCTTAACCGCTGTCCGGAAGACTGAAAAATGTGCACAGCAGGGAAGGGGGAGATGCTTAGAGGCCGATTCAGTAATAGCGCCAGGTAGCGACAGTTGAGCGACTGTAGCAGTATTTTCATAGCGCCCGCTAGTAGTCGCTGTGCTTGGCCGTTGTTTGGTTGTTGATAGCGACTCAGTCGGTGTGCGGTAATGTTGAATACAAGGTGACGAGTCGCTATTTGACAGGTTCCGCGCTGTATGGGAGCGCATGATAGCGAATGGCCATAGCGACCGGCTCCCACCATATTCATTAACAAATCACGCTCAAAAAATTCTTGCGCTGTGAAATGCATGTTTAAATCCCAGAGCGCTGGCGGCGATGGGTTAAAAGTAGTTTTTTAACCCCCAAACCACCATATTTTTGGAAACCAAAAAAAACAAGTTTATAAAAACATTTTGTAATATGAATACATTAATATCAGACCTGTAATATCAATTCTGCACAAATTTTTTTTTTATTTTTTTTTACCTTAAAAAAAATATCTAACATGGCAGAAGTGGTCACAGAATTTTTGACATTTAAAAAAAACAAAACATTAATAACAATTAATTATGAATATTTAAAGATTGTTCCATTGAAATGCATTGTAGAGCGCCAGGTAGCGAGAGGTCATACCTGTCACTGTTCAAGGTCGGTCGCTGGTGCTGTGGGGTGAGGCTGGAATAATGATGAATGATTTGCTATCTGGCGCTATCTCAGTCGCTAAGCAGGATCGGCTTGATAAATGTGTGATTGTGGTGGGGAGCCGGCGTTCTCGTGGCGGTGACCGTCATTACCGATCGCTCACCAGTCGCTACCTGGCGCTATCCCTTGTTAAATAAGGGCCATAGTAAGTGCGGGCAATCAGGTGTAGCATAGGTAATGATTGGACCATGGGGAATGCCAAATTGGGATGCCCCCTAGGAATCAAAGGGCAAGTCCACTTTTGACGGAATTTTTTTAAAGTGGACCAAAACCCACATTTTTAACTAACATCCCCTGAATTGCTCCCCCTATGCAAAGTACCTTTTGCTAATTTTCGCTACTCCCACTTCACTCTAATCCAAGATAATGGCGCCTGTTTTAGTTGTAAAGCACCGCCTCCTCCATTCATTGTTACTGATGTGGGTGGCAGTGATGTCATTGACACATCTATCCAATCATTGATCGCTTGCCATCTCACACCAAGGAGGAGCAAAAAAAAATCAGTGTTCCAGGACAGTTCAAAAACATCCATTTCTAGTTCTGCAACTTAAAAAGGGGGTATTGGCAAAGGCTTTGGGCAAATGTTTTTTGCAGGGTCATTGGGTTTTGGTCCACTTTAAAGTGATCACCTCCCTCACCGCGGGACATCCGAGATCGGGATGTCCCGCGGGGTGAAACCCCCGCAAAACGGCCGTTTGCGAATGGCCGGCGCGGGCGCGCGCCCTGTAAGAGTGACGTGCGGGAGGCGGTGGCGGGTGCGCTCTCTTGTCCGCCGCTGTCACCCGCTTGTCCGTCGGCGGGGATTGGACGGCCCGGTCACGTGGGAGCATGGTGAGGTGAGTGTTTGGGGCTTTCTGGGGGGTTTCACACAGTGGGGCACCCCCAATCGGGGTGCCCCCCCGAAGTGGACCAAAACCCAGGATAGTCAAAATCCTGGGTGTTGGTCCACTTTAAGTGTATATTTTTTGTCCCAAATGGATGTGCTCAAGGTGCTGAGTGCTTTAGTCATTTTTTTTAGTTTTTCCGATGTTGTGTTTTATGGAAGCAGTTTTCACTGCCTGCATTCTGTTGCTATTGGCAACATACACCAATAAGAGAGAAGCGAGTCCTGTACACACAGAACACTGCTGCTATGGCCGCTGCCGAAGTGAGGGAGCTCACTAAACCTTACACGTGCCCAGCAGCAGTGTTCTGTGCAACTATCTGCAATCTGTTGCTATTGGCAACGTACACCAAAGGCTTTATTCATCAAGGGATAGCGGCAGGTAGCACCTTCTAATAGTTAGGTAGCGGCAGGCAGCGGCAGGTGAACGCCGGCCCCGGCACGCAATTCCACATTTATGAAGGCGATTCTGGTGAACGCCTCTTACAGCGATATGTAGCGTCCAATTCATCATCACAGACGGCTCAGCGGATCCCAGCGGCGCTCTGCCTTCCAGAGTGCCTGGTATTATCTGTCGCTCTCCCATACATTTCAATGGACGTTAGTTTTTCCCTATATCCAGTCCAGGTCGTCCCAAAGTGATGACGTGGGTATTTCGCCCCCAGGGGGCGCTCGACTCCAAGTTCAAAAGCTGTCGCTCCTCCCGGCCCCCTATAAAGTCAGGTGTCTCTCTATCATTTCCCAGTGTTCATCTTGCATTCTATATACTATATATATATGCATACTTAAATGTGACCTTTTATCTATGACTAAGGGCTGACAGAATACCCGAAACGCGTCAGAAGGTCTTGTATGTTTGGTGTCACTCTGGGTCTACCTTTTCATTTTAGCACTGCTTCTTTGATAACTTTTGGAGATGATTTTAACCATTTTTCATTAAAGACTTAACTTTTTAAGGGGTGCGGACCCACTCTCTTCATCCTTTTGCACAATTGGGGTGTGAGACCACCCCGGGCCAGGCACCCTCCCCTACCAGTGTGCGGATACCGTTCTTTGTTCATCTTCATCTTGCAGTCTGCTGCTGAAGATCATTGGATACTCTCTCCTGAAACTTTGGCAGCTGAGCGGGGCTTCCTAGCCCGTCGGCCGCTGCGGACCCTATTACCATGATCCCGTGAGACCCATCCTTGCCTCCCAGCCGCGGGCGACTCGGGATGGTGACGCCGGGGTCAGGCGTTTTGGCAGAGCTAGGCTCTGGGCCGCAGACCCTGATTAATGGTAGCTGGCCATAGGCTGATGGTGAGCCTACTAGGGGGGGAACCACATTTCGGACTAGAGCTTGTCCCACAAGCTTTATTTGCGGTGTGTTTTGTGCGACTTTACTTTTTTGTTGTGTGCTTGCACTTATACTTACCTCCCTCGCTCCCTCTGGTCTGGCTCCAGCATCCCCCTCCCCTCCATCTTGACAGGCACGTACGCTGTGAGGGGGGGGGGGCGGTACGCAGCTCGCGCGATTTTGGTCTGGGCAGGCGGTGGAGGTGTGCGGGCGCATAGTGCGCGCCGCACAGTCTGTGTGGCCCGCGGCGGGCCGCCCTGAGACTATGTTTCCTCACTGTTGCTGTTTCCTCACTGTCTCCTGGTGGACGGGCGCGTTTTTTCGCACTGTCGGGGGGGGGGGGGTTGCGGCGGGGCCACACGCTGGCGCTTTTCGCGTCATCATCGTGCAGCCCGCCCCTCGAGGATCGCAACGAAAGCTGCTGCGTGGTGGGGACGGCCTCTTCGCCATCTTATGCTGCTGCTGCCTGCCTTGCCTGGGACCCCTCCGCTGCCACACTACTGTCGGTGTGGTGAGTCCCTCTTATTAAGGATTTATTATGATTTTATGCATGTGCTTGTGGTGTACTGATGACCCTCTTTTTTGTCTCTGTTTAGGTGGGCCCAGTGATTGAGGGTTGTGGTTCCTCCCACCCCCCCCTCCCTTAATATTGAGAGGGATCATATAAGAGGGATCACATAAGAGGGATCATTTAGGTTTGAGCTGTCAGTGCCTTGTAACCTGCATGCCAATTTTTTTCTAATCACCATAATGCAGGCATCTGGGGATAGTGAGCTAGGGGCCCCATCTGAGCGGGTGAAGCTCTGCCCCTTGTGCAGTGCAAGTCCTCTGGGCGGATTCAGCACTGTTTGTACCACTTGCGCCAAGAGCATCTTTTTGGACCATGACCGGGCGTGCGTATCTGCCCCTAGTCCTTCATTGCCTGCGGCCTCTCCAGAACCCCCGCTGCTGCACTCAGCCCCCAGTGAGGGGGAAGCCAGCAGGGGTCCCATGTTGATTTGGCGCATAGGGTGGCCAGTCTTGAGAGACAGATCTCGCGAACGGCGCCTACGAAGGCCACGAGTAAGAGAAGACACATCGAGCCCGTTTACTCAGATAATGATGATGATCTTTTTGACGGTTTGGGCTCTGTGGAGGAAGGTGAGTTGCCAGAGGATTCACGGTCCACTGCAGATTATTCTGCTGGTTAGGACAGTTTGTCTGGTTTCTCCTTGGATGAGGATGCGTGGCTCCCTGATGATACGGAGAAATTGCTTGCCTCAGTGTTTGAGACTTTACACATTGTCCCTCCTAGAGCGGCTAAGAAGAAGCAGGGTGATTTATTTGTTTTTGAGTATATCCAGTCCAGGTCGTCCCACCCCGCCCTTGTTCATTATCTTCTGTTTGCCTGTTATGGTGATTACCATTTTAATTTTTGGACTTGTCCTTAAAGGAGCAGTATCGCGAATTTTTCTTGCTGACTTATATTTAAATGGTACTTTGAATGTAGGTAAGTGTTGGAGTAAGAATTACAAATGTAGAAAAAAATGATGTGTGTGTTGTGCAGCTGGAGACTAATAGCTCATGTTTATGTCTGCTGAGTGTCGGGCCCGACACTCTGGCCTGTTACACGCTGAGGAGAGGGGGAAACAATGTAACAAAGTATCAGCCGTTCAGTGCTGGCAGCCGTCCAGCATAAGATAACAACATTGCAACATTGCCTGGCCAGAACTCATATATCTAAAACAGAGAGAAAAGCTTTAGAAGTCATTTAGCTGATTGGTAAATTCAATGTCTTTGAACCAGAGAGTCATTGGTTCAAATCTCAGACTTGCCAGTTTTTCTTTTCTTTTTGGTGGTGGGGGGGGGGGGTTATTTTATTTCAGAATTGGATTTTTGGGTTTACATCCTGTTTTTTTGCTCTAAACATTTTTTAAAGTTTTCCCTTCATGTTGGCTCTGCTGCAGAATCTTTCAGTTTACCATTTTCTCTCTTTTCTCAACACATTTTTCTGTCACAATGTAATAACAATGTAATTCCATATGTTTTCACTTTGTTACTAGTGTTCAAAAATGGACTTTAATCACACATCATCTGGCGCTCTGGGCTACAGCGACCCAATTTTGAGCACCGGCGTTGTGTTTTTTTGATGAATATGGTTTGAGTCGCTCACACTGACCAGTCACTACCGTTCGCTCCCATATAGTGCTGTACCTGTGTTATAGCGACTCCCACATCAAATTCATCAATGCCGGTCATGTTACTACAGCGACTGAGACACTCTGTAATAGCGACTCACGGCCGATCACTGCTTATACTAGTGGTCGCTCTTAGCGCCGCTGTACAGACGCTCATCTGCCGGTATCTGGCACTAGTAATGAACCAGTCTGCCCATCTGCACCGTTAAAGTAATACCGGGTGTTGGTCCAGTTAAAGACATCATTTTGCCAAACAAAAATACACACTTTCAAAAATACAATCGAAAGTGGACTTACCCTTTAAATATGACTTTGGTCCTGGTTAAAGCCCAATTCGAGACTAATGTTTATTTTTAAAGACTGATATTGAGTTAGAACAACTTTAGTTTTTTTGCCAGCTGTGATTCTGCTTGTTTGGCCACCATGGAAAGGGGGTGCGGATAAATCACCCCAGTGGGATCACAAACAGCGAATAGAGCGAGTGATTCTAAACCTTCCCCATTGGGGCAAAGCCGCAAATAAGATTTGTGACTAGAGTTTGGCTTTAAACTGTTGCAGAACAGACACAATGGCCATTAAAACAAGGTGTTCTTACCTTCTGCACACTGGCACACATTTCCTGAGCACAGGGTGGAAATGAAGCTGGTCCTGGAGGGGACGTTGTAGAACACTCGGCACTGGTTATCTGCAGCGAGAGGTGAGTGTTGTGACTGTTTAGTGGATCATTTAAGGAGTGAACACAGATTGCAGGGGTTCCATGGGTATATTTACCCCCCACCAGAATGCAGGGGCAGGGAGCAGAAGCAGAGAGGAGATGTATAGGCAGAGAAAAGGATGGAGCTGTTATGGCAACCACGGCTAGTTCCTCCACTGTGATGCTATATAACAGCGTCCTGTTCACACCCCCACCATGTGGTTAACAGGATCTAGTTGGCAACATCAGAATGAAACATAAGGCCCGCTGATAGGCTGCTGGTGGCTACAGTGTTCTCCTAAAGAATGGTGCATCTGAGGGGCAAGTTAACATTGGAGAGGAGCTTGAGAAAGTCAGAAGACAACATAGACTGAACGATGGGAGCGAGGAGGACCCCATGGTAGCCCCAGGACCTGACAAACCTATTGAAGGGAGTAAGCCCACTGGTGACCTGACCCAAGTCAGAAAGAGCATTTGAATGCTGCTCTAATTGTACTGTTGGAGGAACAATAACAAAAATAATGTGCAACGCTAAATGTTATGCACCTACCCCCACATCGCACCTAGACAATGGGTTGCCTAGGACTGAACCCCCCCCCCGCCCCTCATACATGCCATTGACAACCTGTGACTACCCAACACCAATATTTATGACTTACAAAGCCTACTACCCCCACTTTGTGAAAAACCTCCCTTAACATTGACAGGCCATAAGCATGGGACCAGTGAAGACCCCATAGCAGCCCCAGAACTTGACAGACGCGTTGAAGGGAGTAAGCCCACTGGTGACCTGACCCAAGTCAGAAAGATCATTTGAATGGTGCTCTAATTGTACTGTTGGAGGAACAATAACAAAAATAATGTGCAACACTAAATGTTATGCACCTACCCCCACATCGCATCTGACATAGACACTGGGTGCCCTAGGACTGAAGAACCCCCCCTCGCCCTTCATACATGCCATTGACAACCTGTGACTACCCAAAGCCAATATTTATGACTTACAAAGCCTACTACCTCCACTTTGTGAAAAACCTCCCTTAACACTGACAGGCCATAAGCATAGGGCAGGTGAAGACCCCATGGCAGCCCCAGGACTTGACAGATTCATTGAAGGGAGTAAGCCCACTGGTGACCTGACCCACATCAGAAAGAGAATTTGAATGCTGCTCTAATTGTACTGTTGCAGGTAAAATATCAAGACATCTTTGTTTTACAACAAAAAGAATGTGCAACCCAAAATGTTATGCACCTACCCCCACCTCGCACCTGACATAGACACTGAGTGCCTTAGGACTGAAGAACCACCCCCCCCCCCCCCCCGTCCCTCATACATGCCATTGACAACCTGTGACTACCCAAAGCCAATATTTATGACTTACAAAGCCTACTACCCCCACTTTCTGAAAAACCTCCCTTAACATTGACAGGCCATAAGCATGGGACCAGTGAAGACCCCATTGCAGCCCCAAGACTTGACAGAAGCTGTATTTGAATGCTGATGTAGATTGTGAACTCTGAAGGACAGAAAGTGACAGAAATATTTATGTATTGCATAAATAAAAAAAATAATGAACACTGAGTGTGGAGTTGATTAGAGAGTTTGCCCATCTCCTGAACAGGCTGATTTGGAATAGGTGAGTGTTCATAGTTTGGCATTGTTACCTGGTTCATAAAAATCATACAAGATAGCAGAGGCGGGCTGCAGGGGGGCGATCTTCACCATCTGAAGAGCTTCGAACGTCACACAATAGCGCTCCCTGGTAAGCTGCAGGATTGAGAAAAACAAGACCAGGAAATCAGGAATCAGCCATAGACTGTAAACCACTGCACCTCCCAAAACACAAAATGAAAATAAAAAAACATGTAGGGCTAAGGACTAATTCCATTTGTTCAACGTTTCATTTTAAAAACACTTCCACATGCAGAGTCCTCTGTTGCTAGAGCATCTAGAAGCCATCAGATGAAGCGACCCAACTAGATGAGGTAAGTTTTGCTTGGTGCAGAGTTGGCATAAGGGTTGTCCAAACTGATATCTTTAGGCCCTCAGTGTACTTGCAAGCTCCATGTTGGTAACATACAGCTGCTCCTCCCCTTTCTACTTTTGTCATCTTAATCTTTTCTGGTCACACTAACCTGGTCGAGGTAGAGGAGAACTCTTCCTCCATGGATCTCATAGTGGCTGATGTATCTCTCTGAGTCTTCCTTCAGCTGTCAGAATAAAACACAGTAGAATTATTACTGATACACTTGGGGCAACAGCATGGCAGAGGTCCCAGCTTATCTAACAATCATTCCAGAGACGTCTACCCTACAGTTCGGGGGACACACCAGTTGTTGTGTATGTAAATGTCAAGTCAAACCCATACCTACCACCAATCCCCACTGACAACCTGTGACTACCACCAATCCCAACTGACAATCTGTGACTACCACCAATCCCAACTGATAACCCGTGACTACCACCAGTCCCAAATGACAACCCGTGACTAACACCAATCCCAACAGAAAACCTGTGACTAGCACCAATCCCAACAGACAACCCGTGACTACAACCAATCCCAACAGACAACCCATGACTACAACCAATCCCAACTGACAACCCGTGACTACCACCAATCCCAACAGACAACCCGTAACTACCACCAATCCCAACAGACAATCTGTGACTACCACCAATCCCAACTGACAACCTGTTACTACCACCAATCCCAACTGACTACTTGTGACTATCACCAATCCCAACTGGCAACCTGTGACTACCACCAATCTCAACTGACAACCTGTGACTACCACCAATCCCAACAGACAACCCGTGACTACCACCAATCCCAACAGACAACCCGTGACTACCACAAATCCCAACAGACAATCTGTGACTACCACCAATCCCAACAGACAACCCGTGACTACCACCAATCCCAACAGACAACCCATGACTACCACAAATCCCAACAGACAATCTGTGACTACCACCAATCCCAACTGACTACCTGTGACTCCCACCAATCCCAACTGACAACCTGTTACTACCACCAATCCCAACTGACAACCTGTTACTACCACCAATCCCAACTGACAACCCGTGACTACCACAAATCCCAACAGACAATCTGTGACTACCACCAATCCCAACAGACAACCCGTGACTACCACCAATCCCAACAGACAACCCATGACTACCACAAATCCCAACAGACAATCTGTGACTACCACCAATCCCAACTGACTACCTGTGACTCCCACCAATCCCAACTGACAACCTGTTACTACCACCAATCCCAACTGACAACCTGTTACTACCACCAATCCCAACTGACAACCTATGACTACCACCAATCCCAAACGATAACCTGTGACCACCACCAATCCCAACCGACAACCTGTGACTACCACCAATCCCAAACGATAACCTGTGACTACCACCAATCCCACCCACCAACCTGTGACTACCACCAATCCCAACCGACAGCCTGTGACTACCACCAATCCCAACCGACAACCTGTGACTACCACCAATCCCAGCCGACAAACTGTGACTACCACCAGTCCCAACTTGAAATTTGAACACCCGCACCTTTTGTAGAGCTGTTTACAGCATCAAGCACAAAGGGTTTTAATTCAGCATCATTTGTATAAAATACACATTAGGTAAAATAGAATTGAACTGCACCTGAATCGACCCCTAGGCAGTCAATAAATGGGTGCCATTCCCTTTCACTGTCTAACTAGGGTGTTGATTCATCACCAAGGGCCCTTCTATTTTACCTAAAGTATACTATTTACAAATGGTGCAGCATCAACCTCAATACATGGATTTGATTAACACATTTTAAGGCCAATAGAATTGTATCATATAGATTTTTTTAGCTGAGACCAGGATTGTTTTCATCACTTAGCAGGGCTTCTTACCTTGTTTAGATTGTGTTTGTTGGCTTCAAAGCCACTTAGCATGGTGATATCAACAATAACCATACCAGATGCACCATTGGCCTTTCTCCTGGAAAAGAGGTGCTGTCAACACTGAGTAACACAGCAGAGATTTAGGCATCAAAGAAAAGCACATTCAAACTGGGGAGCCTCGACCCTACACCCTATATCCTGCAACCAGTTTTTGGCCATGTCTGTACATTAGGCAGGGCAGTTTCTAGAAAAAACTGGAAGGAAAAAATTCTGCCCTATTCATTCTATGGTGCTGCCGCTGTCCCATACAGTTATGAGCCATGCTGTGCCTCTACTGAAGCAGCAGGCAGTACCCCCTCCCTATGACTTACCCCAATATGGGGAGATGAGGGACCATTCTCATGGCCTGCACCACCCATTTGCAGAAAACAGGATGGTTAGGATAAAAGCGCCCTGAACAATTTGATGCCCAGGGGGACCACCCTGTTCACCCTCCCCTAGGCTTGGGGGCGTGGTTTAGGGACAACAAATGTCCCTCTTTACTGTTTTCAAAAGTTGGGAGGTATGTTAAAAGAAAAGCAGCAAGTCCAGTTTATTCCAAGAGATATGACCTAGCTGAACGAGAACCTTCAAATAGATTTTGTATTTTTCTATGTTCTATCATCAACTTTAGACAAACAGATATATTCCCGCACCGCTAAACAATCAAACTGGATGCTGGCTAAAGGAACAATAGCCGCCCATGCCGGGCGATGCACAATACTGAGAAATATGTGGCATGCCAGTCCAGACCGCACTTGCTCCATATGCAAAAAGTAGCTGCTCTATAGTCAATATATTCAAACAATTAATGCTTTATTCAAAAATGTATATACAAAGGCATGTCCTGAAGTAAGAGCTTTTAAAAACAATTAAAACTCATGTACATCCTGATGAAGTGCCGATAGCGTACCGCCACGCAACGCGACGGTGGTGCCTGGACAGATAACTAAAGTGGACCCAGACGCCATTTAAGGTGACATATACTGTTATTACTTTTTGCTGAGATTGTTGACCTGTTATGTGCTTTGGAGTCTGGCTGCATTCACCCATCTGCACTAAGTATAGCACTTTTTGCACGTAGCACTTTCTGGGCACCTCAGCATATCTACTGGGATATCTCTAAATCTTTCACATACCTATCTTATGCCTCATTGCTTATTTTGCACATAGCTCATTTTTGCACGCAATCTGAAACAAATTTTATCTGAATTGCACCTTGTAATCTGTATTGCACATTATATGTGGGGGACTCCGAAGGGCCTAGCAGCCATTGCGTTATCATTATATCATTAGAATATAATTTCCCTTTGTGGTCTTACAAGTCTGTATGGGTCTGCTTTATATCCGTACATGAGTTTTACCGTAATTGTTTTTAAAAGCTCTTACTTCAGGACTAGTGATGAGCGAGTAGTATTCGACCGAGCCGGTATTCGATCGAATACTACGCTGTTCGTCATACTCGATTTCGATCGAGTACAGCGGCGATGGCGCACTCACAATTCGTTTCCCCTCCCACCTTCCCTGGCGCGTTTTTTACACCAATCACCATGCAGGGGGGGTGGGACAGGTCCTGGGAGGACGCTGGCATCGCGAAAACGGCGTCTACACGCATTGGCTGGAAAAACCATGTGACCTTGAATATACAAAACTCAGCACTTCCTCTTCGTCAGCATTAGCAGCTTGAACTTAGTGAGGGACAGACGCTCACAGCAGGGAAAGACAGGCTGTCGCTGGCAGGGCCCCAGAAGCTCGGGATATCGCTTTTACCACCATCTATACCAGCTACCAGAAGACAAGACAGTCCTTAATAGCCCTTATTAGGGCTGCTACGCTGAACAGTATATAGCTCATTTTCTATTTAGTCAGGCAGGGCCCCAGAAGCTCAGAATATACCTTTTACCACCATATATACCAGCTACCAGAAGACAAGACAGTCCTTAATAGCCCTTATTAGGGCTGCTACGCTGAACAGTATATAGCTCATTTTCTATTTAGTCAGGCAGGGCCCCAGAAGCTCAGAATATACCTTTTACCACCATATATACCAGCTACCAGAAGACAAGACAGTCCTTAATAGCCCTTATTAGGGCTGCTACGCTGAACAGTATATAGCTAATTTTCTATTTAGTCAGGCAGGGCCCCAGAAGCTCAGAATATACCTTTTACCACCATATATACCAGCTACCAGAAGACAAGACAGTCCTTAATAGCCCTTATTAGGGCTGCTACGCTGAACAGTATATAGCTCATTTTCTATTTAGTCAGGCAGGGCCCCAGAAGCTCAGAATATACCTTTTACCACCATATATACCAGCTACCAGAAGACAAGAGAGTCCTTAATAGCCCTTATTAGGGCTGCTATGTTGAACAGTATATAGCTCATTTTCTATTTAGTCAGGCAGGGCCCCAGAAGCTCAGAATATACCTTTTACCACCATATATACCAGCTACCAGAAGACAAGACAGTCCTTAATCCCTTATTAGTGCTGCTATGTTGAACAGTATATAGCTCATTTTCTATTTAGTCAGGCAGGGCCCCAGAAGCTCAGAATATACCTTTTACCACCATATATACCAGCTACCAGAAGACAAGACAGTCCTTAAGAGCCCTTATTAGGGCTGCTACGCTGAACAGTATATAGCTCATTTTCTATTTAGTCAGGCAGGGCCCCAGAAGCTCAGAATATACCTTTTACCACCATATATACCAGCTACCAGAAGACAAGACAGTCCTTAATAGCCCTTATTAGTGCTGCTATGTTGAACAGTATATAGCTCATTTTCTATTTAGTCAGGCAGGGCCCCAGAAGCTCAGAATATACCTTTTACCACCATATATACCAGCTACCAGAAGACAAGAGAGTCATTGAGAGCCCTTATTAGGGCTGCTACGCTGAACAGTATATAGCTCATTTTCTATTTAGTCAGGCAGGGCCCCAGAAGCTCAGAATATACCTTTTACCACCATATATACCAGCTACCAGAAGACAAGACAGTCCTTAATCCCTTATTAGTGCTGCTATGTTGAACAGTATATAGCTCATTTTCTATTTAGTCAGGCAGGGCCCCAGAAGCTCAGAATATACCTTTTACCACCATATATACCAGCTACCAGAAGACAAGACAGTCCTTAAGAGCCCTTATTAGGGCTGCTACGCTGAACAGTATATAGCTCATTTTCTATTTAGTCAGGCAGGGCCCCAGAAGCTCAGAATATACCTTTTACCACTATATATACCAGCTACCAGAAGACAAGACAGTCCTTAATAGCCCTTATTAGTGCTGCTATGTTGAACAGTATATAGCTCATTTTCTATTTAGTCAGGCAGGGCCCCAGAAGCTCAGAATATACCTTTTACCACCATATATACCAGCTACCAGAAGACAAGAGAGTCATTGAGAGCCCTTATTAGGGCTGCTACGCTGAACAGTATATAGCTCATTTTCTATTTAGTCAGGCAGGGCCCCAGAAGCTCAGAATATACCTTTTACCACCATATATACCAGCTACCAGAAGACAAGACAGTCCTTAATCCCTTATTAGTGCTGCTATGTTGAACAGTATATAGCTCATTTTCTATTTAGTCAGGCAGGGCCCCAGAAGCTCAGAATATACCTTTTACCACCATATATACCAGCTACCAGAAGACAAGACAGTCCTTAATCCCTTATTAGTGCTGCTATGTTGAACAGTATATATCTCATATCCTATGTAGTCAGGCAGGGCCCCAGAAGCTCAGAATATACCTTTTACCACCATATATACCAGCTACCAGAAGACAAGACAGTCCTTAATAGCCCTTATTAGTGCTGCTATGTTGAACAGTATATAGCTCATTTTCTATTTAGTCAGGCAGGGCCCCAGAAGCTCAGAATATACCTTTTACCACCATATATACCAGCTACCAGAAGACAAGAGAGTCATTGAGAGCCCTTATTAGGGCTGCTACGCTGAACAGTATATAGCTCATTTTCTATTTAGTCAGGCAGGGCCCCAGAAGCTCAGAATATACCTTTTACCACCATATATACCAGCTACCAGAAGACAAGACAGTCCTTAATCCCTTATTAGTGCTGCTATGTTGAACAGTATATAGCTCATTTTCTATTTAGTCAGGCAGGGCCCCAGAAGCTCAGAATATACCTTTTACCACCATATATACCAGCTACCAGAAGACAAGACAGTCCTTAAGAGCCCTTATTAGGGCTGCTACGCTGAACAGTATATAGCTCATTTTCTATTTAGTCAGGCAGGGCCCCAGAAGCTCAGAATATACCTTTTACCACCATATATACCAGCTACCAGAAGACAAGACAGTCCTTAATAGCCCTTATTAGTGCTGCTATGTTGAACAGTATATAGCTCATTTTCTATTTAGTCAGGCAGGGCCCCAGAAGCTCAGAATATACCTTTTACCACCATATATACCAGCTACCAGAAGACAAGAGAGTCATTGAGAGCCCTTATTAGGGCTGCTACGCTGAACAGTATATAGCTCATTTTCTATTTAGTCAGGCAGGGCCCCAGAAGCTCAGAATATACCTTTTACCACCATATATACCAGCTACCAGAAGACAAGACAGTCCTTAATCCCTTATTAGTGCTGCTATGTTGAACAGTATATAGCTCATTTTCTATTTAGTCAGGCAGGGCCCCAGAAGCTCAGAATATACCTTTTACCACCATATATACCAGCTACCAGAAGACAAGACAGTCCTTAAGAGCCCTTATTAGGGCTGCTACGCTGAACAGTATATAGCTCATTTTCTATTTAGTCAGGCAGGGCCCCAGAAGCTCAGAATATACCTTTTACCACTATATATACCAGCTACCAGAAGACAAGACAGTCCTTAATAGCCCTTATTAGTGCTGCTATGTTGAACAGTATATAGCTCATTTTCTATTTAGTCAGGCAGGGCCCCAGAAGCTCAGAATATACCTTTTACCACCATATATACCAGCTACCAGAAGACAAGAGAGTCATTGAGAGCCCTTATTAGGGCTGCTACGCTGAACAGTATATAGCTCATTTTCTATTTAGTCAGGCAGGGCCCCAGAAGCTCAGAATATACCTTTTACCACCATATATACCAGCTACCAGAAGACAAGACAGTCCTTAATCCCTTATTAGTGCTGCTATGTTGAACAGTATATAGCTCATTTTCTATTTAGTCAGGCAGGGCCCCAGAAGCTCAGAATATACCTTTTACCACCATATATACCAGCTACCAGAAGACAAGACAGTCCTTAATCCCTTATTAGTGCTGCTATGTTGAACAGTATATATCTCATATCCTATGTAGTCAGGCAGGGCCCCAGAAGCTCAGAATATACCTTTTACCACCATGTATACCAGCTACCAGAAGACAAGACAGTCCTTAATAGCCCTTATTAGTGCTGCTATGTTGAACAGTATATAGCTCATTTTCTATTTAGTCAGGCAGGGCCCCAGAAGCTCAGAATATACCTTTTACCACCATATATACCAGCTACCAGAAGACAAGAGAGTCATTGAGAGCCCTTATTAGGGCTGCTACGCTGAACAGTATATAGCTCATTTTCTATTTAGTCAGGCAGGGCCCCAGAAGCTCAGAATATACCTTTTACCACCATATATACCAGCTACCAGAAGACAAGACAGTCCTTAATCCCTTATTAGTGCTGCTATGTTGAACAGTATATAGCTCATTTTCTATTTAGTCAGGCAGGGCCCCAGAAGCTCAGAATATACCTTTTACCACCATATATACCAGCTACCAGAAGACAAGACAGTCCTTAAGAGCCCTTATTAGGGCTGCTACGCTGAACAGTATATAGCTCATTTTCTATTTAGTCAGGCAGGGCCCCAGAAGCTCAGAATATACCTTTTACCACCATATATACCAGCTACCAGAAGACAAGACAGTCCTTAATAGCCCTTATTAGTGCTGCTATGTTGAACAGTATATAGCTCATTTTCTATTTAGTCAGGCAAGGCCCCAGAAGCTCAGAATATACCTTTTACCACCATATATACCAGCTACCAGAAGACAAGAGAGTCATTGAGAGCCCTTATTAGGGCTGCTACGCTGAACAGTATATAGCTCATTTTCTATTTAGTCAGGCAGGGCCCCAGAAGCTCAGAATATACCTTTTACCACCATATATACCAGCTACCAGAAGACAAGACAGTCCTTAATCCCTTATTAGTGCTGCTATGTTGAACAGTATATAGCTCATTTTCTATTTAGTCAGGCAGGGCCCCAGAAGCTCAGAATATACCTTTTACCACCATATATACCAGCTACCAGAAGACAAGACAGTCCTTAATCCCTTATTAGTGCTGCTATGTTGAACAGTATATAGCTCATTTTCTATTTAGTCAGGCAGGGCCCCAGAAGCTCAGAATATACCTTTTACCACCATATATACCAGCTACCAGAAGACAAGACAGTCCTTAATCCCTTATTAGTGCTGCTATGTTGAACAGTATATAGCTCATTTTCTATTTAGTCAGGCAGGGCCCCAGAAGCTCAGAATATACCTTTTACCACCATATATACCAGCTACCAGAAGACAAGACAGTCCTTAAGAGCCCTTATTAGGGCTGCTACACTGAACAGTATATAGCTCATTTTCTATTTAGTCAGGCAGGGCCCCAGAAGCTCAGAATATACCTTTTACCACCATATATACCAGCTACCAGAAGACAAGACAGTCCTTAATAGCCCTTATTAGGGCTGCTACGCTGAACAGTATATAGCTCATTTTCTATTTAGTCAGGCAGGGCCCCAGAAGCTCAGAATATACCTTTTACCACCATATATACCAGCTACCAGAAGACAAGACAGTCCTTAATCCCTTATTAGTGCTGCTATGTTGAACAGTATATAGCTCATTTTCTATTTAGTCAGGCAGGGCCCCAGAAGCTCAGAATATACCTTTTACCACCATATATACCAGCTACCAGAAGACAAGACAGTCCTTAAGAGCCCTTATTAGGGCTGCTACGCTGAACAGTATATAGCTCATTTTCTATTTAGTCAGGCAGGGCCCCAGAAGCTCAGAATATACCTTTTACCACCATATATACCAGCTACCAGAAGACAAGACAGTCCTTAATAGCCCTTATTAGGGCTGCTACGCTGAACAGTATATAGCTCATTTTCTATTTAGTCAGGCAGGGCCCCAGAAGCTCAGAATATACCTTTTACCACCATATATACCAGCTACCAGAAGACAAGACAGTCCTTAATCCCTTATTAGTGCTGCTATGTTGAACAGTATATATCTCATATCCTATGTAGTCAGGCAGGGCCCCAGAAGCTCAGAATATCGCATTTACCACCATATATACCAGCTACCAGAAGACAAGAGAGTCATTGAGAGCCCTTATTAGGGCTGCTATGTTTTAAAAATTGTGTGGAGGCCCAAGAGCTGAGACCTTTTAAAAATTGTGTGGAGGCCCAAGAGCTGAGACCTTTTAAAAATTGTGTGGAGGCCCAAGAGCTGAGACCTCTCAAACATTGTGTGGAGGCCCAAGAGCTGAGACCTTTTAAAAATTGTGTGGAGGCCCACGAGCTGAGACCTCTTAAAAATTGTGTGGAGGCCCAAGAGCTGAGACCTTTTAAAAATTGTGTGGAGGCCCAAGAGCTGAGACCTCTCAAACATTGTGTGGAGGCCCAAGAGCTGAGACCTTTTAAAAATTGTGTGGAGGCCCAAGAGCTGAGACCTTTTAAAAATTGTGTGGAGGCCCAAGAGCTGAGACCTCTCAAACATTGTGTGGAGGCCCAAGAGCTGAGACCTTTTAAAAATTGTGTGGAGGCCCTAGAGCTGAGACCTCTCAAACATTGTGTGGAGGCCCAAGAGCTGAGACCTTTTAAAAATTGTGTGGAGGCCCAAGAGTTGAGACCTCTTAAAAATTGATTGTATTAAGCCTAAGAGGTTAGCCATAATTTTTTTCATTAATACAGCAATTCTACGGCGGTGGAGGAGGAGGAGGAGGAGGAGGAGGAGGAGGAGGAAATGGCACTTCATACAGATGGCACTTCACTCTTGGCTGCTTTCCACTGTTGTACAAGCAAAGTCCGGGTCAATCCACTTGCTGTTCATTTTGATTAGCGTCAGCCTGTCGGCACTGTCGGTTGACAGGCGGCTGCGCTTATCGGTTATAATGCCCCCGGCTGCGCTGAACACACCCTTTCTGATAGCACGCTGGCGGCAGGGCAGGCAAGCA
The DNA here is from genome assembly GCA_027917425.1 of Gastrophryne carolinensis. Lineage (NCBI taxonomy): Eukaryota > Metazoa > Chordata > Amphibia > Anura > Microhylidae > Gastrophryne > Gastrophryne carolinensis. The sequence goes on along the minus strand of CM051235.1, from coordinate 26,777,318 downwards.
CCTCCAAGGCGTACAGGGACAGTTCCAGCCACGTGTCCAACTTGGAGACCCAGTAAGTGTAGGTCGCCGAGGGATCGGGGAGGACAGGGGTGTGGTCTGCCAGGTAGTCCCGCAACATCCGCCGATACTTGTCCCTCCTGCTGATAGCGGGCCCCGCAGTGATGGAAGTTGCACGAGGGGGTGACATGAACGTGTCCCACACCTTGGAGAGTGTTCCCCTGGTGGCTGTGGGCCTGATCGATGTTGTCAGACTCTGGGAGACACTCTCCTCTCTGCCGCCAGCGATGCTGGGTGGGAAAATCTGCATCATGTTCTGCAAGAGTTCCCTCTGGTATTCCAGTAATCGATTCGTCCTCTCCTCTACCGGAATAAAAGAGGAGAAGTTATCTTTATACCGGGGGTCCAGGAGTGCGAAGACCCAGTATAGTTTGTTCTCCAATATCCGGACAACACGTATGTCCCGGGAAAAGCAGCCCAGCATGAAGTCAGCCATGTGTGCCAGACTCTGAGTAGGCATGACGTCACTGCCCCCACCAGAAGGATCATTTTCCATTTCCTCCTCTTCCTCCTCCTCTCCGCCCCATCCGCGCTGAACCAATGGGACGCACACAGCCTGACTGCTACCCTCGCCGCCAGCATCCTCTTCCACAGCCACCTCCACGTTGTCCTCCTCCTCCTCATCCTCCTCCTGCAACTGCCACCGAGCAGCAGACAAAAGTGTGGTCTGACTGTCTACCTGCGTTGCGTCTCCTCCTACCCCCATCTCCTCTGTGTGCAATGCGTTCTCCCTTATTGCGATGAGCGATTCTTTAAGGACGCCTAGGAGCGGGATGGTTACGCTCACTATAGCGTCCTCGCTGCTGACCTTCTTAGTGGACTCCTCAAAGATACGCAATACATCGCATATGTCTGCCATCCATGGCCACTCGTGGTTGGCAAACTGAGGGAGCTGAGTTGGAGGCACGCGTGGATGCATCATCTGGTACTCCATCAATGCTTTCTGCTGCTCACACACCCTGGCCAACATGCAATAGGTGGAATTCCAGCGAGTGGGCAGGTCGCACAACAGCCGATGTTGAGGCAAATGGAGGCGTTGCTGGATTTTTTTTTAAGCTAGCAGCAGCTACAGTTGACTTCCGAAAGTGAGCGCACAAGCGCCGCACTTTGACCAGTAGCTCTGCCAGGTTGGGGTAAGTCTTTAGAAACTTTTGTACTACCAAATTAAAAACGTGGGCCAGGCATGGTACGTGATTGAGTTCTGCAAGCTCCAGAGCCGCCACCAGGTTACGGCCGTTATCGCACACGACCATGCCTGGTCCTAGCTGCAGCGGCGACAGCCACATCTCTGTCTGCTGCAATATGGCGTGCCTCACCTCTGCGGCGCTGTGCTTCCTGTCGCCCAAGCTGATGAGCTTAAGCACCGCCTGCTGACGTCTCCCCGTGCCAGTGCTGCAACGCTTCCAGCTAGGGGCTGAGGGCGATGTTAAGGCAGAGGAGGAGGAGGAGGAGGATGAGAAGGAGGATGAGGAGGATGAGGAGGAGGATGAGGATGAGGAGGAGGAGGAGGAGGAGGATGAGGAGGATGAGGAGGAGGAGGATGAGGAGGAGGAGGATGAGGAGGAGGAGGAGGAGGAGGAGGAGGAGGAAGAGGAGGGGGGTCTATCAGAACCCGTGCTGGCAATCTTGGGCGGGGGTGGTATGTAGGCCGTCCCTGTTTGCGACCCTGTCCCCGCTTCCACAACATTCACCCAGTGTGCCGTCAAAGAGATGTAGCGTCCTTGGCCGCAAGCGCTTGTCCACGAGTCGGTGGTCAAGTGGACCTTTGCGCTGACTGCGTACCTCAGGGTCCGCTTGATGTTACGCGACACGTGCTGGTGCAGGGCGGGGACGCCACACCGGGAAAAATAGTGGCGGCTAGGGACGGAATAGCGAGGTGCGGCAGCCGCCATCAGGTCGCGGAAGGCCTGCGTCTCCACAAGCCTAAACGCCAACATCTCCAGGGCCAGCAGTTTGGAGATGAGGCAGGTTAAGGCTTGGGCTTGGGGGTGACTGGAGGCGTACTTCCGCCTGCGGTTGAACGCCTGCGAGATGGACAGTTGATGGGACGAGGAGATGGAAGGTGCAGACGAAGATGCGGGGGAAGGTGGGGCTGAAGGAGAAGGCCCCAAAGTAGCCGAGGCAGAGGCAGATGTGGAGGTGTCCTGGCTGGAGGTCTGGACCGCAGTGGCAGCACACAACAAAGGGGAAGAGGCAGTGGCAGCAAGACGGGGCGCAGGTTGTATTGCGTTTGCTCTCTCCCACTCAGCCCAGTGCTTGAATTCCAAGTGACGGCGCATGCCTGAGGTGGTCAGATTGCTCTTCTCAGAGCCCCTACTCAGTTTTGAGTGGCAGATTGCGCAAACCGCGCTCAGTTTGTCATCCGCGCAAACGTTAAAAAATCTCCACACCACAGAAGTACGAGGCCTCGATGGGGGAGCTTCGCGCGACTGCCTGCTGCCGGGAAGAGCTTCGGCCCTGCTGGCTGTGGCCTGCCTTCTCTGTCTGGACTGTCCTCTGCCTCTGGACTGTCCTCTGCCTCTTGCTGCCTTATTCGGTGATGCGCAGACCGCATCTCCACTGCTTTCCCCGCTGGACATCACCCCTGTCCAAGTGGGGTCGGTCATTTTGTCGTCCACCACCTCCTCTTCCACTTCCTCTCTCTGCTCCTCCTCCTGCCCACTGGACATTCCAACAGCCTCCCTTGATGGCAACTGCGTCTCATCATCATCGCTCATGATAGCAGATGCTGGTTCCGGGTCCACATAACTAGCAGATGGCGGATACTCAAGTGTTTGGGCATCACTACAAACAAATTCCTCTGCTAGCTCCTGGGATTCTTGCAGCACATCTGGAAAAGGACCAGAAAAGAGGTCCTGGGAGGGGTCAAGGTTGGGCTGACTCTGTTGGCCAGGTTGGGAGGAAGGAGGGTCAGAGTGAGACTGTGTGGATGACTGGGTGGTGGACAAGTGACTGGAAGCGTTATCGGCCATCCATTGCACCACCTGTTCACGCTGCTCAGGCCTTAACAGAGGTGTACCCCGCCCCCCGCATAACTGTCCCATAAAGGCAGGGAAGCTGGATGAGCGTAATGCTGGCTGCCCCTCACCAGCACGCATTGTATCCCCACTGGCTTCAACGCGGTTTGTGCCCCCACCAGCATTTCCGCGCCCCCGTCCTCGTCCACGTCCCTTTGCGCTAGCCCTCCGCATTTCAGACGTTTTACTTTTTTGGCCACGCGTTATGCCAAATATAAAAATATTTTTAAGAAGAACACCTGGCTATACAGCCGTATACTGCCAGAAGGTGAAATGGTGCCTATACGCACCGTGTATAAAACAGTGTTTTGTTGGCACAGAGGACACAAAACAGTAGTGTCAAATATAAATATATTTTTAAGAACACCTGGCTATACAGCCGTATACTGCCAGAAGGTGAAATGGTGCCTATATACGCACCGGGTATATAACAAGGTTTTGTTGGTAAAGAGGACACAAAACAGTAGTGCCAAATATAAAAAATATTTTTAAGAAAAACACCTGGCTATACAGCCGTATACTGCCAGAAGGTGAAATGGTGCCTATACGCACCGTTTATAAAACAGTGTTTTGTTGGCACAGAGGACACAAAACAGTAGTGCAAAATATAGTTTTGTATATAGGTGCTAATACACCGCTGAAGTCTTTCTGTCCCTATTCCAGCATCAGCAGCTACCCCTCACTAAAGCAGCCGTTTTGAGCAGAGTGTATATAGTTTTGTATATAGGTGGTAATACACCACTGAAGTCTTTCTGTCCCTATTCCAGCAGCAGCAGCTACCCCTCACTAAAGCAGCCGTAGCTGCAGCACTAATAAGTGCTCAGCTCTTGGGCCTCCACACAATTTTTAAAAGGTCTCAGCTCTTGGGCCTCCACACAATGTTTGAGAGGTCTCAGCTCTTGGGCCTCCACACAATTTTTAAAAGGTCTCAGCTCTTGGGACTCCACACAATTTTCAAAAGGTCTCAGCTCTTGGGCCTCCACACAATTTTTAAAAGGTCTCAGCTCTTGGGCCTCCACACAATTTTTAAAAGGTCTCAGCTCTTGGGCCTCCACACAATGTTTGAGAGGTCTCAGCTCTAGGGCCTCCACACAATTTTTAAAAGGTCTCAGCTCTTGGGCCTCCACACAATGTTTGAGAGGTCTCAGCTCTAGGGCCTCCACACAATTTTTAAAAGGTCTCAGCTCTTGGGCCTCCACACAATGTTTGAGAGGTCTCAGCTCTTGGGCCTCCACACAATGTTTGAGAGGTCTCAGCTCTTGGGCCTCCACACAATTTTTAAAATGTCTCAGCTCTTGGGCCTCCACACAATTTTTAAAAGGTCTCAGCTCTTGGGCCTCCACACAATTTTTAAAAGGTCTCAGCTCTTGGGCCTCCACACAATGTTTGAGAGGTCTCAGCTCTTGGGCCTCCACACAATGTTTGAGAGGTCTCAGCTCTTGGGCCTCCACACAATTTTTAAAAGGTCTCAGCTCTTGGGCCTCCACACAATGTTTGAGAGGTCTCAGCTCTAGGGCCTCCACACAATTTTTAAAAGGTCTCAGCTCTTGGGCCTCCACACAATGTTTGAGAGGTCTCAGCTCTTGGGCCTCCACACAATGTTTGAGAGGTCTCAGCTCTTGGGCCTCCACACAATTTTTAAAATGTCTCAGCTCTTGGGCCTCCACACAATTTTTAAAAGGTCTCAGCTCTTGGGCCTCCACACAATTTTTAAAAGGTCTCAGCTCTTGGGCCTCCACACAATGTTTTAGAGGTCTCAGCTCTTGGGCCTCCACACAATGTTTGAGAGGTCTCAGCTCTTGGGCCTCCACACAATTTTTAAAAGGTCTCAGCTCTTGGGCCTCCACACAATGTTTGAGAGGTCTCAGCTCTTGGGCCTCCACACAATTTTTAAAAGGTCTCAGCTCTTGGGACTCCACACAATTTTTAAAAGGTCTCAGCTCTTGGGCCTCCACACAATTTTTAAAAGGTCTCAGCTCTTGGGCCTCCACACAATTTTTAAAAGGTCTCAGCTCTTGGGCCTCCACACAATGTTTGAGAGGTCTCAGCTCTAGGGCCTCCACACAATTTTTAAAAGGTCTCAGCTCTTGGGCCTCCACACAATGTTTGAGAGGTCTCAGCTCTAGGGCATCCACACAATTTTTAAAAGGTCTCAGCTCTTGGGCCTCCACACAATGTTTAAGAGGTCTCAGCTCTTGGGACTCCACACAATTTTTAAAAGGTCTCAGCTCTTGGGACTCCACACAATTTTTAAGAGGTCTCAGCTCTTGGGACTCCACACAATTTTTAAGAGGTCTCAGCTCTAAGCTTCCCTTACTGCTGGGGTGCCACACTGTAACAAACCTCCTCCTGTAAGCTTCCCTGACTGCTGGGGTGACACACTGTAACAAACCTCCTCCTGTAAGCTTCCCTTACTGCTGGGGTGACACACTGTAACAAACCTCCTCCTGTAAGCTTCCCTTACTGCTGGGGTGACACACTGTAACAAACCTCCTCCTTTAAGCTTCCCTTACTGCTGGGGTGACACAATGACACAAGAGGACATGTCTGACCACATCACACACACACACACACACACACACACACACAATGACAATTAGGGGTGGGGTCTATTTATTTTCCCCCTTGCCTATGCCATCTGTGGTTGTCATTAGGCAACGTGATTTTAAGGGGTGCAGAATTTTGTTCTTCTTTTTTGTACAGTTTGGCTTGGGGTCCATGGCAATGTAGAGGAAAGAAGGTTTCCTTGTCTTGTCTCACTTTACGTAGAAGTAATATTGTGTTTGGAGTGTATTGTTGAGAGGCTGTGATAGTGGCGTAATAGTGCGACTTGGGCGCGTTATATGCACCCAGACATGCTTCCCCTGCTGTCCCAGTTGCATTCCAGCAGTGTTGGCATCATTTTCTGATGTTTCAGGGTGGACTTGGTGACCTCCAAGTGGTCGAATTGAGATTTCCAAGTGTCGAGCATTTTTTTCCCATAGACTATAATGGGATTCGATATTCGGTCGAGTAGTCGAGTAACGCGGTCTATTCGAATCGAAATTCGAAATTTCGAATATTTCACTACTCGTTCATCTCTATTCAGGACATGCCTTTGTATATACATTTTTGAATAAAGCATTCATTGTTTGAATATATTGACTGTAGAGCGGCTACTTTTTGCATAAGAGCCTCGATTCAGAGACACATTCGTCCAGGCTTCCGTAGCTGTCTGTGAAAGTTTTGGTGGGTGTTTGTCATTTTTTTGCTTTTTTTCATCCATTTTCTACTCGCACGAACGTTCGGGAATGCGCTTTCGATGAACGGAAGCAAATTGGAACATTTCCGTTAGTTCGGATCATTTTCCAAACAAAATCTGACATTTTCCGTTCGTTGAGATAACTTCCGTTGCTGGGATGGTTTCTGTCTGATTCAGAGAGCTGATTTCCGACGGATCACCACCCTATAAATCCGTTTCATTTCCGATCCACTTACGAGACCTTTGAGGGCTCGGATTGTTATTGTTGAACATGTTTTGCGGCTATGTGGAGGAGTCTGCGCGCCTTTAGCACCAAGGCATTGCATGTATCAGCATGGCTGAGGCCATAAATTGTATAGCAATGCATACCTGAATCAATACATTTCATGTATGCCTTATAGATGCATTTTAATGCTGACCTTAATTAGTCCTTAGCATGTAAACATTTATTTTCCCACACATCCATATAATTGCTATATTTTTTTAGACTTATGTCCTTTGTGAATTATATTTGGATTGTTGAACTTGAATCTTAATTTGTTGTAGGAGTTATTGTTTTAGTTGGTTACCTTTGCTTTGTGTAATTATTTTATATTTGGTTGCAGGAACTGCAAGATGTGCCACTCGCCCTTGCTCCTGATGCCCGTTCTTTGCCTGCAGAATGCGGGCCAGGGGTTCTCTAATCGGGCACTATGCAAAACCTGGCCCGTGGTGGGGAGGGCCCTCTGGCCTTTGAAGTCCAGATTTAGGTGTTTGGACCATACGGGGGGGGGGGGGGGGAACACTGCAGTATGACCCCAACAAGGTTATACCAATATTTTAATTTACCTTTTTTTAACAAGGACCACACGTGCCAGAGTGGCACAACTGAGTGTCAGGGTCCTTCAGTTGGTGGGCGAGATGCAGGAGCTGCGCAACTCGTTGGGGACCACAGATGAAGAATAATGTTCTGTGGCCTGCCCCATTGCTATGTATTTTGTTTTTTATAGTTGTAAAAATGTGAAATTTTCAAAATTTTTAAAAATTTGATATTTTATGATGGAATAAAAAAAAATGTTACATTGTCATTTCATTTACAAAATACATTAACACAAAACTAATGGGCCCAGAAATATTTAAAGATGAATATTCACATGACCGAGAAGTGATTTGGGTAAGTTTTAGGGGGCTAAAATGGAAGAAGAACCTAACCGAGAAGTGGTTTGGGTGAGCTTTAAGGGTCCAAAAGGGAAGATGGAGGATAGTGCTAAGTGATTTAGCTAAACATTGTAGTAGAAGTGAGGGTGGCAAATATGTAGGCGAGCACTTTAATGAGTTAAGTTTGTAGTGCGCAGGCGCAAGATCGTAAGGTTTTTCGTCTGGACGATTATTTATTGAAGAAGGGAAACAGAAACTAACGGGAAACGTAAAGGATTAGTGGGAGGAGACGATGTGAAAACCTAAAGCCTACATGTGAAAATGAAACTGAAAAGTCTGGATGGAAAATGACATCCTCGCATTCGTAATCTGCCGTACGAACGAACGGAAACTTTACAGAAGGTTTTCAATGCATGCATAGAATCGCTCGTACACTCATCGGAACTAAAACAGAAGTTTTTTTTTGTCTCTCTGAATCGAGCCTAAGGAGCAAGTGCGGTCTGGACTGGCATTCCGCATATTTCTCAGTATTGTATCATCAACAAAATATTGAGAAGAAAGGGGCGGGTTAGTCTCCTTACCACAGACAGGCCTCATATGTGACAATGACTTGCTTCTCCTTGGGCTGGGAGACCTCTCTTCTTGCTCTCATCCGCAGGTCATGCCAGTGGATGCTTGACAGAGGTTCATCAGATGCCTCATCTTCCCCATCATCCAAATTGTCATAATAATCATTATAATCCGATTTCCCTGCGCAGTCACACATTAAAAAGAAAGGAAGGTAAGTACAAAAAAAGCCCACTCAGCCCACTGGCATGTTTTGTACACACCTGTCACGTCAAAGCTCTGGGTATGGAAATGGGCTTCAGCATGGGGAGCCTAAATCCAGTGGAGTATCCAGCTTCTCCTTTAGTAACATATAACTTTTAATGGTTCAGTTTAAAAATTATTCTGAAGCCATCATGATAAGTCCAAGTTAAACCGGACCAACACCCGTTATTACTTTAAAGTAGACCCCAACCCACCTGGATCAGCCCGGGAATCTATAAGATTCCAATGGCCGATCCATTCCCTCCCCATGGGGCATCCAAAATTGAGATGCATCGCTGTGTGAAACCCGCAAGGACGCCCGCTTCACTTACGTTAATCCTGATCCAACGGCGCATGCGCGGGCCGCCGCCGCCGCATCTCACGCTTCTCTCTAGCAGGATGCGTGCCTGCGTCGGCCGTTTATGAATGTCCAGCGCGGGCGCGCTCCCTGTTAAAGGGAAGCGCGAGATGCGCCCGCCAGTGCGCTCAGAGCCACTGAGCTAAGACGCCACTAAGAGGTGCATAGCTCAGCGGCTCCGAGCGTGCTGATTGCACGAGCGGCCACGCATGCGCCGTAGGACCGCGGTGAGGTGCGTTGATCCCGGCGATCTGGGGGGTTTCACATAGAGGGAGTGGACCAAAACCCAGGATAGTCAAAATCCTGGGTTTTGGTCCACTTTAACGGGTGTTGGTCCCGCTCTCTGCAGATAGCATGAAGCTCGGGGGGGGGGGGGGGGGGCATCCGGAAGGCTGGAGCCCCCTCGCACCTAACTGAACAGATCACGCAGAATACTCACCTTCATTATGAGCCAGTGCCGGGAAAGGAGTTCCGCGTTTGGCTGCCGGCAGGACCTGCCCACGTGACCACCCAGCGGCCGATCGCGGGGCTCCTTTCCCGGCGCTGGCTTGTAATTAAGTTGAGTATTCTGAGTGATCTGTGCACTTAGGTGCGAGAAGCTCCAGCGTTCTGGATGCCCCCCCCCCCCGAGGTTCTTGCTATCTGCAGAGAGCGGGACCAACACCCGTTAAAGTAATAATGGGTGTTAGTCCGGTTTAAGTGCCATTCACAATAGGGAACCAGAGCCAAAAAATGCCCCGCTGCAGGGACTAGGTGACGCGTTTTGGACCTTTGTCAGGTCTTAATCATACAAATGGTGTCCAGTAAACAGGGCCTAGTGTAGGGGCCTGGGTGTAAATAGGAACATGTCTGTTAGTTAATAAGAAACCCATACACATAGAGTTGATAAGACATTAAACCCTTAAAGAGTTGATAAGACATTAAAGTGGACCAACAGTCAAAAATGACTTAAACCGGACCAAAATGACAAACAGTGCTCATATGAATCCCTTCCCGGGGCAATTTAGATTGCTGCACATAAAAAGTAATTTTACTTTTTTTTAATTCTTGCTGTGGGAAATTTTACAAATAAAATTGCCGCCATGCATTTGCAGACTGCCTGCAAACAGGAAGTGCTGCTGGGCTTCCTGTTACTGTGCATTGTCAGTTATGTCAGTTTAATCCAGGCAGCAGCATGGCTGAGATGCTGGGAGAGGAAGCTCCAAAATGGCCGCTACCTTTCTTTTCCACTGGTGCCAGGCTATTGGTCCGGTTTAAGTGTATAGACATTGTAGTACCCTTAATTAGACTCAAGATGGCAGCAGTGGGGTTAGGCCATAGACAATCATTGGGCCATAGACTTGAATGGAGATTGTTCTAGATGGTAAGGTAAGAATGCCCTGCCTGGCGTCACATGGGGTCCTTCTGTCTCCCCGTGTCGGCGGCGGTTGGCTGGCACGCTGGCGGCCTCCTGTTTCATGTAATCTTACTTTTTTTTTCTATTACTATATAAGGCTCTCTTTACCGGACACCATTTGCATGATTAAGGGCTGACGGCCCGAAACGCGTCCCCATTGTCCCTGCAGTGGGACATTTTTTGTCTCTGGGTCCCAATATTAAATGGTACTTAAAGTGCACCTTAACCCTGAATAAGAGCCTATCTTATATGTTTCCCACACCCTGTACATACAGATTACTCACATCAAATATCATCCTACCTGCATCTACTGCATGTTATGAGCCTTTAAACATCCAATATGGCGGCTCATGGAGCATCAGGCAGCCTGCAAACAGGCATAAAAGTAAGTGACTAGCTATCATGATGGCTTTGGAATATTTTACTAAAGGAGAAGCTGGATACTCCACTTGATTTTTGCTATCTTTGGAAGACCATACCAAGGGATCTTTAATTTCCAAGCTGGTTGTTTTTTTTAATTTGCTTGTGTTCAGCGTGGGAAGACTAGACGTTACATTGCATGAAATGACAGGGCCTTGCTGTATCAAAGGAGCCATACCTCCCAAGTGTCCCTGATTCAGAGGGACTGTCCCTCTTTTGAGTCCATGTCCCCCTGTCCCTCGTTGTTCTCATTTGTCCCTCTTTGAGGTGTAACATGCAGATCTGCATCAATAAATGATTCATTCGCCTATTTAAAGTGTTTATATTGTTTTAACTGTTACATCCTATCTGCTATCCATCCCTCAATGAGGGGGCGCGGCTTCATTTAACAAATGTCCCTCTTTGCCACCCTGACAAGTTGGTAGGTATGGTGCAGCAATGCTGGACCAGAAGTGGTGACTGTAACAAGGATTATAAAACTTTAGCTAGAAAATTAATTCGTAATGTGTGTTGGGTGTAAACCCCTAGAAGTCGGGTTTAGCAAGTTCGGCCGGGTACCAGAACTTGAGTCGAACACAAAATCCCTCATTGAAATCAATGGGGACCCATCAATTTTTACCTCTGACAGGTGGACCCTCCCTCCGCCTGTCAAGGGGCTCCCCGAGGCAGAATTGGCTGGGACTGTTTGTGGTGGAATTGTGGCGATGGGCCGGTGCTGGCGGTGAGGGAGGGGTACAGAGAGTGTAGCACATAGGAAGAGGCTGTACCCTTACCTGAGCCAGCGATCACAAAATGTCCACACCAGGGGCTTCAGAATGATGGCCGCCCCCATGAGTGAGGACACCTTACATTGTAAGCTGCTACCAGGGTCCTCACTCATCTTTCTGAAGCCCGAGGTGGGGACATTTTGTGAGAGGAAAGAACGCCGCCCGGATCGCTGGCTCAGGTAAGCGCTTAGCCCATCAATCAGCTTTTCCAGGTTTGGCAAAATGCTGAACTCAAACACGGACTTCTGGCTAAAGTCAATCTTTGGATTTGGAATTACTGTTGGTGCAAAACCCAGGATAGTCAATAGTTTTGACTATCCTGAGTTTTGGTCCTTTCCCCAGGGGCACCAGAAAGAGGTGAGTTGAGGGGGTTGCACACAGTAGGGCACCCCACGACCGGGGTGCCCCCGGGGAAAGGGCCAAAACCCAAGATAGTCAAAATCCTGAGTTTTGGTCCACTTTAAGTTTCTTCTGCACATTTCCCATTGAGTATCTACACTATGGCTTTGGTCTAGCACCCCCTAGGGTTCCAGACTTCATTATCTGTACATATCTGGCTATTGCTACCTTCACCCATCCAACACACCATAGAATCTTGGGATTTCCATCCATGGGTGAAGTTGAAGTCTGCCTGAAAAAATATCTGCCCCTATTACCGGCAGACACCTAAGAGTGACTCCCACTGAGTCCTCTACCTGGGATTACCTTATTTGTCTGTAGACCAGAGTTACCTTCACACCTCAGAATTCCGGAGCCCACACCAAGCGCAAGAAAGACACATAACAGCTATTCTCGGTGTGAACTGTTTATTACATTTTGATTTTCAGTATATAAAACATGATAAGGCCTAGGCGGGGAAAAGCTCCTAATAAGGTTCTAAAGTGGACATTTGCTTTTTAATTGGAGTAGTTGTATCAACACCTTGCTGTCGGGGGTGTGTGCTGGGGGTGGCTGTACATCACCCCATTGTGTGTGTCATGGGATTTTCCAGACATTCACCTACCCAGGGACATTTTCACAGAAACAGATTGTTATGTTCTATTCTGCAGTCAACACATTCCGTTCACACAGATAATGGCTGAGGCTCCGTTATTCTCACAACCTTAAAGTAATTCTCTTAAGTGTAAGGCTTGCAGAAGCCATTTTGTTACTCTATACCTACGTATCCTTTCACTGCCTTAGAGAGCTATACTTCCTTCCTTTTTGATGGAAGACCAAATTGTCCCTTTGGATTCCACATCTCAGAAGGACCATGCCGAAATGTCTGAATTGTGACACCATAAAGGCACATGGGGGGAGGGCACATGGGGGGAGGGAACAGCTGGTTAGTTTGCAGGTGAGGAAGAGGTTATGAGCAGAGGCAGTTACAAAGGAAGCATGAATTGTATAGGCTGCACCTGGATGAGTTTAGGGCATTTTGGAGAGGTGGCGTTTTGATTATTGAAAGTGGAAATGGCCATAATAAGATAACGCAATCAAATTTTATTTATGTCTGCAAAAGGACTGACAAATTATCATAGAACTACTTACCCTTGTCCTCTACATAAACCTTAACTTCAAGTCCAAGCTGTGAACAATCTGAATTGTCTACCTTCAAGATGTTGTATCTCTTTAAAACCTAGAAGAAACGTAACAAGGTAAATGTGGGAATCAGTCTTACATGAAAAAACTATAAGTAAACTATTTTTTCAAAATCTTTAGTACGGGCAGGCTGATTCATTACTAACGCCAGGTAGCGACAGATGAGCGTCTGTAGAGCGGACTTCAGAGTGAACGCTAGTAGTCGCTGTGCTCGGCCATGGTTCTTTGGGGCCTTATTTATCAAGGGATAGCGCCAGGTAGTGTCTCACTAGCGCAGGGTAGCGCCAGCTATTGGCGGCTACCGACTCCAGAACGCCAGGCTGCGAACACAATCACGCATTTATCACGCTAAATGAGGCTAGCGCCGGCGAGAGCGTCAGCTAGCGCGGGATTCATCATGTTGCAGACTTCAGCAAACAGCGCCGCTGCTAATCCCATCACAGCGCCAGGTATGACCTCTCGCTACCTGGCGCTCTCCAATGCATTTCAATGGAGCAATCTTTAAATATTCATAAATAATTGATATTAATGTTTTTTTTTGTTTTGTTTTTTTTTAAATGTCAAAAATTCTGTGACCACTTCTGCAATGTTTTTTTTTTTTTTTAAGGTAAAAAAACAAAAAAAAAAAATTTGTGCAGAATTGATATTACAGGTCTGATATTAATGTATTCATATTACAAAATGTTTATAAAAACTTGTTTATTATTTTTTTCCAAAAATAAGGTTGTTTGGGGGTTAAAAAACTACTTTTAACACATCGCCGCCAGCGCTCTGGGGTTTAAACATGCATTTCACAGCGCGAGAATTTTTGGAGCGTGATTTTTTGATGAATGTGGTGGGAGCCGGTCGCTCTGTCCAGTCGCTATCATGCGCACCCATACAGCACGGAACCTGTCAAACAGCGACTCCTAACCCCGTATTCAACATTACCGCACACCGACTGAGTCGCTATCAACAACCGGCCAAGCACAGCGACTACTAGCGGGCGCTGTGAAAATACTGCTACAGTCGCTCAACTGTCGCTACCTGCCGCTAATAATGAATCAGCCTCAAGGTAAATGTGGGAATCAGTCTTGCATGAAAAAACTAGAAGTAAACTATTTTTTCAAAATCTTTAGTACGGGCAGGCTGATTCATTACTAACGCCAGGTAGCGACAGATGAGCGTCTGTAGAGCGGATTTCAGAGTGACCGCTAGTAGTGTGCTCGGCCATGGTTCTTTGTTTCAGAGCGCCTCAGTCGCTGCCCGGCATTGATGAATATGTTGTGTGAGTCGCAGTACTACGCTGTATGGGAGCAAACGGTAGCGCCAGCTCAGTGCGACCGACTCACACCAGATTCATTAAAAAAACTGCCTCAAACAACTGTGTGATGGAATTGTGTGCCGTGTTCGGCGTTCACCTGCCGCTACCTGCCGCTACCTGCCGCTGTACCTGATGAATAAAACCCAAAGGAAAAAAAATGTAATCACAGTGCAATTCAGCATCTTTTTAGCTGTGCAAATTTATAACACATCTGCACAGCTAAATATGGAAAAAAAAATCAAGATCCATTGTTGCACAGTGCTGAATCAGCCCTAATGGCAGTTAGGTTGAAGTGCTCTCCATTGCTGAGCTCTGTGTACTGTTACTGAACGCATCATCGCTGGGGACGCGGCTGCTCGGCAATACAGTCAACTGCATCCAGTTAATGTTGTTATGAGTAATGGGCAAAGGCTTTAGTAAAAAAGAAACACAGGCTGTTTTGGCGCACTGGGCTGGGGATAGAATGTGATGACATAAACCTCCCTCTAAAAGGCCGATTTATTAATAGCGCCAGGTAGCGACAGATGAGCGACAGTAGCGTGATTTTCACAGCGCCCGCTAGTATTCGCTGTGCTTGGGCGTTGTTCGGCTGTTGACAGCGACTCAGTCGATGTGCGGTAATGTTGAATACGGGGTTAGGAGTCGCTGTTTGACAGGTTCCGCGTTGTATGGGAGCGCATGACAGCGAATGGTCATAGCGAACGGCTCCCAGCATATTAATTAACAAATCACGCTCAAAAAATTCTCGCGCTGTGAAATGCATGTTTAAACCCCAGAGCGCTGGCGGCGATGGTTTAAGAGTAGTTTTTTAACCCCCAAACATCCATATTTTTTCATTTAAAAATTAAACAAGTTTTTCTAAACATTTTGTAATAGCCTCATTTAGCGTGATAAATGCGTCATTGTGACCGCCGCCTGCGTTCTGGAGTCGGTAGCCGCCGATAGCTGGCGCTACCTGGCGCTAGTGAGACACTACCTGGCGCTATCCCTTGATAAATAAGGGCCTAAGTGTAGGTGCACTTTAATTTGGCGATGATCTCTATATATAGGCTTTTCATCATATATTCTGACACTGAAAAACTTTTCAGGAGTATGCTAACTCACATTATTAGATTGACATGATTTTATCCATGTAACGGACCTTCACCCTGAATAAGAGCCTATCTTATATGTTTCGCACACCCTGTACATACAGATTGCTCACATTAATCCGGACCTTCACCCTGAATAAGAGTCTATCTTATATGTTTCTCACACCCTGTACATACAGATTGCTCACATTAATCCGGACCTTCACCCTGAATAAGAGTCTATCTTATATGTTTCTCACACCCTGTACATACAGATTGCTCACATTAATCCGGACCTTCACCCTGAATAAGAGCCTATCTTATATGTTTCCCACACCCTGTACATACAGATTGCTCACATTAATCCGGACCTTCACCCTGAATAAGAGCCTATCTTATATGTTTCCCACACTCTGTACATATAGAATGCTCACATTAAAAATCATTCTACCTGCACCTATTGCATTTTCTGAGCCTTTTAACATCCAAGATGGCGGCTAATGGAGTCTCAGGCTGCCAGCAGACAGGAAGTGTCTTCTGACTATGCCGCTCAGCATTCTGGGATTGCTGTCCATTTACTGACCCCAGCTTTGCTCTGTCTGTCAGCTATAACCCCACCCCTGCACAATTCACCCTTTTGCTCTCCTCAGTATGTGACGCTTCTGAGGCAAGATGGCGGCGCCCGTATCCGGAGTCCTGAACAGAGTTAATGCCCAGTGAGGGAAAGAATAATAATTAAGCGACCCCAGCATCTAATTGTAGATGCTGGGGAATAGTTTTTTTTAAGGGTTTGGGCTTTTCATTAAATGATACTGAAGGTCCGATTTAAGACTTAACGCCCAATGTGATGGGGCCCTGGTGCGAACATTAAATGAGGCCTGTTTCAAGGCTCATACAGTAACATTATTTCTGTCTTGTAACTCAGCTGGTTGCAGATAGATAACTAAAGACTGAAACAGCAGAGACAAATGCTGCTTCTTTTTTATAAATGATGCCAAGTGATCACAAACATGATAAATTAGGTGAAGGAGCAAAAATGATGAGGGCCCCTCTTTCCTCTTGGACCCCGGTGCCGTCGCACCCCCTCAAGTTACGCCCCTGTTCTTTATACTTACTGTTAAAATACCATTTCCTTTTCCATGAACCTTCACCTTAAATTTTGTTCCCATTGATCTCTGCAAAACATAAAAGCAAGCAATTATTTGATATTAGTCCTTTTGTAATTTCAGTTTTTGTTTCTCTAACTGCGTCCAGCCAGGACACCTGCAAGACTGGCACTGAGGACACCAGCAAGACTGACGCTGAGGACACCAGCAAGACTGACGCTGAGGACACCTGCAAGACTGACACTGAGGACACCAGCAAGACTGACGCCTGCAAGACTGACGCTGAGGACACCTGCAAGACTGACACTGAGGACACCTGCAAGACTGGCACTGAGGACACCTGCAAGACTGACACTGAGGACACCTGCAAGACTGGCACTGAGGACACCTGCAAGACTGGCACTGAGGACACCTGCAAGACTGACACTGAGGACACCTGCAAGACTGACACTGAGGACACCTGCAAGACTGGCACTGAGGACACCTGCAAGACTGACACTGAGGACACCTGCAAGACTGACACTGAGGACACCTGCAAGACTGGCACTGAGGACACCTGCAAGACTGACACTGAGGACACCTGCAAGACTGGCACTGAGGACACCAGCAAGACTGATGCCTGCAAGACTGACGCTGAGGACACCTGCAAGACTGACACTGAGAACATCTGCAAGACTGACGCCTGCAAGACTGACACTGAGGACACCTGCAAGACTGGCACTGAGGACACCTGCAAGACTGACGCCTGCAAGACTGACGCTGAGGACACCTGCAAAACTGACACTGAGAACATCTGCAAGACTGACGCCTGCAAGACTGACACTGAGGACACCTGCAAGACTGACGCTGAGGACACCTGCAAGACTGACGCTGAGGACACCTGCAAGACTGACGCTGAGGACACCTGCAAGACTGACGCTGAGGACACCTGCAAGACTGACGCTGAGGACACCTGCAAGACTGACACTGAGGACACCAGCAAGACTGACGCCTGCAAGACTGACGCTGAGGACACCTGCAAGACTGACACTGAGGACACCTGCAAGACTGACGCTGAGGACACCTGCAAGACTGACGCTGAGGACACCTGCAAGACTGACGCTGAGGACACCTGCAAGACTGACACTGAGGACACCTGCAAGACTGACGCTGAGGACACCTGCAAGACTGACGCTGAGGACACCTGCAAGACTGACGCTGAGGACACCTGCAAGACTGACGCTGAGGACACCTGCAAGACTGACACTGAGGACACCTGCAAGACTGACACTGAGGACACCAGCAAGACTGACGCCTGCTAGACTGACGCTGAGGACACCTGCAAGACTGACACTGAGGACACCTGCAAGACTGACGCTGAGGACACCTGCAAGACTGACACTGAGGACACCTGCAAGACTGACGCTGAGGACACCTGCAAGACTGACACTGAGGACACCTGCAAGACTGACGCTGAGGACACCTGCAAGACTGACACTGAGGACACCTGCAAGACTGACGCTGAGGACACCTGCAAGACTGACACTGAGGACACCTGCAAGACTGACGCTGAGGACACCTGCAAGACTGACGCTGAGGACACCCGCAAGACTGACGTTGAGGACACCTGCAAGACTGGCACTGAGGACACCAGCAAGACTGACGCCTGCAAGACTGAGGCTGAGGACACCTGCAAGACTGACGCTGAGGACACCTGCAAGACTGACACTGAGGACACCTGCAAGACTGACACTGAGGACACCTGCAAGACTGACACTGAGAACACCTGCAAGACTGACGCTGAGGACACCTGCAAGACTGACGCTGAGGACACCTGCAAGACTGACGCTGAGGACACCTGCAAGACTGACGCTGAGGACACCTGCAAGACTGACGCTGAGGACACCTGCAAGACTGACGCTGAGGACACCTGCAAGAGTGACACTGAGAACACCTGCAAGAGTGACACTGAGAACACCTCCAAGAGTGACGCTGAGGACACCTGCAAGACTGACGCTGAGGACACCTGCAAGACTGACGCTGAGGACACCTGCAAGACTGACGCTGAGGACACCTGCAAGACTGACACTGAGGACACCTGCAAGACTGACGCTGAGGACACCTGCAAGACTGACACTGAGGACACCTGCAAGAGTGACGCTGAGGATACCTGCAAGAGTGACGCTGAGGACACCTGCAAGACTGACGCTGAGGACACCTGCAAGACTGACACTGAGGACACCTGCAAGACCGACACTGAGGACACCTGCAAGACTGATGCTGAGGACACCTGCAAGACTGACACTGAGGACACCTGCAAGAGTGACGCTGCAAGACTGACACTGAGGACACCTGCAAGAGTGACGCTGAGGACACCTGCAAGACTGACACTGAGGACACCTGCAAGACTGACACTGAGGACACTTGCAAGACTGACGCTGAGGACACCTGCAAGAGTGACACTGAGAACACCTGCAAGACTGACACTGAGGACACCTGCAAGAGTGACACTGAGAACACCTCCAAGAGTGACGCTGAGGACACCTGCAAGACTGACGCTGAGGACACCTGCAAGACTGACGCTGAGGACACCTGCAAGACTGACGCTGAGGACACCTGCAAGACTGACGCTGAGGACACCTGCAAGACTGACACTGAGGACACCTGCAAGACCGACACTGAGGACACCTGCAAGACTGATGCTGAGGACACCTGCAAGACTGACACTGAGGACACCTGCAAGAGTGACGCTGCAAGACTGACACTGAGGACACCTGCAAGAGTGACGCTGAGGACACCTGCAAGACTGACACTGAGGACACCTGCAAGACTGACACTGAGGACACTTGCAAGACTGACGCTGAGGACACCTGCAAGAGTGACACTGAGAACACCTGCAAGACTGACACTGAGGACACCTGCAAGAGTGACACTGAGAACACCTCCAAGAGTGACGCTGAGGACACCTGCAAGACTGACGCTGAGGACACCTGCAAGACTGACGCTGAGGACACCTGCAAGACTGACGCTGAGGACACCTGCAAGAGTGACGCTGAGGACACCTGCAAGACTGACACTGAGGACACCTGCAAGACTGACGCTGAGGACACCTGCAAGACTGACACTGAGGACACCTGCAAGAGTGACGCTGAGGATACCTGCAAGAGTGACGCTGAGGACACCTGCAAGACTGACGCTGAGGACACCTGCAAGACTGACACTGAGGACACCTGCAAGACCGACACTGAGGACACCTGCAAGACTGATGCTGAGGACACCTGCAAGACTGACACTGAGGACACCTGCAAGAGTGACGCTGAGGACACCTGCAAGACTGACACTGAGGACACCTGCAAGACTGACGCTGAGGACACCTGCAAGACTGACACTGAGGACACCTGCAAGACTGACACTGAGGACACTTGCAAGACTGACGCTGAGGACACTTGCAAGACTGACGCTGAGGACACCTGCAAGACTGACGTTGAGGACACCTGCAAGACTGGCACTGAGGACACCTGCAAGACTGACGCTGAGGACACCTGCAAGACTGACACTGAGAACACCTGCAAGAGTGACACTGAGAACACCTGCAAGACTGACACTGAGGACACCTGCAAGACTGACGCTGAGGACACCTGCAAGACTGACACTGAGGACACCTGCAAGAGTGACGCTGAGGACACCTGCAAGACTGACACTGAGGACACCTGCAAGAGTGACGCTGAGGACACCTGCAAGACTGACACTGAGGACACCTGCAAGACTGACGCTGAGGACACCTGCAAGACTGACGCTGAGGACACCTGCAAGACTGACGCTGAGGACACCTGCAAGACTGACGCTGAGGACACCTGCAAGACTGACGCTGAGGACACCTGCAAGACTGACACTGAGAACACCTGCAAGAGTGACGCTGAGGACACCTGCAAGAGTGACGCTGAGGACACCTGCAAGACTGACGCTGAGGACACCTGCAAGACTGACGCTGAGGACACCTGCAAAACTGACACTGAGAACACCTGCAAAACTGACACTGAGAACACCTGCAAGAGTGACACTGAGAACACCTGCAAGACTGACACTGAGGACACCTGCAAGACTGACGCTGAGGACACCTGCAAGACTGACGCTGAGGACACCTGCAAAACTGACACTGAGAACACCTGCAAGACTGACACTGAGAACACCTGCAAGAGTGACACTGAGAACACCTGCAAGACTGACACTGAGGACACCTGCAAGACTGACGCTGAGGACACCTGCAAGACTGACACTGAGGACACCTGCAAGAGTGACGCTGAGGACACCTGCAAGACTGACGCTGAGGACACCTGCAAGAGTGACGCTGAGGACACCTGCAAGACTGACACTGAGGACACCTGCAAGACTGACACTGAGGACACCTGCAAGACTGATGCTGAAAGTTGATATTATTATAGTAGACCAAAAATATTTTAATTATCCTGGGTTTTGGTCCTTGCCCCTGGGGAACCCCAATCAAGGATGCCCCACTGTGTGAAACCCCCAGGTCGCCCAATCTAACTCACCTTTCCTCAGCCCTACGTCGCATGTGCGGCCTCTTCTCCAATCAGTGCACTCGGATCCATTCCTGCTTAGTGGTCTAAGAGTTGTCTGGCTTCAGCAGAGTCTAGACAGGTGGACCCGAATGCACAGGCACCTCATCCCGGGAAGAGGTGAGTTAACTTTGGTGATCTGGGGGGGGGGGGGTTTCACGCAGCAGGGCACCCCCCGATCAGATTAGTCAAAATCCTGGGTTTTGGTCCACTTTAAAGCAGGCCTAAACCCACATTTTAACCTAGCACCCCCTGAATTGCTTCCCCCCATGAAGAGCACCTTTTGCCAATTTTTAGTGCTCCTGCTTCACTCTAATCCCAGATAATGGCACCTGCTTTAGCTGTAAAGCTCGGCCTCCTCCATTAATTGCCATTGTTGTGTGTGGCATTTATGTCATTGCCACACCAATGCTATGCCGGATCGTCTGCCATCCCACAAAGAGGGACAGCAAATAAACAGTGTTCCAGGACAATTCAAAAAGCGAAAATATCTATTTCTAGTTCAACACCCTAAGAAGGAAGCATCAGCAGGGACATATGTATTTCACAAGTTTGGTGGGTTTTGGTTAGCTTTAAAGTGGATTTTGACTATCCTGTGTTTTGGTCCTTTCCCCCAGGGGCACCCTGATCAGTGGTGCCCCCCTGTGTGAAACCCCCCAGATTGCTGAGCGTGACTCACCTTTTCCCGGTCCTATGGTGCATGTGCGGCTGCTTGTTTTATCAGCGAGCTCGGAGCCACTGGCGTCACGCTGTCTAAGGCCAGCAGCTTCGAGCGCGCTGGCGGGCGCATCCCCTGCTTCCCTCTAACAGGGAGATTGCCTGTGCTGGCCATTCACAAATGGCAGCCGATTGCGCTGGGCTTTGGTCCAGATGCTCCAAAGGTGTGGGAGCTCTATAACAGCAGAATTTCTGGACATTTGTACCTATCCCATATAGAGGCATGGATTTTCCCCTCAATGATCTACATAAAAGTCACTGGAGAATACTTTTCTTGGAAGAATAGCAATCAGTCCCCTTATAGTCCTCTTTCGAGAAGCGTACTCTCGGATCGACCAAAGGTTATGGGCCAAGTGTGACAGGTAGGTGCAGTGATCAACACTACAGTTAGGAAGGATTAGAGCCCTGTCAGAGGGATAGACCCTGATAGAGGTAGGGGCTTTAGTAAACAGTTAAATATGGGACTTAGGTGCCATTGCATCATGAATCCACATAATGGCAGTGTTGCCTAAGGAATAAGAGCAGCTAATATTAATTAGTCTAGCCCTTAAAGTGTACCAACACCCAGGATTTTCACTATCCTGGGTTTCGGTCCACTTCCACGGGGCACCCCAATCAGGGGTGAAACCCCCCAGAATGGCAGAAAAAACTCACCTCACCCTGCTCCTATGGCGCATGCGCGGGCCTCGTCCAATCAGCATGCTCAGAGCCGCTGTGCTATGCAGGTACAAGGGACGGACAACCACAGCGGCTCCGAGCACGCTGGTGGACGCTTCTCGCGCTTCCCTCTAACAGGGAGTGCGCCTGCGCCGGGCATTCACAAACGGCCGGCGCGCGCGCGCGCCCTGCTAGAGAGAAGCGCGAGATGCGGCCCGCGCATGCGCCGTTGGAACGGGGGTAAGGTAAGGTGAATGGGGCGTCCTGGGGGTTTTCACACAGCGGGGCATCCCGATTTCGGATGCCCTGCGGGGAGGGATCTGATCGGCCCGGGAATCTATAAGATTCAGCCAGGGTGTTGGTCCACTTTAAAGTAGGTAAATAGAGACTCAGCCAGGTGGCATTGGCAACATCCCCTGCCCTGCCATTGGTTGAGGTTAGCTGAATAGATGGTAGAGGTAACATTTCAGAGGTTATATAAGGGAGGATCCTTCGAGAGTTCTTAGGTTCTTCTTAGGTTCCAAGTTTAAGAATGACTGAGAATGTAGTGGAGGAGCAGAGTAACAGTGAGGGAAGAAGCCTGTGGATAGTAACTGGAAGCTGTAGCAACTGTCTGATGTAACTGCTGAAGAATATTGCTTGTACTGGATTATGTTGTTGTGACGGATGGAAGTGTCAGGCTTCGCGCCTTTTGGACGTCTTCCATTGATCTCTACACGCAGCCGCAGAAGTGCTTTGCGTATTTGTTCTAGACCTGGCTATTCATCCATTGCACTGCTTAAAGTGGACCAACACCCACCGGTGATCGGCCCGGGAATCTATAAGATTCCCGGGCCGATCACCTCCCTCCCCGCGGGACATCCGAGATCGAGATGTCCCGCGGGGTGAAACCCCCCCAAACACCCCAAACTCCTTACCTTAGTTTCTAGACGTGAATGGCCGGCGCGGGCACGCGCGCGTCAAGAGGGACGCGCGGGAGGCGGCGGCGGAGGAGCCGCTTGTCCGCGGCTTGTCCGTCGGCGCGGGGAGAGGTGAGTTCGGGGGGTTCGGGGGGGTTTCACACAGCGGGGCACCCCGATCGGGGGTGCCCCACCGAAGTGGACCAAGACCCAGGATAGTCAAAATCCTGGGTGTTGGTCCACTTTAACAGTTCTTGAGCTTGCTTTTTACTTCCCGGTTTTCCTTGGCCTGTTTACAGGAAGTGACTTCACTCTTGCCCTGAAATGTCCCGCCCAGCTTTATTGACAACACTATTTAAATGGACAGCTGGCCTGTATTCATTGCTGTGTTATCAGCTCAGTTCCTGGAAGCTGTGATGCCTGTTACCTGCAACCCCTCACTGTGATACTGGATTGACCTGGACTGCTTCCCGATCAGCTTATGGATTAACCCTCGCACGGTTAGAATTTTGGATTGTTTTTGGACTTTGCTTGTTCGCTGCCAGCCCATGATCTCGGATTGTTAAATGGACTTTGCCTGTCTGTCGCCAGCCCTGGAATTTGTATTTGATTTGTCACCAGCCTCTGAACACGGTTTGTTTATAGACTTTGCTTGTCTGCTGCCAGCCCTGGAATTTGTATCTGTTATCGGTCTTTATTAAACCCCTGAACTCTGTTCTGTCTTATTGAACTTTATTTCCATGCTTCGCCCCACATCTGGAGCTCTGCCCAGCCCTCACTTCTTGCCAGAAGTCTACCTTTTCTTTGGTTGTAGTTGGGACGTCTGACAGGAAGCCCTCAAATAAAGACCCTGTTGTTTGCTGCAAGACGTGTCATGATTGGAGACCAGCGATGGCTGAATCAGTAAGTGCCCCTCACCCCAACCTGAGTCGCCCTACCCTAGGTCCAAAAACCCCCATCGCTCCTCAGTGTGTGCCATTGGCCAGGCACGCGCCTGCTACACAAGCAGTTTGGCCAGTCAATAGGGCAGCAGTGGAAAATATTTGAGGAAGCCAATGTACAGCCAGCATTTACACAGTGTACACACTCATGCACAGCTACATATCTAACCAGTTCTTCTTGAACGCTGTCTTCATTGCGCAATATGACCCTCTGTGTCTGAGATCTTTCCAGGGAATTTATTTCCACCTGCAACTCATTAGGCTCGTCTTTAAAGGTCTTGATCCAGTATTCAGATAGCGCCTCCAGTGCCATTACGGTGTCCTACAGACAAAAGAATACAATGAAAACTGGCTTTTTCCCACAATGTATCAAATGCAAAAAATTCACGTATTTGTTGCTCTGTATTTTACATTTACATATTCTTTTAAAGTAGGTTTAACCGGACCTTCAGCGTGATTTAATGAAAAGCCCAAACTCTTAAAAAACGGTTCCCCAGCATCTAAAGTTAATATATTTTACGTTTTTAGTCGCTAACTTATTATTCTTTTCCCCACTGGGCTGCAACTTTGTTCAGGAATTTAGGATACGGGCGCCGCCATCTTGACTCAGAAGCATCACACTTACTGAGGAGAGGAGAGTGGGATAAGGTACAGGGGGCGGGTTATAGCTGTGCTTTGCTCAGACAGAGCAGAGCTGGGGTCAGGTAACGGTCAGCAGTCCCAGAATGCAGAGCAGCACAGTCAGGAGGCACTTCCTGTTTGCAGGCTGCCTGATAAGATGGCGGCTTCCATAAGCCACCATCTTGGATGTTTAAAGGCTCATAACATGCAGTAGATGCAGGTAGGATGATTTTTACTGTGGACAATCTGTATGTACAGGGTGTGGGAAACATATAAGGTAGACTCTTATTCAGAGTGAAGTTCCGCTTTAAATAATATAATTGTCCGGTGCTAATACTGCCATTTGCAATGTAGACCACTTCCCCAGAGTACAAAGCTGGAAGCAATAGTAATTAACTCCGATATTGTTGTGTTATCCACACAATCAAATCAGTTTTCAAAATCGATGAAAGTCACTTAGGGCCTTATTTATGGAGGGAATAGCGCCAGGTAGTGCCTGTACAGCGGCAGGTAGCGTCAGGTAGTGTCAGATGAACGCTGGAGACAGCACGCAATTACACATATATGAAGCCGAATCTGGTGAGCGACTAGAACTACGCCATGTAGCATCCGATTCATCATTATCCCAGGCTCAGCGTACAGCGCCGGCGTTCAGCCTTGCAGAGGCTGGCGCTCTCCCAAACATTTCTATCTTTAAATCCCTTTCCTGATACCAATTTAAAAAAAAAAAAAAACTCAAAACTTTCTGACATGTATCCTGGCCTAGATAATGACATTTTTGCAAACTTTTTGTATTAATAATATTTTTATGCAGAATTGTCCTAACATGTCTGGTATTAACGTGTTCATGTTACAGTGTTATAACAATGTCATTCCATATGTTTTCGCTTTGTTACTAGTGGATACATGTTCAAAAACAGCCTTTAATCACACAGCGTCTGGCGCTATGGGCTACAACTACATGATTTTGAGCGTCAGCGCTGTTTGAGGCTGTTTTTTTTATGAATGTGGTGTGAGTCACCACAGTTATCAGGAGAGACTTAAAGAACTTAATTTGTACAGTCTGGAGGAAAGAAGGGAGAGAGGGGACATGATTGAGACCTTTATATATGTGAAGGGATTGAATAAGGTTCAGGAGGGAAGTGTTTTTAAGAAGAAACTTAATGATAGAACAAGGGGGCACAACCTGAAGCTAGTCGGGGGGGAAGATCAGGAGCAATGTTAGAAAATATTATTTTACAGAAAGAGTAGTAGATGCTTGGAACAGACTTCCAGCAGAGGTAGTTGAAAAATCAACAGTCACTGAATTTAAACATGCCTGGGATAAGCACACATCTATCCTAAGATAAAGAGAACATACAGTATACACATAAGATACAGAGAACATACAGTATACACATAAGATACAGAGAACATACAGTATACACATAAGATACAGAGAACATACAGTATACACATAAGATACAGAGAACATACAGTATACACATAAGATACAGAGAACATACAGTATACACATAAGATACAGAGAACATACAGTATATACATAAGATACAGAGCACACACAGTATACACGTAAGATACAGAGAACATACAGTATACACATAAGATACAGAGAACATACAGTATACACATAAGATACAGAGAACATACAGTATACACATAAGATACAGAGAACATACAGTATACACATAAGATACAGAGAACATACAGTATACACATAAGATAAAGAGTACATACAGTATATACATAAGATACAGAGAACATACAGTATATACATAAGATACAGAGAACATACAGTATACACATAAGATACAGAGAACATACAGTATACACATAAGGCCTAGAGGTAAGGGGAGCGGACTTGTGACTGGAGGGTTGCAGGTTTGAATCCCGGTCCTGGGACATAACTGAAGTGCTCTTGAGCAAGGCACCTAACCCCCCAACTGCTCCCCGGGCGCCGTAAATAGGGCAGCCCACCGCTCCAGGCATGTGTAAACTCACTGCATGGATGGGTTAAATGCGGAGGACAAATTCCTATGTGTGCGCAAGCATACAATGGCCATCTATGCATTAAAATTAAATTAAAAGATACAGAGAACATACAGTATACACATAAGATACGGAGAACATACAGTATACACATAAGATACGGAGAACATACAGTATACACATAAGATAAAAAGAACATACAGTATACACATAAGATACAGAGAACATACAGTATACACATAAGATAAAAAGAACATACAGTATACACATAAGATAAAAAGAACATACAGTATACACATAAGATAGAGAACATACAGTATACACATAAGATAAAAAGAACATACAGTATACACATAAGATAAAAAGAACATACAGTATATACATAAGATAGAGAACATACAGTATACACATAAGGGCAGACTAGATGGACCGTATGGTCTCCTTCTGCCGTCACCCTTCTATGTTTCTATGAGTCAGTCGCACCGAGCATTCGCTCCCATACAGTGTAGTACTGCGACTCACACAACATATTCATCAATGCCCACCAGTGACTGAAGCGCTCTGAAACAATGATCTATGGCCGAGCACAGCGACTACTAGCGGTCGCTCTGAAATCCGCTCTACAGACGCTCATCTGTCGCTATCTGGCGTTAGTAATGAACCAGCCTGGCAGAGGCTGATTCACTACTAGTGGCAGGTATCGGCAGATGAGTTTCTGTATAGCTGCGCTTAGAGCGACCGCTAGTAGACGCTGTAAGCGGGTATTGGGCGATGTAACCTAGCGCTGAGGTCGCTGTAGTAACCTGGCCGGCATTGATGACTGTGATGTATGTTGGGCACTGTAACAGTACAGCGCTGCAGTGAGCGAGAGGTAGAGCCAGATCAGTGCATCCGGCACTCGGCGCTTAACACCATATTTAACAAAACACAAGGCACACACAGCACCGGCGCTCTAAATCTGGGCGCCAAACGCTGTGTGATTAAAGTCTGTTTTTGAACACATGTCCACCAGTAACAAAGCGAAAACACATGGAATGACATTGTTATAACACCTTAGTGCCAGACCTGTAATGACAATTCTGCATAAAAATATAAAAAGTAAAAAAAAAGTATAAAAGTGTTTGTTTGCAGCCAGGAGACGTCACACAATGATTGGAGCAAAAAAAAAAAATGAATTGCCAAACACGCTGTTTATACACAAGCAAATGCGACACATGCAAAGAGCGACACTAAGCGAAAGGTAATACCTGGTGCTCTGGAAGCTAGAGCACCGGTGCTATACACTGAACCACCTGGATTAATACATGTGACGCTACATGGCGCCGTAAGTCGCTCACCAGATTCAGTTTCTTAAATGTGGTTTTGCATACAGTGCCCAGAGTTCACCAGACGCTGCCTGCCGCTACAAGGCGCTACCTGCCACTATCCCTTCTTAAATAACCCCCATAGATCATTTCCCAAGAGTACGAAGCTGGGAGCAAATGCAATATACAGAAACACCTTACCTCCTTGGGAATCCGGTGCCGTACCCCCGGCATGCAGGTCCTTGGCACAATCTTGCATCTGCTGCACATTCCCCACTCTGTGCACGACCCCATCCACTTAAAAAGTAAGGTGGGAGTTCTGCACAGAGCAGCATCCCCATGCCTGTAGGCAGGGCCGGCGTCAGCACCCGGCAAGGCGGGGCAGCTGCCAGGGGCCCCCACCCTCCGGGGGGCCCACTGACAGGGCCAGCCTGGTGCCTACATCTTGAATGGCTGCGTTCCACACAACGAGGCATCTCTTTTTAGATTCCAGGAAAGGAAGTGTTTGTTTCTCAAATCTGTGATACCCTACTTATGTAAACCCCTGGGATCGCTGGCATACCCACGATGCAAGCAATTTCACCCCTGAGTTTTGGGCCGCCTTACAGGGGCATCTCAATTTGGGATGCCCCTGTTTGTGAAAGAACCCCCCTGGTTTGTCCGTTAACTCAAACTGGCCATCCCAAAGGGAATTCACCAGTTTGAGGAAGGTAATTAACAAAGGGGGAGGGGGGGTCACACACAGGGGCATCCAAAATCAGAGGAATCTAGATTCATTTAGACTCTGAGGTCAGATGCGACTCTTCACCACAAAGGGGCCCACTGAGACCATGCCGCCCGAGGGCCCACATAAATCTAGAGCCGGACCTGCCTGTAGGGCTGGTCGAGGTAAAGCCCCCCTTGTAGTAAGGACACGAGTATAATGGAAGGAGAGAACTTGGTCTAAATCTTGTCAAAGAAACCAAACCCAAATGTGGTTACACAGTTAAGCCACTGGAGGGCAGCATAGGGTGAGAAATGAACATTTACTCTCAGAATAGGCAGGAAGCAGTTTTCCAACAACAAGATGAGTCAGGGGGCTCTGATAGGCTGTTTGTAGCAACAAAGTTGTCTAGTATGAGTCATAGGGTTCTGATAGTCTGCCGGTGGCAACAATATTGACTAGGGGAGGAGCTAAAGGGGTATAAAAAGGGAGATCAGACAACTAGAGGAGTTGTTGGTTGCATCGACAAGAGAAGGAAAAACAGAAGAAGGAAAGCTTGCAGGGGAGTGAAAGAATCAAGGGTTGCACCTACGATCAAGAATCAAGGGATGCACCTAAGAAATATCCAGGAGGGAGCGCAAGGTAGGGACTAACACAGTGTCAGTCCAAGAATCCCTCCTGGAGAACAGACTGCAGTCAGGGCAGGTCTGAAGCTCTCTCACTATGTAACCTGCTGCCTGGGACTACTCCATGCAGCCCTGATCTTCCCATGGTCACCTGAGAAGGCTAACCAGGTGGCATCCTTACAGAGGGGTGGCACCCCCCTGCTCCTCTGTGTACGGTCCCATGCGGAATTTACACTGCCCATTGAGGGGCCCCTGTGTTGCAATAGAAGTGCTGTGTTTTGTAATAAAGAAGTCGGGACTGACCCCACCTGAGCTGCACATTGTCGTACCTTTGCTTTGCTTACCTACCTACACCTACCTTCCCTGGAGGAAACCTTTGGGGAAGTATCATTGCTTCGGGCAACAAAGGTCTGTCTGCCCCCACGGCAGGTTACAACAGGACAAAGGGGCTGTGGGGACCAAAGGGTGAATATAGGCTTTTTTATTTTTTATCCTAGATAATCAATAAAGTGGAACAAAAAAAAAGTCATAGATTTTGACTATCCTGGGTATTGGTCCTTTCCCCTGGGGCAGCCCGATTGATGTGTGAACCCCCCCCCCCCCAGATTTATTCATATACACTTTTAAGTGTATATGAATACATTTTGTATATTTTTATAACAAGTAGTTTTTGTATAGCATTGATTATGTCTTTGTGAGCCGTGGTCTGGTTAACAGGAGCTTTAGTGCTTGTCCTTTTAGGGTGCCAACAAACCCTTTCTTTTTTGCTTGTTTGATGTTTTATTAAATTGTTGAGCCAGGAATCCAGGATAGACCTTAATAATAAGTTCACTCAGCGGCTTGGGAACTTCTATATCAAACAAGCAGTAAGTCCAGTAATCTGTCTATTTTGCACTTTTCTTAAAGAGACCTACAACAAATCCCAGGAAAATGTATTTTAACTCGTTTTACTTTTGCTGGCTGGGGGCAATATTTTTAATATACTTTCAATAGGCCGGCAACTCCATGACTGGCCTGCGCTTCCTCCGGAAGCTGACCAGCCATGGTGTTGGAAGGGGGGGAGAGATCAGGGGAAGTGACCTCAGGGGGGAGAGGGAGTATAAAGGGGCTTTGGTTGCCCCCTCCCCTTCCTCTTTGACCCCCCCTTCTCCTCCTGGAACAAACTTTCCCGCCCTCTATTTGGGTGATGGAATGGTTTAGTCACGGTGGAGGACGGTTAGGTATTGCACTGCAGTTTTTGCTAACTTTATAATATTAAAAGAAACAAGTTATATATTTATGTATAAATGGATGTTTATTGTTGTAGTTACTGTGATTTTTAAGGATATGTTGTCACAGCCATTGGGCGGTCTCCTCTTTCAAGTTCGGGTCTGAGATAGCACTGAAAATGGGTAACAGGAGGAGTCAAGGAAGCAGCAGCAGTTTCTGCTAAAACCTGCCAGGAGGGTAGGCATATGAGCTGTGGAGGGGAGGGGTAGAAGGGGGGGGAGCGGAGGGGCAGAAGGGGGGGGTTGGATCCTGACGATCAGCCCAGTTGAGCTCCCAGGCCTAGGAGGGATGCGGCTGAGCTCAAAAAATCGGCCTCTGCTATCTCCGGATCGGGAGGTATCGGAGCCTTCTGGCCTGTCTCCCCTCCCTCTCTTTTGCTAGCTCAATTGTGGTGCAAATCTCAGACCTGGATTAGGACTGGGGGGCTCACTTTGCACTTGTTATGTATCACTATTTTGTTGAGGCTGTGGCCAATCAAATTCCATCATTCCAAAGAATTGGATATCTGGATGGTTATTTGGGGAAGGGTGCGGGTTGTTGGCAGCTGAAGGTTTATGGAGCGCTAGCCCAGTCATGGCTTTTTAGTCTTGGCTTCTGGATATTCCTTTTGGATTGACCTCGGCTTCCCTTGTGACAGTCAAACCTGAGATTGGCCTGTTTTTACCTTTTCAGAACCTGAGCTGTTTCCTTTGGACTTTCTACTTTGGCTTTTATTATTGTGTTGCTGCGTAAAAAACCATGGCACGTCTGGCTACTCTAGATCAGTGATAGTGATTTTGAAGACCGAGTGCCCAAACTGCAAGAAACTGATAGACACTACAGAAATCAGAGGTGACATGGTAAAATAATAAAAGTGGAGAGCAACAAAAACATTAAGAAAATAAAAAAAATACAATTGTGAAAAAAATTAAAAAAAATGAAGTAGTAGGGCATTGGATTTAAACTCTCTGCTTGCTGCATCAGGAGCCAGCTCCTTACGAAGTGAGCTATTTAATCGGTTATTGTGAAGTGAAACTTTTAATATAATGGCCTTGATTCATTAAGAGTTGAAAAAAATCCTCATGGTAGTAAACAATTCATTTCATGAGAAAAAAGCCTGAGAATTTCACTGTTGATGAATCACCAGATAAGGAGACAATGAAAGTCAATTGCACTTTTTACTACAGGTAAAAAAGAGTAAAAAGTTCACTAATTTTCTCATGAGTAAAAAAGTGCCAGTGACTTTCATTGTCTTCCTATCTGGTGATTCATTTTTTCTTGCTTGTTTTCTCATGAAATTAATTTTTTACTACCATGAGAATTTTTTCCAACTCTTGATGAATCAAGGCCAATAACTTTGAAATCACCTCGCTCTCTCCCGTTAAAGTAAAAACGGGTGTTGGTCCGGTTTAAGTGCCAACCCGAGGGCTCTAGTGCCGGTGGGGGGAAATGAAAAAGACAAAATGTGTGTACTGGAAAGATGACGGCTGCCCACAGAGAGGGTGCTGGGTGCCGCCTCCTGCACGGGGACCATAGATTCACTACCACTGATCTAGATTGAAATACTCATATTCTCTGTTCATGTTTAGGCTCTATGTAGTTTTTTTCACCTGAGTTGATTTAAATCCTGAGCCATAGTTCTTCTGCTCAGACAGCCAAGTGTACATCTTCCTTGCACTGTCCAAGTCATTCCGTAGCAGAGCCACCAGTAACGCATATGATGTGGTTTCAACTGCCAGGGCCGTGCCTTCCGGGCCAAAGTACAGCTCACTCTTACCTTCAAAAAAGCAAATAAACAAAGAATCACTTTAAATTGGACCAAAACCTGATTCCCTGTGTGAGATCCTGGGGCTCGCGTGTGAACCCCTGCATGCCCCATCTGCTGCAGGTGCTCACGCCAGTCATATCTGAATGAAGGACCAGCGCACGTCATTGAGGGCAGGAGTGTACATACCATAGGGACAGTGCAGGCAAGGGGTTAGTGGAACAAGGGGGACCGGTGCACACTGCCTCCACCTCCTCTGTGGTATGTACCAGTGCAGACACGTGCCTCTGGCTTCATGGAACAAGGGGACCCGGTGCACGCTGCCTCTACTGCCTCTGTGGTATGTACCAGTGCAGACATGTGCCTCCGGCTTCATGGAACAAGGGGACCCGGTGCACACTGCCTCTACTGCCTCTGTGGTATGTACCAGTGCAGACATGTGCCTCCGGCTTCATGGAACAAGGGGACCCGGTGCACGCTGCCTCCACTGCCTCTGTGGTATGTACCAGTGCAGACATGTGCCTCCGGCTTCATGGAACAAGGGGACCCGGTGCACGCTGCCTCTACTGCCTCTGTGGTATGTACCAGTGCAGGCACATGCCTCTGGGTTCATGGAACAAGGGGACCCGGTGCACGCTGCCTCCACCGCTTTTGTGGTATGTACCAGTGCAGGGACATGCCTCTGGGTTCATGGAACAAGGGGGGGCGTTGCATGCTGCCTCCACCGCTTTTGTGGTATGTACCAGCGCAGGCACGTGCCTCTGGGTTCATGGAACAAGGGGGGGCGGTGCACGCTGCCTCTACTGCCTCTGTGGTATGTACCAGTGCAGGCACGTGCCTCCGGGTTTGTGGAACAAGAGGGCCCAGTGCAGGCTGCCTCCACCGCCTCTGTGGTATGTACCTGCTCCAAATACTTACCTAGCCATGCTGCCTCCTTCCCTCCTGGATGCGGGCCTTGCTTCCACATATGTCCTGCGTGAGGGCCTTGGCTCAAAGCCGGCACCGAATGCGCCACTCTCCTCCGTCAGTGCCACATGCGCTTCTCTTCTCCGCCACCCCACTCCTCCCACATCACCTCCCTGCTCCTCCCATGGTGCCGCCCTGCTCCTCCCACATCACCTCACTGCTCCTCCCACATCACCTCACTGCTCCTCCCACATCACCTCCCTGCTCCTCCCATGGTGCCGCCCTGCTCCTCCCACATCACCTCACTGCTCCTCCCACATCACCTCACTGCTCCTCCCATGGTGCCGCCCCTCCCACATCACCTCCCTGTTCCTCCCACATCACCTCACTGCTCCTCCCACATCACCTCACTGCTCCTCCCATGGCGCCGCCCCTCCCACATCACCTCCCTGCTCCTCCCATGGTGCCGCCCTGCTCCTCCCACATCACCTCACTGCTCCTCCCACATCACATCACTGCTCCTCCCATGGTGCCGCCCCTCCCACATCACCTCCCTGTTCCTCCCACATCACCTCACTGCTCCACCCACATCACCTCACTGCTCCTCCCATGGTGCCACCCCTCCCACATCATCTCCCTGTTCCTCCCACATCACCTCACTGCTCCTCCCACATCACCTCACTGCTCCTCCCATGGCGCCGCCCCTCCCACATCACCTCCCTGCTCCTCCCATGGTGCCACCCCGCTCCTCCCACATCACCTCCCTGCTCCTCCCATAACTAGTCGGAGGGAAGATCAGGAGCAATGTTAGAAAATATTATTTTACAGAAAGAGTAGTAGATGCCGGGAACAAACTTCCAGCAGAGGTAGTTGAAAAATCAACAGTCACTGAATTTAAACATGCCTGGGATAAGCACACATCTATCCTAAGATAAAGAGAACATACAGTATACACATAAGATACAGAGAACATACAGTATACACATAAGTTACAGAGAACATACAGTATACACATAAAATAAAGAGAACATACAGTATACACATAAGATACAGAGAACATACAGTATACACATAAGATAAAGAGAACATACAGTATACACATAAGATACAGAGAACATACAGTATACACATAAGATAAAGAGAACATACAGTATATACATAAGATAAAGAGAACATACAGTATATACATAAGATACAGAGAACATACAGTATATACATAAGATACAGAGAACATACAGTATATACATAAGATACAGAGAACATACAGTATACACATAAGATACAGAGAACATACAGTATACACATAAGATACAGAGAACATACAGTATATACATAAGATACAGAGAACATACAGTATACACATAAGATACAGAGAACATACAGTATACACATAAGATACAGAGAACATACAGTATACACATAAGATACAGAGAACATACAGGATACACATAAGATACAGAGAACATACAGTATATACATAAGATAAAGAGTACATACAGTATATACATAAGATACAGAGAACATACAGTATATACATAAGATACAGAGAACATACAGTATACACATAAGCTACAGAGAACATGCAGTATACACATAAGATACAGAGAACATACAGTATATACATAAGATAAAGAGTACATACAGTATACACATAAGATAAAGAGAACATACAGTATATACATAAGATACAGAGTACATACAGTATATACATAAGATACAGAGAACATACAGTATATACATAAGATACAGAGAACATACAGTATACACATAAGATAAAGAGAACATACAGTATACACATAAGATACAGAGAACATACAGTATACACATAAGCTACAGAGAACATACAGTATACACATAAGATACAGAGAACATACAGTATACACATAAGATACAGAGAACATACAGTATACACATAAGATACAGAGAACATACAGTATACACATAAGATAAAGAGAACATACAGTATACACATAAGATACAGAGAACATACAGTATACACATAAGATACAGAGAACATACAGTATATACATAAGATACAGAGAACATACAGTATATACATAAGATACAGAGAACATACAGTATATACATAAGATACAGAGAACATACAGTATACACATAAGCTACAGAGAACATACAGTATACACATAAGATAAAGAGAACATACAGTCCCACTCCTCTGACCATCAGGTAAGTGTCTGTAGGGGGGGTTGCTGATGGTGGGGATCAGTGGTGGGAGCCCTGCTACGGAGCCCATCAGGGCTATGTACACCCCTCGTTTGGGGGTCATGCTAACTATTAGGTAAAGCAGAGTGCACCACCGGTGAGCCTTGCAGTGTGAGTTGCAACCTGCGTCTCCTTAAGCATTTTTATTTAACACAAAATAAAGTGCAACAAAAATGTTTGTTTTCCCCCCAAATATCACCTGTATCTGCAATGAAGCAATTTTAAATGGGATATGTGATGTTTCCAGGAAGTTTTTGATTTTCTTTTTAGGAATCTAGAAACAACAGGGCCCTATAGGGTATGCAGAAAAAAAACGCCAAATTATTCTCCACTGCCTATAGGGTGCTGTTATTTCCAAACATTGGAAAAATACTCTCACCTCATTGTAAAAATGATGCCCCTCGTCTATAAAAATGCCCCATCGCAGGTACATGTGATATTTTGGAAAAAAAACATTTTATTGCACTTGTGTGCTAAAATTATAAAGCTCACTGTGATGTAGTTGCAATTCACACTGCTTATGCACCCTGCTTCACCAAATAATTAGCATGACCCCCATAGTCATATGCACCCCCCATATGCAGGGCTGTATTTACTATTAGGCAAACCTAGGCCTGAGTGTCATGATTAAGGGCTGAGTCTGTGCCCGAAACGCGTTGGCATCCAACCTGCTCCCTGATGCTTTATCCTGACTCATATTCATGGATGGAATGCTTTTATTGAATTTTTGTATGGAATAAAACGTGGATATTTTATCCTTTGAACTGGATTAAGGCTGGCGTTTTGACTGATCTACATATGCATGTGAGTTGAGCACTCACGGCCGGGCCTTATCCTATGACCTTTTACATCCAAGGATTCGTGATATCTACAGGTGGGGCTGATCAATTCAGTTATCCAAACCTAGGCCTGTGCCTAGGGTGGCCACATGGGGGAGGGGGGGGGGAGAAATTACTGCTATAGTAAAAAAAAATTAAAAAGAATAAAAATGATGTTGACATGTTAATGTCTCTTTTCAAATGCTCCCAGGCCACATTGTGTATAAAGCGGGGGGAAAGGGCGCAACTGCTTAAAGGCAGTCTACAGCACTGCTGTGGCCATGTGACTCCTGTGCGTTGTGCACTGGGAAACCGGTAATATATAATAGACTTCGTGCTCCTCTGCATTTCTCCCCTTGAACCCTCTCCACCCTACACACATTTATTATTTATATTGGCAGGCATCAGCATTGGGCATACCCAGGCAGGTGTCGGGGCCACTGCACATTAGTAGGACCCACCTTTGTTTCTTTCTTTTTATTCTTTTCTTTTTTCCTTACATTTATTCTTTTATCCTTTCATCTGTTACGCCATTTCTTTCCTTTCCTTCCATTTTATTCATCTTTCCTTCTATCTTTTTTCACCTTTTTTTTTTTCTCTAGCCGTTACATAACATAAGGGGGCGCCAGCACTTGAAGTGCCTAGGGCAGCATGAACACTAAATACGGCCCTGCCCATATGCACAACATACAATGCTTATTGGAGGAGGCCTGCTATTGACTTTTGGTCTGGTATGAATGATTACTAGGAGGTATCCCAATGTGGTTAAGGATCTGATTTTGTGACCAGAGGGTTGCAGGTCCGATTCCAAGCTGGGACAAGACTGAAGTTCTCCTGAGCAAGGCACCTAACCCACTCCAACTGCTCTATTGGTACTAAGGGATAGGTTAGGTAGACGTGACGTCCCTGCAAGAGAAGCAAGTTTGCCTTGGCGGGTTTAGGTCCTGTCATGTCCCACGACGTACATGTTATTTTACTGGGGGTAATAGTTCAATATATGTTTATTTACATAGGCTCAGCAGTGTGCCTTTAATTCCCCTTGTACCCCCCAAGCTTCCTTAGTCTTACTCTGATGCAAGTGTGATGGATGGAGGTCAGAATCAATAAAATGAATATATATATATGTGAATATTCCCTCCCTCTATTAAAAAATAGATTCCTATCTTTGCATTGTATGCTTTAGTGGCTAATAAAGGTGAAATAAACCCCCAGTAAGCCACTTATCTCTGCGCTGATTCTTTCCCTTTGCTTGTACTGAATTAGAGCCATAAAGTTAATGAAGCACACTGCTATTAACATATTACTGTGAACAAGATGGCACTGAGGAGCTGGACACACCTTATTTTGTCCAGCCCCCAAGGGTCTCTAACATTCTTAAGAATGTCAGTTTTGGCTGTGATGACCAATCATTGAGCCAGTAATTAGATTTTTTCCTTATCACAAGTAACTCCTCCCTCCTTCCCCTTTTTCTGCCATTTTACTCTGACATCCAAGTAGTGCACACCTGCTGCTACCTTCTGCAGCTACAGTCCTTTTACCTGTTGTTGCTGTATAGATTACACCACAAGTTTCTGCTGTAACAAGATTCTGTACCGAAATAAAGCTTTTGAAATTTAACCACGTGGTCCAAGAACAATTGAGTAAACTGTCTTCCGAGCCTTATCGAGTAGAAATAACATCCGTCACAGACACACACAAGGAACGTGGAGCGTCTACAGGATTCTATTTACTGCCATTTGGGTGAGTCAGAATATGTCCTCTTTAATGTCACAGGAACGCAAACACAGAAAAAAATAAAACAATGGCTTCCTCACCTGGCACCTCTTGAGCTGTAGACTTCATCATAAAATAGGCCCTGTCCTTCAACACGGAGTCCCTGGATGCAAGATTGAGGGCGTAGGCACTGATGGCCAGGGGATAGGGGTCAGACACTGTGTCCAGAGCCTTGCGCAGGTAATCTATTGCCTTGCTCATACCGCCTTTCTATAAAGAGGAAACAGAGAAACCAGAAACATACAAAGCCTGTTCAACATGGAAAGTCTCGCTTTCAGAAATTAGTTTCTATTCAAAGTGAACCAACCATCTTCAATGGTCAGCCCTGGAGTCTTTTAGGTAGGTAAAACAAGTCCCCCAATTCAGGATGCCCCACTGTGTTCTTTTTGGCTTCCTCACCGATGAAAACACTGGTGGCCGTCTCCCCTGCATCATTGGGTTTGCCTGCACTGCGGTCCCCGGCCATTCAGATAGGCTGGGGGCAAGAGCGCGCCCGCCTGGGGATGTGCTCCCGATTGCCATAAACAGAGCCGTTTGCTGACCGGGAAAACATGAGTTTTTCTGCCATCTGGAGGGTTTCACACAGCAAAATTAGGATAGTCAAAATCGTGGGTTTTGCTCCGCTTTAAGGTGGACCAAAACCCACGGAGAACAGCCTAGTAATCTATAAGATTCCTGGGCCGATTGATTTCTTTCCCCCGGGGCATCCAAAAACAAGATGCCCCACTGTGTGAAACCCCCCAGGTCGCCCATACACTCACCTTCTTTCCCGCTCCAAGAGCGCATGCGTGAGCCATGGCGCATCCCCGCTATCTCTCTAGCAGGCAGGGCACGTGCCCACACCAGGCATTTGTGAATGGCCGGCGCAGGCACGCTCCTGTTGGGGGATAGCGGGGGATGTGGCCGCCACTGTGCTCGGATCCAGTCACCTTAAGCTAAGGCTTAGACGAGCTGATTGGATGAGAGGCTGCACATGCGCTGTAGGACCAAGGAAGGGTGGGTGCGATCGGGTGACCGGGGGGCTTTCAAACAGCGGGGCATCCCAGATCGGGGTGCCCTGGAGGCAAGGACCAAACCCAGGATAATCAAAATCCTAAGTTTTGGTCCACTTTAAGCCCCTGTGAATGGGGTGCCCTGGAGGCAAGTACCAAAACCCAAGATAGTCAAAATTCCTGGGTTTTGGTCCACTTTAAGCCCTTGTGAATGTTTCTCCAAGAACTGTCACACTTTGGCAGTGGTGCACCTGCAATGAGTCCATGTGAGGCAGCCGCTTCAGGCGGCATTGCAGGGGGCAGCAAATCCTGATCCTGTTCTTTTAAAAATTATTTTCTCATCAGTGATTCAGCGGAGGGCGCTGCTGCACACCGTCATGTTTTTACAGTCAATCATTGGTGGCTCAGTAGCCGAGGCCCCACCCCTTTTAGCGATGTTGGCACCACTACCATCATAGGAAGGAGCCAGGTGGCGCACTGTAGCCTATGCTGGGAGAGGCACTTTTCTCATCAAGCAGCAGGGAAGCTAGGTTTACACCGGCACTTTGGATAATATAATATAAAGTCTTATCTCGAACTGAAGTTAATGTTATTAGACCAGAATTATATATTATATATATTTTTATGATCCGGATAATAGGCAGGTTTTGCAAAGTACATGCACATGGTTTCATATTTATATCAGATATTTTTTTTCTTTATGATGTGTATACAGATATATATAGGAATTTGGTATATATATATATATATATATATATATATATATGTTTTGATGGTGCTCTCCCCATCGCCTACACACCAATCTATGTTGGTCTGTTTTGTTTGTCATTGTTTGATTTATGTTTTTTAATTGGTTTTAGCATGTTTAGGATTATATGTAGTAATTAACTTGTGTCAAGATTAAATAATATATATATATATATTTGTACTAGTATTGATTCTAGTGTGCCTCCCTATTGTGTTGGGGGGGGGTTGGTGCAGGTCCCCTTTGTTTGTCCCTCTTATTAGACCAGAATTAAGCTACCCTGCAGCAGCCGTACGCTTCTATTAAAAAAGCAAGAACCCTGCTGTGATGGCGTCCCTGTTGAACCATCAATGAACTTGCAAAAAAAAAGTGGGACCAATGACTGCTGCCCGCCTCTGTCCAATCTGTGTGAAACCTGTCAGATAAATGTAAATTAATGATACAGCCAGAAACATCTGCCCTAGTGCCAGTGGTGGACTGGGGCCAAAAAACAGCCCTGGATTTTACCAGCCCCTGGCCAACCATGATTCCGGGGCTATGGCACTGGTTATTCTAGAGCCAGTGGCCCTGGGTTTTGTTCTGTTTAAACTTATTAGCAGCTTAGGAGGATCAGAGTCACTCTGGTGCACCTACCACTGTGTTGTCATCTTCAGCGAGGGAATCCTGGGAATGGTACAGAGCGATCAGCACATAGGCCGTCAGAGAAACTTCAGAACCGTGTCCAGTGACACCTCCCTGCAGAGATAAAAGCACAAAAAGTGTTTACAAAACACGCTTGTCATGAAACCCCGGGTCACGTGATCCAACTATCAATCAGGGACCTCCAGACACACAGCCCGCTTTCCCAAAACCTCATCCGTTTGCCCTTCCTGCTGGACTACCAGGCCCAAAGCCTGCGGACACACAGATTCTTGGCTAAGGCAAAAACATCGCTCAAGTTAAAAAATAGGTTTTAATGCAATGAGCGCACACTAGGCAGTGATGAGCGCACTAGGCAGCGCACTAGGCAGTGATAACAAACATTTGGCTATAATAAAATATGAAATAATACAAATGTCGTCCTGAGAAGTGGTTTACATGTTACAGTGAGTTACACATAGAGATAAAATAGTCAGTTACCTTAACATGCAGATGTAGAGTAGTGATGATGATCTCCCACATGGAGGTGAGTTGCAAGCTTATTGATGGGCACCTCCAGCAGGCGTGCACCGTGACCTCCTCCGGATAGTGACAATCTCTGGCCCAGCATCAACCCCCTTTATGCCGCGAGGCTCTTTCACTCTCGCCCTTCGGTGGGACAGATTGTCCCCTCCCACCGCTGTGGAACCTGCTTTTGAACCTAAAACCCTTTAGGGGGTTATAACTTTGGGCAGGGGGGTCATATGGCTCTGGATACAGCACCAAAAGATTGGGCTGGATGCCGGGCCTCCGATGAGTCCAAAGATGGAGTCCCTAAATGGGTCAGAACCTGAGATCTCCATTTTTCTAGGTTTCCCTAGTCGCATGGCCCTAAGAATTGTACGTCTATATGCGGTTTTGTGGGCCCGTTCTGGATCTGAATCTGGTTCTGGATCTGAAAGTGGCCCAGCTACGGTCCGATTTTTGTTGGTGTTGTCTGAGGTTCTTGTGTTTGATGTGAGGAAGCTCACAGCCACAGGTCACAACAGCTTCAGACCCATCGGGGCCTTCCCGGCTCAGAAGAGGGAATCAGCAGGGAATCTGTGATCTGCGCTTGGCTCAGTTCACAAATGCTAATTCTTCTTCCTGGGACAGATTAGGTCCTGTGCATATTTATGGCTAGAAAGCCTTAATGCTACAGGAGGAAATAAAGGGTGAAATTGGCTAAGTACAGAGAATCTTAAAGGGGGAAGCCGGGCATCAGCAATAAAATGACATATAATATTTGCCCTATTTCTCACAACGCTTAAAATAAAATCAATCATGCAAGGTATATTTAAAAAAAAAACATAATGAATTTAATTTCAAGCTACTGTATGCTAAATGCAAGAATATAATCACCAGTGATAGACCCTCAACTGAATGAGCTATTGAACCCTTTAGTGTATTTAGGGGACTCTATAAATTGTATTTATTCCTTACACCCTGTGGTAAAAATGGAGAGCAAAGTACAAAATGGTGCCATCTTGGCATACAAAATGATAGTTGGGGGACATTTTAATTTGAAATGACACATCAGCAGTTTGCTTTGCTGAAGACTACTCAACAGTTATTGCTGCTGAGCGTTGAGTTTGCTTTGCTGAAGGACACAGAATAGCTAATCTGCTGAGAAAATATGTAAAAGAATAAAAAAGAGGTGCTTTACAGGAACAAAAAGTATTTGCACAGCGCACAGGAATAATAGAATTACCCATCACTCTGTGCAGTGGGCGGAGCTATGCAAATCATCTCTTCATGTCTCAGAGCCATGCAAGGCACTCAGAAGCGAGTGTGCAGTGCCAAGAATTAGCTTTGTAATTTTTAAATGTAAAATTAGTTCTTGGCATTGCACACTCAGCGGCTTCTGAGACGTAAAAAGATCATTTACATAGCTCCACCCACTGCAAGGAATGATAGGTAGTTCTATTATTCCTTGTGTCGCGTGCTGTGCAAACACTTTCCATTCTAGGAAAGCGCCTCTTTTCCTTTACCTTTGGGTAGAGGGTTCTGGTTACTTTAGCCCTCCTATATTAAGCCTAACATGGGTCTCTCCACATGGTGGCTTGTAAGTCAAGGCACTCACATGCCAACCCCCGTCCTTTGTGAGCCCTCCAGCCGGAATGCTGTTATCAGTTTATCAGCAACAATCGCTTACAGCAGCTTCTCGGCCTATTGGCTAAGATCAAGTGTAGTATCTGTTCTTACAGGGAGGCCCGTGAACGACACCAGCTGGAATGGTGGCCGAGGGACTAGCTCACCCCTCTGGCTCACCTAGTACGGCTGGTGGCCTAGTAATGGGCCGAACTGTGTAGAATGGATCTACCAGGCTGCAGTATCTGCACCCATCGTGCAGGTCTGTGAAAAGCTGTGCGGAAAGATGGCCGGAGGTGAAGTGGGCGCCTCCTGGCTCTTCTGGTACGCACAACCTAGTAATAGACCTGAGGGGGGAGTGGCGACCCCCCGTCATGCATGGGAGTAGATCTGCACATATCTTAGCCTTGGCTTGAGGTTGCGAAACCGAGCCGTCGTGTTCGTGTACCCCTGGGGTGGCGCCCAGGGTACCTTACTGGTCACCAGAGTTGGTCACTTTGGTTGCACTCTGTATGGTTTCGGCACAACACACCTAGCTTTGTTTTGCACGCTCTTTATGGCTGTGGCCTTCCGGCTTCGCCTGAAGAATTTTTTATGGCCGGAGGGCCCACCCTGTAACTACACAGGCACTCGCACCCCCCCCCTTTTTTTTAGAGCCCAATTTACACT
Source organism: Gastrophryne carolinensis (assembly GCA_027917425.1). Taxonomy (NCBI): domain Eukaryota; kingdom Metazoa; phylum Chordata; class Amphibia; order Anura; family Microhylidae; genus Gastrophryne; species Gastrophryne carolinensis. The sequence continues at coordinate 26,734,155 of CM051235.1, read as the reverse complement.
TTTTTGTCACCATTTTTGCCACCTTAGTTCCCTTGTTTGTGTTTTCGTTTTGCACGTGTTTAGGTGCCAGCGGCTCCCTATGGGTCCCTGTCCCTAAAGACCTGGGGTCGGAAGTCATAGGCCTTTTGGACTCGCTTCCGGCCCCTGCCCAGTGCTCCCCCCTGAGGCTCCTCGTGAGTAGAGGGCGGCGAACCCCGGGAAAACGGCTTCCAAAGCCTGTCCGAGTACTCGCATACGAATCCGAGGAAAGGCAGGCTGCGGAGGCCGCTAGTACTGGGGCTAGCTACTATCGAAAGCAAGGGGCCGAAGCCGAAGATCCGAGTACCTGGACGGGCAACCGCCGGGGAAAGGTAGGCTGAGGGAGTTTACGCCTTAGTCCACGGGGAAAACTTCTGTTAGTACCCGAGGGCGAAAGCGGCCCCGAGGTCTTCTGGACTGAGGGGTAGTACGACCCAATCCTGTCAGGGGGTTCGTCCTCCGGGGAAAGGGATGGGGCTCTTTCCTGCGGGAAGGAGTCAGAATGGGCGCCTAGTGTGTTTTTTAGTGCACTCGCACCTTTTCACACGAAGGCTTCACGTTTGACGGTGCTTTCGCACACACGACGGCTCTATAAAAAAAAAAAAAAAAAAAAAAAAATCTGTTCTTACAGGGAGGCCCGTGAACGACACTGGCTGGAAAGGTGGCCGAGGGCTTGAGCTCCCCTCTGGCGCTCCTAGTACGGCTAGTGGTTTAGTAATGGGCCGAACTGTATAGGACGGATCTACCAGGCTTGCGGTATCTGCACCCATCGTGCAGGTCCATGGAAACCCGACCGGAGGTTATACTGGGATGACCTCCTGGCTCGCTTAGTACACACAGCCTAGTAATGGATCTGAGGGGGGCTGGCGACCCCCCGTCATGTATGGGAGTAGATCCGCATATATCTTAGCCTTGGGTCGGGGTTGCGAAACCGAGCCGTCGTGTTCGTGTACCCCTGGGGTGGCGCCCAGGGTACCTTACTAGTCACCAAAGCTGGTCACTTTGGTTACACTTTGTATGGTTTTGGCACGATACACTTTGCTTTGTTTTGCACGCTCTTTATGGCTGTGGCCTTCCGGCTTCGCCTGAAGATGGCCGGAGGGCCCACCCTGTAATTGCACAGGCACTCACCTTTCCCCCCCTTTTTTTGTAGAGCCCGATCACCTGTTTTTGTCACCTTTTTTGCCACTTTAGTTCCCTTTTTTGTTGTGTGTCTTTTCTTTTCTCACGTGTTTAGGTGCCAGCGGCTCCCTATGGGTCCCTGTCCCTAAAGACCTGGGGTCGGAAGTTACAGGCCTTCTGGACTCGCTTCCGGCCCCTGCCCAGTGCTCCCCCCTGAGGCTCCTAGTGAGTAGAGGGCGGCGAACCCCGGGAAAACGGCTTCCAAAGTACTCGCATTTGAATCCGAGGAAAGGCAGGCTGCGGAGGCCGCTAGTACTGGGGCTAGCTACTATCGAAAGCAAGGGGCCGAAGCCGAAGATCCAAGTACCTGGGCGGGCAACCGCCGGGTAAAGGTAGGCTGAGGGAATTTACGCCTTAGTCCACGGGGAAAACTCTTGTTAGTACCCGAGGGCGAAAGCGGCCCCGAGGTCCTCGGACTGAGGGGTTGAACGTACCCAATCCTGTCAGGGGGTTCGTCCCCCGGGGAAAGGGATGGGGCTCTTTCCTGCGGGAAGGAGTCAGTATGGGCGCCTAAGTGTGTTTTTTAGTGCACCAGCACTTTTTCACATTTTAGGCTTCACGTTTGACGGTGCATATGCACACACGACGGCTCGATAAAAAAAATCGCTTACAGCAGCACAACTGGTACTCCCTCATTACTTCGAGCTGCCACAGCTGCCTCTATTCAATGAACACTAAAACTTAAAGTGGCCCAAAACCCAGGTTACTCAATTGTTTTAACTATCCTGGGTTTTGGTCCATTACCCGGGGGTGCCCCGCTGTGTGAAACCCCTCAAGACGCACCAGCCAACTCACCTTTTCCCACTCCAATGGTGCATCTAAAAGCAGCGGCTCTGATGCCCGCATCCTTCGCCAATTCACAAATGCCTGGCACGGGCCCGCAAACATCTAGAGGTAAGCGGAGGATGTAGCCATCAGAGGCACTGGGGTGCCCCCAGGGAAAGGTCCAGAACCCAGGATAGTCAAAATCCTGGGTTTTGGTCCACTTTAAAAATACAATTCTGTGATTACTCACATGTAAAGAATTGAAATGAAGCAAGCCGTGCTGTACACCTGGAAAAAATTAATCTTTCCTGATAACCTACACCAGGTATCCAAAAAAATTCTTACCTAAGATTAAGGGAAACCTCCCCACCAATATGGTACTTACTACCAAGCTGCTGTAATCCAGCATCTCCTGATGAAGACGCCTCATGTCCAGACAAAACGCGTCGAGAAACCACACAACTTTTCTTCCTACTGTCTCATGTAAGACTGGTAAATGGAAGAAATCAAGCCAGGTGCAAAATGGTTCTAAGAAAGCTCCTTTCAAATTCCAACATGAGCTCATGGCAAGTTCTTTGCAATATTTAGGTCAACCCTGATAGCAAGCCACCCCACCACTACCCTTTTTTTAACAATTGTTCCCTATCTGAAAGCCAAATCATATGACTGGGCCCAGCTTGAACCTCCGCTGAAAAAAATGTGGACCATTAGTTAGTATTTGGGTAATATCTGGGCAGGAGACCAGGACAGTATTTGGTGCTCATGGTCCCTAGGCACTTTAGGTGCTTGCGCCCCCCCCCCCCTTTTTTTTGAGTTAGGTCGCGTTCAATATAAACAAAAAGTGTGTAGGGGGAAAGGGTGCGATGATATACCTCCCAAATGTCCCTGATTTGGAGGGACTGTCCTGATTTTGAGTCCATGTCCCCCTGTCCATCATTGTTCTCATTTGAAGTGTAACATGCAGATCTGCAGCAATAAATGATTCATTTGCCTATTTAACAGTTTATAGTGTTGTAACTGTTACAATGCATCTCCTTGTCCATCCCTCAATGAGGGGGCATGGCCTAATTTACAAATTGTCCCTCTTTCCCACCCTGAAACGTTGGGAGGCATGCAATGGGCTAGATAAAAATTATGTGTGTAGAGGAGGGAGAAGGCACAAAGGGAGAAATGCAGAGAAGCAGGCAAGCATGTTCCATTTTTTACTGCATTCTGATATACAGGGGTCACATGACCACACCAGTAGAGGGGAGATGCTCAGGCCTGTGTTCAACCCATTGCACACCCCCTTCACACAAATACACTCTGCGTCCTTCTGTGGCTGGGGGGTGCTTGTTAGGAGGCATTATTGTTCTGGATATGAGAGTTTTAATTTCTTTTTATTTACTACAGTAGTAAGGGCAGCACCCTCCCCCCCTTCCAGGATGCCACCCTAGGCACGTGCCTAGGGTTGCCTAATGGTAAATACAGCCCTGAGGAGACCACAGTCCACTGTTCTCTTACCATCATGTCTGTGTGGATGACCTGCAGAGTCTCCTGGAAAGCTCCGGTGCTGGTCTGCTTGCTGATCAGATAGTGGGCGGATCTTCGGATCTCCTGCACGTCGACATCAATATATTTACGGCATAAGGACATTACTTTGAGCACAAAAGCTGTGAGCCTGGAGGAGCCCAGAGAGAACTGTTAGACATTTTTTATGTTAGCTTACAGTTTACAAAAGAAAAGAAATGAGATTTTAGGAGTGATGTCTAAATCACAGCAGTGAGATGGAGAGATTACTCACACATTGCAGTCAGCAGTAAAGCTGTCTGCTCCACGCTCCGCAACATTCAGGAAACCATGCTCCGGGTTGGAGCATAAAACGATCTTAAACAAAAACATCAGCAGAGGGAAACAAACCCCCACAACGGCACCCATAGAACTTGTGTTAAAGTGTTTAGAAAAGTGGTGGATGGGGTCTATATTTCCCATGAGTTTTTCAGACAGGCACTATCCATGCCGGGATATCAGTGATCCAATCCACATCCCGGGTCCTCTACGTTTTTCCCTCTACTCACAGGTCTTCCCAGGTGATGAGACTAATTGAAGGAAGCCCTATAAAAGGAGTTGCTGAGGCTTTCAGAGTGGAGATGGACAGGCTGGGATGAGGACCTATGATATCAAGGACTTGCAATATGCTGTAGGTATCCTACACTGGACATTGCTAAAGTTGGTGAGGTAAACGCTTGCTGTACTGCATTGTATCCTGCATCATACTCTGAAGTTAAGAGATTTTGCCTGTTGGACTTTATTTTCAATAAATTGCTTATTATTTCACTAAGAACAGATAACACATAAAGTCCTTCAGCTGCAATTCAGCACTGTCAGTATTGGGAGCATCAAGGAACAGGCTCCTCATCCCAGTCTGTCCAACACCACTATGAAAGCCTCAGCAACTCTTTTTATAGGGCTTCCTTCCTTCAATTAGTCTCATCACCTGGGAAGACCCGTGAGTAGGGAAAAACCTGTAGAGGACCCGGGATGTGGATTGGATCTCTGATATCCCGGCATGGATCGTGCCTGCCTGAAAAACTTATGGGAAAAATAGACCCCATCCACCACTTTTCCATACACTTTACCACAAACTTAAAAAGGAAGCCGCAGTTTACCTACAAGTGGGAGGATATCTCCGCCGCCACGGCCGCCATAACCCTAAACAAAGGGCCTGAAAGACAGGATTTATGCCTTCAAGGGACAGTAATTTAAGCAGCATACAGGATCCTGCAAGGGGCAAATCGCCACATCCTTTTGAAGTCACGAATAACTGTATGATCAACAGCAACAGTCACTAAGGGCATTGAAAAAGCCCGGAAGGGAGAAACATGTTTGCCTAAAGTGAATGAATTAATCAAAGAAAAACAGGATAAAATGTAATAAAATCATGCTATGTATTAGACTGTGATTGGAACAGGGATCTGTGCAATAGAATGTTTACAGTTAATGCTCATATACAAACAAATAGTGATCATGTGTAAAATTTCTTTATAAGGGAGATGTGCAACATATTTTTTAGAGCTGCTAGAAAATCATGTACATACAATGAGAAATAATGAATTGTGAATCATGTACATATGTGGAAAAAGAATGAATATATCAAATATGGTTAAATGTGGTTTTTATTTGAAATGTTAAAAAAACAGGTAAATAAACAGTAAAAATATATTTCATTAGCAGTGTGGTCATACTTAGAGCATAAAAAACTGGGGGAGGCCCAACCCCAGAAACAAGTAGAATTTCAAAAAGGCTCAGGCATATACCCACAACATGAAGTAATAAGTAAAGGAGAGGGTCACAAAAATACAATTCTGTGATTACTCACCTGTAGAATTGGTATTATGAGTATACAGTACGTCCTGCTCCAGAAAGAATACTTACACGTGGGTATTACTCCGCCAGATGGCGCTGGACTGCAGAGACATCGAAAATAGGCTCCTCCCGGCCCCTCAAATACCCAGGGACCTCCCACAAATCCCCAGCATTGAAAAGCAGTTAACGAGAAGCCCGGAGAAATAACACAACCCAACTAGTAACTATAACAATGATAACAATCACCACACAGGGGATCCTAGGATAATGCAAAACCAAGGGTGGGGTGGAGCAGGACGTACTATATACTCATAATACCAATTCTACAGGTGAGTAATCACAGAATTGTATTATTCTTAGTATACAGTACGGCCTGCTCCAGGATGCTCAAGAATACTTACTCATGGGACATCCAATAGCAGTGTCCAAAAGTAGGGTGGGATCCCCAAATTAACAGCAGACAGTTTAAATCACTGCAGCCTGCAGAACCTTTCGGCCAAAAGCAGCGTCAGCTGAGGCCCTAACATCAACCTTGTAAAACTTTGAAAATGTATGAACAGAAGACCAAGTAGCGGCCTTGCAAACTTGTTCAACAGAAGCCTGGTGCTGAAAAGTCCAAGAAGCACCAATAGCACAAGCAGAATGAGCAGTAAGGCGGAAGAGAGGATTCTTCCCCTTTGAAGAATAGGCCTGAATCACAGCCTGACGGATCCAATTGCTGATAGTAGACTTGGCAGGAGCCAAACCCTTCCTAGGACCAGAAGGGACCACAAATAGAGCATCAGTTTTTCTGAAAGGTGTAGTAGCCACCAGATAGTACTTCAGACACCTGACTACATCCAAAGAATGCAAGACCCTCTCCTTAGCATTACTAGGATTAGGGCACAATGAAGGGAGAACAATGTCATGATTCAAATGAAAGGCAGACACTACCTTAGGCAGAAAATCTGGCTTGAAGCGGAACACCACCTTGTCCTGGTGCCTCTCATAGTAGAGGGGCTGAATGGAAAGCGCTGCCAACTCAGACACACGCCTAACACAGGTGATAGCAACCAAAAAGACAACTTTGAGAGTAAGAATGGCCAAGGCAGCATCCTGCACAGGTTCAAAGGGAGCACCCTGCAAGGCTGACAAAACCAAGTTCAAATCCCAAACAGGCACCATATGCTTTCGTGGGGGACGCACATGAGTCACCCCCTGGAAAAAAGTCCTAATCAGAGAGTGCTGAGCAAAGGACTTCTGGAAGAAAACAGCCAGGGCAGAAACCTGACCTTTTAGAGTACTAAGTAGGAGCCCCATCTCCAACCCATGCTGTAGGAACTCCAGAATCCAGGGGATAGAGAAGACACGACAGGGAAGAGACTTAGACTCACACCAGTCAATGTAGGCACGCCAAACCCTGTAATAAATGGAAGAAGAAGACTTCTTCCTAGCCTTAATCATGGTATCAACAACAGAAGTAGACAGCCCTTTCTCCATCAAGATGGAGGTTTCAGCAGCCAGGCCGTCAAAGCCAGAGTTTGTAAATTGGGATGGCGTAGAGAGCCCTGGGTGAGCAGATCTGGCACCAGAGGCAGAGCTTACTGATCTACTGGCAGCTGCACCACGTCTGCGAACCACACTCTTCTTGGCCACCTGGGGGCCACCAGAATTGCTGGCACCCCTTCCAGAGCAATCTTGCGTAGCACCCTGCCCAGCAGGGGGAATGGAGGGAAGACATACAGAAGCTAAAAGTCCTGCCATGACATTGCTAGAGCATCCGTGGTCAAGGCCAGGGGATCCTGGGACAGGGAGACAAAGGCCGGTAGCTTGTGATTGTGACGGGACGCAAACAGATCCACATCTGGTTGGCCACAACGGTGACACAGAGATTGGAACACCCTGCTGCATAGGGACCATTCTCCCTGGCGAGAGGTCCCCCTGCTCAGAGAGTCTGCCAGGAGGCTTTCCACCCCCGGGATGTACACAGCTGATATGCAGGGAACATTGGTCTCCGCCCAGGTCAGGATCAAAGACACTTCCTGGAGGGCCCCCTTGCTCCGGGTCCCTCCCTGATGATTGATGTAGGCAACCGCCGTCTGGTTGTCCGAGCGCACCTGAACAGGCAGGCCCCGAAGGTGAGTAGTCAACTGGGCCAGAACTAACCTGATCGCCCGCAGTTCCAGAATGTTGATAGGTGTGTGGGCCTCCTGAGGGCCCCACCTCCCTTGGAACTGCAGTGACTTCCAGAAACCCCCCCAACCCGTCAGACTGGCATCCATGGTGACCGTCTCCCAGCAGGGGGCTAGAAAGGATCTGCCCCTCAACAGGTTCCTGGAGTCCAGCCACCACGAGAGGGACCGCCTGACTAGGGGGGAAAGCACAAGGACCTGGTCCAGGGACGCGGGGTCCTTGTCCCATACTGACAAGAGGTGGAGTTGCAGAGGTCTCAAGTGGAACTGAGTATAAGGGACCGCCTCGAAGCACGCCACCATCAGGCCCACCAGCTGCATTCCCTGCCTGATGGAGGGATGATGACAAGATAGCAGGAACTAGAACCTGTGTAATCAGACCATCCACCTTCTGTTGAGGAAGGAAAATCCTTGCCTGAACTGTATCCAGATTCATTCCTAGGAATGGAGTCACCAAGGAGGGGGACAGTGAAGACTTGGGGTGGTTGATCACCCATCCAAATGACTCCAGGGTGGACACCACCAGCCGAGTATCCACTTCTGCCTGATGAAGAGATTGGGAGGTGATGAGAATGTCGTCCAGATAAGGCAGCACGCGGACACCCTGCTACCTGAGCAGAGACATCACGCCAGCCAGCACCTTGGTGAACACCCTGGGAGTTGAGGTAAGACCGAATGGCAATGCCACAAATGTTGATCCCCCTCCCTTGTCTAGCACCACGTTAGGGGGAGGAGAAGGAGCCCTGACCCCGAAAGGGCCGAGATTGCGCCTGCGCTGGGGTAACCTGCCTCCCTTAGCAAAAATATCCAGGCGGTCCCCAAACAGGCGTAGTCCTTTGAAGGGAAAGCCAGTGAGGGCCTCCTTGGCAGCATTGTCAGCAGCCCACTGGCGTAGCCAAACCAAGCGGCGTATAGCCACCACAAGGGCAGATGTCCTGGCACACATTCTAATGGTGTCATCCAGGGCAGAGAGGACAAAATTTACAAAAACATCACAACTGGAGAGTGCGTTGAACACATCACAAGGCAAATCATCAGGGGCACCATCAAGTATATTTCTGATAAGGGTTCTAGTGGCCACAGCGGTAATGGCAGAAGCACAGACCGGGCGCAGCGCTGTCCCCGCACATGCAAAGGCATTGGACGCCAGCTGGTCAATGCGCCGGTCCTCAGCATCCCGCAGGGTAGTAGAGTCAGGGGAATGCATGACAGAGGTGTTAGATAGCCCCAGGACTGGGGCATCCACCTCAGGAGGAGATGACCAACATTTTACAACATCAGCAGGGAAGGGATACTTCCTATCCCAACTTTTAGGTACCCCGGGAAGTCTACTGGGACACTCCCATTCCTTGAGCACAAGGTTATTGAAATGTGCTTGCTCGGGAAATTCCAAACGTGACTTAGCTGTATGGAAGAAATGGACAGAACCTCAAAAATCTGGGTCAGCAATCTGTCAGTATCATCCGGGGTCCAGGGGTCAGAGCCAGCCTCGTCATGGCCCCTGGGTCTCTCATCAGAGGACCCGGTGTCGGAGAAAATCTCCTCTTCATCCAAGGGGGTATAGCCACAAAGATCAAAAAACTCCTCAGTTTCCATACAAAAGAGAGTGACATTGGGCGTTAAGTGCCGCTTTTTTGCAGGGGCCTTACACGCTAAGGTATTAGCAATCAACTTCTCAACAGTAGCCAGTTTAGAAGACACATCAGGCTGAGAATCCCCACTTGTATACAACTCAGTAGGAGTGAGATTTAAGCTTGGGGGGGGAGGTGAAGTGATACGAAGTGCAGACCCAGCCACAGGAAGGCCAGATTGTAGTGCAAGCACCTGCTCAGCACAGGGTACACAGACCCGCGCCTTGTCAGCGTCAGCTTGAGGCTGCCCACACGCTACACACAGCCGGTCTTGTCCCGAAGGAACCCCGGTCACATTATCCTGAGATGCCTCCATATGGTGATTATAGCGGCGCTATAGGCCGATAGGGATTAACGCTATAAAGCAACCCTGGATGCCCCAATAGCCTGCTAGGGAGTGGGAGTAAATACAACTAGGCCTATAAAAATAAGCAACTAAGAGGGCCGGGAGAAGCCAATGGATTCCCCCGCCTGAAAGACATAATAAAAAGGGTCCGTAAGCACACAGTATTAAGAAAAATAGATAATAAAAACCACCCGCGATGGCACTTGCAGACCGCGGTAGGTAGGTGGCCGTAGCGCATAAGCATAAGCCAAGCCAAGCGGACAAGATGGCGTCGGTATACCTCGAGGGGCGGGCCGGTAACAGCAATGACGCGGAACGCGCCATAGGCGGGCCCCGCCCCCCCCGAAGAGCGTGAAGCCAATGCATGACAAGCAGCCAATGACGGCACACAGACGCCTGAGGTAACGCCGCCGCCAAGCACGGACATAGTGACAGAAAAGGTGCGCGACGGCTGCGGTAATTTTAAATATGGTAAAAGTAAGCGAGACAGCGCGGCGGCTGGCACAAGACAATGAATAAAAAATATATGTCTAAAACACGTAAATGCAAAGCATCCATACCGACACCCCCCCCCCCCCCTTTTTTCCCCCGAAGGCTACCAGGAGAATGAGGGGGGACAGCGGCCACATAATAGGGCCCACGGATGGGCAGGGCCAATATTGCGGGAGGGGCATCCCATAGAGGCTCACCATAAGCCTGAACCGCCTACCCTTTGGTGGGGGATTGCGGTGGAGCAGCGCTCCTAAGCACCTGCTAGCGGTGCTGCCTACCATCACCCGACCAGCGCAGCCAAGGCTGGGAGGCATATAACTAATGGAACGGGTGGGAATAGCTAATAGCCCTGCTCACCTGCGAGTATAGAGAGCCATTTCTCGTCCTTAGCAGTCCAGACTGCAGAGAAAATCTGGGGATTTATGGGAGGTCCCTGGGTATTTGAGGGGCCGGGAGGAGCCTATTTTCGATGTCTCTGCAGTCCAGCGCCATCTGGCGGAGTAATACCCACGTGTAAGTATTCTTTCTGGAGCAGGACGTACTGTATACTAAGAATATTTGTCTATTTGGCAATAGTATTCTTTAGCTGTGAAGCTGTTTACATGGTAAACCAGGCCTCCTGGCCCGGGTCCTCCACAACTTTGGTGACAATGGCAGTGCTGAATCTACAGTTCCTTATGGTGGGTGGGTAGTGGAGGGGACTCCAATAGACTTTCTGCCCAGGGTCTCTATCATATTTTAATTTAGTCATAAACACAGAGCATAGCACGGAGCAGCCTATTGCCTGACTGTTTACAATGTAGCACAGCAGGGAGCCGCGTGGCTCTTTGCAATGTAACAGCCTGACACCTGTCTGGCTTGTTAACTTGTACAGCGCAGCAGCGGCATGGTCTCAGTGGGCCACTTTGTGGTGAAGAGTCACGTCACATCACAGAGGGATGTCCCAAATCTGGATGCCCCCTAAGGATCATGCTATTAGGACCAAAACTCTAGTTTTCGTCTACTTTTAAGCGCACCAAACCCCTTTAAACCTGAACTCGGATTCTAAACGAATCTAGATCCTTCTGATTTTGGATGCCCCTGTGTGTGACCCCTCCCCCCATTGTTCATTACTTCCCTTGATCTGGTGAATGCACTGTTGGATCGTCAGTTTGAGTTAATGGCCAAACCAGGGCCAATGCCAAATTGAGATGCCCCTGTAAAGCAGACCAAAACTCAGGGGTGGAATTGCTTGCATGGTGGGTATGCCAGCAATCCCAGAGGGTTTCACACAGTAGGTTACCACAGATTGGGATGCTCCGGGGATAGGAAATCAGCTGGGTGGGCAACTTAAAAGCAGAGCAAAACCCAGAACTTCCTGCCCTAGAATCTAAATCATGATGCCCCGTTGTGTGGAACCCCACCATTCGAGGAGAAGTGAGCACCAGCTGTGGTGGTGCCGCCCGTCAAGCGCCGTCGCACACCCCAAAGGCGGCCCTGCCTTGCTGGGTGCTGACGCCAGCCCTGCTGCCATATACAGCCTTGTGTAGCAGTTTAGCTCATAACTGAACGTATCATCACTTGAAAGCACCAGGGGGCACTGGTGTATGGACAGGGAGCCAAATGGCTGTCAGTCAAATATACTGCATCTTGTTAGTGTTTTTATGAATACTGGACAAATGTTTTAATAAAGGCTGTTTGGGACACTGGGTTGGGGATAGAAGGTGATGACATAACTTTTTGGATATAGGACCACTTTAAATCCATTGTTTGCTCCTAGTCCAACGCTCTGAACCCAAGACTAGATTTAAGGCTTAAAGCTATTTTCTGGTGCTGCCTCTGGTTGTTCCTAATAGGCAGAAATAAGTGGAGCCAAAATAAAATGACCAATACCAGAGGCTAAGCCGTCCACTTACCATGTGCTGCTCGTTCTGTGTAGCCAGGCTCCATATGATCCATCCAGCTTCCTGTAGTTTAGTATCCTTGAGTATCCTTATAACAAGCAGACACAAAGAGAGTAATACGACACAGGTGAGTAATAGCACACGGCCTGCTTAGGAGTTCCATCCTGTGCCATAAAAAATTATGCGCCTCACTTCCACGTCTCCTATCAGCCTTTTTACTGAACCTACATGCCCCCGCTTCTGTGCTCCATGCCACCTCTCCCATCTGTGTTTATACCTACCCGCACCTTTGTGCCTCATGCCACCTCTCCCATCTACCTTTCTACCCCCACAACCCCACCTCTGTGCCTCATGCCACCTCTCCCATTTACCTTTCTATCCCCACAACCGCACCTCTGTGCCTCATGCCACCTCTCCCATCTCCCTTTCTACCTATACAATCCTATCTCTGTGCCTCATGCCACCTCTCCCATCTACCTTTCTAGCTCTACAATCCTATCTCTGTGCCTCATGCCACCTCTCCCATCTACCTTTCTAGCTCTACAATCCTATCTCTGTGCCTCATGCCACCTCTCCCATCTACCTTTCTACCTCTACAACCCCACCTCCGTGCCTCATGCCACCTCTCCCATTAACCTTTCTACCCCCACAACCGCACCTCTGTGCCTCATGCCACCTCTCCCATCTACCTTTCTACCTCTACAATCCTATCTCTGTGCCTCATGCCACCTCTCCCATCTACCTTTCTACCTCTACAATCCTATCTCTGTGCCTCATGCCACCTCTCCCATCTACCTTTCTACCTCTACAATCCTATCTCTGTGCCTCATGCCACCTCTCCCATCTCCCTTTCTACCTCTACAAAACTATCTCTGTGCCTCATGCCACCTCTCCCATCTCCCTTTCTACCTCTACAATCCTATCTCTGTGCCTCATGCCACCTCTCCCATCTCCCTTTCTACCTCTACAAAACTATCTCTGTGCCTCATGCCACCTCTCCCATCTCCCTTTCTACCTCTACAAAACTATCTCTGTGCCTCATGCCACCTTTCCCATCTCCCTTTCTACCTCTACAAAACTATCTCTGTGCCTCATGCCACCTCTCCCATCTCCCTTTCTACCTCTACAAAACTATCTCTGTGCCTCATGCCACCTCTCCCATCTACCTTTCTAGCTCTACAATCCTATCTCTGTGCCTCATGCCACCTCTCCCATCTACCTTTCTACCTCTACAACCCCACCTCCGTGCCTCATGCCACCTCTCCCATTAACCTTTCTACCCCCACAACCGCACCTCTGTGCCTCATGCCACCTCTCCCATCTCCCTTTCTACCTCTACAATCCTATCTCTGTGCCTCATGCCACCTCTCCCATCTCCCTTTCTACCTCTACAATCCTATCTCTGTGCCTCATGCCACCTCTCCCATCTACGTTTCTAGCTCTACAATCCTATCTCTGTGCCTCATGCCACCTCTCACATCTACTTTTCTACCTCTACAATCCTATCTCTGTGCCCCATGCCACCTCTCCCATCTACCTTTCTACCTCTACAATCCTATCTCTGTGCCTCATGCCACCTCTTCCATCTACCTTTCTACCTATACAAGCTCACCTTTGTGCCTCATGTCAGCTCTTCCATCTACCTTTCTACCTCTACAATCCTATCTCTGTGCCTCATGCCACCTCTCCCATCTACCTTTCTACCTCTACAATCCTATCTCTGTGCCTCATGCCACCTCTCCCATCTACCTTTCTACCTCTACAATCCTATCTCTGTGCCTCATGCCACCTCTCCCATCTCCCTTTCTACCTATACAATCCTATCTCTGTGCCTCATGCCACCTCTCCCATCTACCTTTCTAGCTCTACAATCCTATCTCTGTGCCTCATGCCACCTCTCCCATCTACCTTTCTAGCTCTACAATCCTATCTCTGTGCCTCATGCCACCTCTTCCATCTACCTTTCTACCCCCACAACCTCACCTCTGTGCCTCATGCCACCTCTCCCATTAACCTTTCTACCCCCACAACCGCACCTCTGTGCCTCATGCCACCTCTCCCATCTACCTTTCTACCTCTACAATCCTATCTCTGTGCCTCATGCCACCTCTCACATCTACCTTTCTACCTATACAAGCTCACCTCTGTGCCTCATGCCAGCTCTTCCATCTACCTTTCTACCCCCACAACCCCACCTCTGTGCCTCATGCCACCTCTTCTATCTACCTTTCTACCCCCACAACCCCACCTCTGTGCCTCATGCCACCTCTTCTATCTACCTTTCTAGCCCCACAACCCCACCTCTGTGCCTCATGCCACCTCTCCCATCTACCTTTCTACCTCTACAATCCTATCTCTGTGCCTCATGCCACCTCTCCCATCTACCTTTCTACCTCTACAATGCTATCTCTGTGCCTCATGCCACCTCTCCCATCTCCCTTTCCACCTCTACAACCCCACTACCGTACTTCATGTCGCCTCTTCTATCTTCTTTTCTACCTTTAAAAGCTGGCTTCTGTGCCTCATGCCATCTCTCCCGTCTGACCCTCTATAGCTACCTCATACCCATATCTACACAACCCCCCCCCCCCCCCCGCCACACTTCTAGGCCATCTTACCATTCTGCATATTTGTCAGGCCCTGGTCCTTGCGATCTGGTGGGAGCATGATCCACTTATTAGTATGGTCAAGGTAGCGCATTGCGTACACCCCGGGGGCGGTGGAGATCATAGTTTGTTCAGCGCAGCCATACGGCACTCGAATTAGTTTACTGACTCCATCCGGGCTGAGAGTGGTGTTTATGGTGTCTATTGAGGAATCCACTGCAAGAGGCAACATGACAACCCACAGTTTTTTTTAACATAGCTACATGCCTTACAGTGTCATTTTAAACATACAACACATACAGAAAAGAATGAATTTCCCAAAAAAAAGAAAAATTTAAGGAAAGAAAGAATAAAATGACAAATATAACAGATTAAAGACAGAACCGAAAAAATAGATGGAAAAAAATTTAAAAAGTAAGAAAGAAAGGCATAGAATGAAAGAGAAGATGAATAAATGACTGAAACAACAAGGCAACAAAAGGAATGACAGACAATAGAAAGCAGATAAAATGCCAGGAAAAAAGAAGAGAAGGTAAAAAAGAGGAAATAAAGGAAAGAAAAGGAATGGCAGACCAGATGAAAGGAAGAAGCGGGGACTAGCCCGGAACCTTCTAGCACCTTAAAAAAGAGGGTCTACCCCACGGAACGCGTGGGCAAAAGGGACACCAGAAATCAGCAGGGCCAAATATATATGGTGATGCAATTACATGTTGAATTAATATGAGCACTTTAAAGTAGTTTTCTATTTTTCTAGCACTTGCACTCTTTTGTAAAGGCACTTTAGATATGCATTGACACTTTTTGTGCACATTGTGGATTAGTTGTATATAAGCTTATTTGCACATTGTATATATTTATTTGGTATTTTATTATTGGATGTAAAATGACACCTTTTAACCAAAATAAATCTATGATTTACCTTTCTACCTGAAATCATATAATGGAAAAGAAGCACTATTTCTGTTTCAGGATGCCCCGCTGTGTGAAACCCCCCAAGACACCCCATTTACCTTACCTTACTCCCGGTCCAACAGCATATGCGCGGGCCGCCGCCGCATCTCGCACTTCTCTCTAGCAGGGCGTGGGCGCGCTCCCTGTTAGAGGGAAGCGCGAGATGCGGCCGCCAGCGTGCTCGGAGCCGCTGTGGTTGTACGTCGCTTGGATGCGCATACCACAGCAGCTCCGAGCGCACTGATTGGACGAGTGGCCGCGCATGCGCCATAGGAGCGGGGTGAGGTGAGTTTTTTCGGGCGTTCTGGGGGGTTTCACGCAGGAAGTGGACCAAAACCCAGGATAGTGAAAATCCTGGGTGTTGGTCCACTTTAAGGAAAAGGACAGTGTATGAGCCATGGCAGGGCCCCATTTACTGTTTACACCAGGGCCCTGTCACATAAAGGGGGTTATTTAAGAAACGCTAGCGCCAGGTAGTGCCACGTAGCGTCGAGTGAACGCCGGGCGGTGTATGTGAAAATCACATTCAAGAAAGCGAATCTGGTGAGTGCCTCTAACAGCGCCATGTAGCGTCACATGTATCACTAGCGGTGGCTCAGTGTATAGCGCCGGTGCTCTAGGTTCAGCAGTGCCATGTTGTACCTGTCGCTCAGTGTTGCTCTCCCATACATTTCAATGGGGTTTCGTTGTGTTTTTGTGTGTTTTTTAGTAAACTTTCAATTTTTTTGTTCAAATCATTTTTTGGCCTCTCCGGTCCGGCAACCAAACACTTTTATTGTTATTTTTTTTGTTTTTATTTATTTATGCAGAATTGTATGTGCAGGTCTGCCATCACAGTATCATAGTCACAGTGTTAAAACAATGTCATTCAATGTGTTTTCGCTCTGGTGCTGGTGGATAGGTATTGAGAAACAGACTTTTCTCAGCGTCTGGCAATACAAGCTACAGCGCCCAGTTTTATAGCGCATGCGCTGCTTGTGTGTAGTTTTTTCTTGAATACGGGCTTCAGCATCGAGTGCCGGATGCACTTAACTGGCGCTACCTATCGCTCGCTGCAGCGTTGTCCTATTGTTAGATGTAACGTAGCCTTGGGTGCTCTGACCTTGGGACACCACCTAGCGTTCGTGATTGGCTCTGCAGTGAATCAGGGAAAGCACTTCTACAGCGCCCCCTACAGACATCACATTCATCAATGCTGGACAGGATAGTACAGCGCCACTTGTGCACCCGCTAAGCTAGGTTATAGCTCCTGACACCCACTTACAGCGTCTACTAGTGGTTGCTATATGCGCTGCTATACAGACGCATAGAGACATGGCGATACACTAGTATTAAATCAGCCTCTTAGTTATGCCACTGGTTCAGGCTATCCCAGCAGACACCACTCTCGGCAGTCTGGCCTCAGATGCTAGTCCAATGGGAAGCACTGGGCAGTCATTTTATCACATTCCCTTTGGATGGACGCCTGCCTAGTGACACCCTGCCGGCATTGATGCCCACCACAATGTCGAGGACTGAAAAAAGCAGAATGGGATGCTGCCCAACTGATGTTCAGGCAGGAACGCATGTCCTGAATTCTAATACCAATAAAAGAAATGTGTTTTAAAGTGGACCAAGTGTCAAAAATTACTTTATGTCCCTTATAACACTGGGGCATCCTAGTTTGGGATGCCTCTACTATTAAAGGGCCCAATCTTAACCCATGCCCCACCCTACCCCCCGTTAAAGCAGCACTAATGCTCTAAAAAGCAAACGGACACTTACCTTGGCCGTACTCCAGAGGTGACCCTCACCCGATCACCGCGCTGGACGCTGCCATCTTCCCGGGGCTGAACAAGTGCCGCCAGGCTGTAAGCTTGCCGTGTTATGCGTGCAGCCGCCTGCCCATTCACTTGGTGCCCATCACGGTGATCGAGTGACGGTCACCGCTGGAGTACGGCCAAGGTAAGCATCTGTTTGTTTTTATAAAGCATTAGCTTGTTAAGGGAAGCAGGGTGGGGGGTTGGGTTAAGATCAGGCAGTCTGACTGGACTGGCCTTTTAAAGAACCTGAGCAAGCCAAAACCAGGCATTAAACCGGGCCAACACCCGTTATTTCTATAACTGGTGTTGGTACCACTGTCTGCGCTTCACAATAACCTTGGGGGAGGGAGCATCCAGAATGCTGGAGCCCCCTCGCAGATAACCTAGCAGAATGCTCATAATACTCACCTTCCTTAAGAGCCAGTGCCAGGAAAGCAGTCCCACGACCGGCCACTGGCAGGACCTGACCACGTGACCACCTGGGGGCCAGTTGCGGGACTGCTTTCGCGGCACTGGCTCGTAATGAAGGTGAGTATTACGTGCATTCTTCTAGGTTATCTAGGGTATTGTGAAGCGCAGACAGTGGTACTAACACTCGTTATAGGAAAAACGGGTGTTGGTGCGGTTTAAAGTGGACCAACACCCAGGATTTTGACTATCCTGGGTATTGGTCCACTTCCCCGGGGCACCCCGATCGGGGGTGCCCCGCTGTGTGAAACCCCCCAGAAAGCCCCCAAAACTCACCTCTCCCCGCTCCCACGTGGCCGCGCCGTCCAATCGGCGCCGACGGACAAGCTGATTGACAGCGACGTACAAGCAGCTTGCCCGTCAGCGCCTCCCGCGCGTCACTCTTGACGTGTGCGCGCCCGCGCCGGCCATTCAGAGACGGCCGTCGCGGGCGCGCGCACGTCTAGAGGAGCGCGAGTGAGGCGGCGGCGGCGGAAGCAGCGGCTGGAGAGGTAAGGTTTTTCGGGGGTTTTGGGGGGTTTACACCCCACGGGACATCCCGATCTCGGATGTCCCGCGGTGTGTGAGGTGATCGGCCCGGGAATCTTATAGATTCCCGGGCCGATCACCTCAGGGTGTTGGTCCACTTTAAGACCTTTATCATGGGGGACAGTAAGTAGCTGCTCTCTTCAGTGAAGCATGTCTCTTATTATTGGATGAGCTGCAGATTCCACATGTATGTGTAAAGTTCCCCAGCTTTAGACTTAAAGCGGACCCCCAGTCAAAAAATAAGGTTTAGTAATTTGCACCCCTAAAGCCCTTCTTTGATAATCAGTGGCATATGCCGTTTGAGGGGGTTTCACCTCATGCAGATGTTGTGGAATAGCTGAGCTCCCAGAATTACATGGGATTTTGCTATGAGCAGCCCACATCAGAGAGAGAGAAAGATTTAGCTCAGAAAGGGATCAACATGTCTGTCATGTTACACACACTGATCACCTGCTGCTGGAGGGGATGAGTGTAACTCTGTAACAGTGTCAATAGTCTTGGCTGCAGCACAGTGTTGCAATGGTTGTTTACAATACTGATACAAAGTTTTAAAGTAGCACATGCGTGAGCAGCGGCCACATCCCCCTATCTTTTTAGCAAGGCGTGTGCCCGCACCAGGCATTTGTGAATGGGCGGTACAGGCACCCTCCCTATTAAAGGGTGGCGGGGGGTGCGGCCACCAGTGCCCACTGATCCACTCGTCTTAGACGAGGTCTTGGACGAAGGGGCAGGAGCGGATACAAGCGTGCTGACTGGACGAGAGGCTGTGCATGTGCCAGAGGACCGGGGAAGGGTGAGTGAGATCGGGCAATCAGGGGAGTTTCACACAGCAAGGGGGCAAGGACCAAAACCCAGGCTAGTCAAAATCCTGGGTTTTGTTCCACTTTAAGAGCTTTATGAACAGTGATGAGTCATTACATCTGATGGCTTTCTACTTCTGCCTAGAAATTAAAGCGAGTAAAACCCAGGAATTTGACTTTCCTGGGTTTTGTTCTGTACCCCCAGGACATCTCAATTTGGGATGCCCCACTGTGTGAAACCCCCCCACAGATTGCCACTAAACTCACTTTTCCCAGCATCAATGGAGAATGCGCAGGTTCTTGTCTAATTCAAGCCCTTTGCCATGATTTCATCCTTCGTCAAAAGGCTCTAAATGAATTCAATGGGGAGCACAAGCTGTCACATCCCCGGCGGCGTGTGTTCTCCCACCCCAGCATATCCGAATGGCTAGGACGGGAACACGCTCACTGGTGGCTTACTGGTGGGTTTTGTACGGCTTTAAGCATTATTTCTGGCACTGGGTTCTTCAGAAGCAAAGCTGACTGAATTGTGGCAATATGGCCGCTCCCATAGTTTAGACGCATAGAATCTGCCTGCGAATCTGCATGAAGATAAACCCTCTGAAATTTCTTACATCGCTGATTACGAGAGGGGGACTTTAAGGGAGCAATTTACTAAACGTGGAGGCTGATTTAATACTAGCGCCAGGTATCGCCATGTGAGGGTCTGTATAGCGGCGCTTAGCGCGACCGCTAGTAGACGCTGTGAGCGGGTGTCGGGCGCTATAACCCAGCATTGATAAACGTGATGTCTGGATAGCGCTGTACAAGCGCTCTCCCTGAGAGGCAATAGAGAACACTAGGTGGTGTCCCGAGGTCATAGCGCCCAAGGCTACGCTACATCTAACAACAGGAAAACTCTGCAGCGAGCGAGAGTTAGCGCCAGCCCAGCGTGTCCGGCACTCGGGGCTCCACACCATTTTTAAGAAAAAAATACACACACACAGCATTGACGCTCTAAATCTGGTCGCTGTAGCATAGAGCGCCAGATGCTGTGTGATTATAAAGTCCGTTTTGAACACATATCCACCAGTAACAAAGCGAAAACACATGGAATGACATTGTATAACACTGTGACATTAACACTTTAGTGCCAGACCTGTAATGACAATTCTGCATAAAAATATTAAAAAAATATTAAAAATATTAAAAAAAAAAATGTTACATTTTAATTGGCCAACATGTTATTTATACACATCCAAATGAAATACTATTGAAATGTATGGGAGAGCGACACTGAGCGACAGGTACTACATTCATCAATGCTGGACAGGATAGTACAGCGCCACTTGTCCGCCCGCTAAGCTAGGTTACGCCGCCCGACATCTACTAGTTGTCGCTCTAAGCACCGCTATACAGACGCTCACATGACGATACGTGGGGCTAGTATTAAATCAGCCTCTTAGTTATGCCACTGGTTCAGGCTATCCCAGCAGGCACCACTCTCGGCAGTCTAGCCTCAGATGCTAGTCCAATGGGAAGCACTGGCCAGTCATTATTCCCTTTGGATGACCCCCTGCCAGGATTGGTGCCCACCACAATGTCGAGGACTGAAAAAAACAGAACGGGATGCTGTCCAGTAAATGTTCAGACAGGGATTCGAATACCAATAACAGAAATGTGTTTTAAAGTGGACCAAATGTCAAAAATTACTTTATGTCCCTTATAACAGTGGGATAGCCAGGTTTGGACTGCTTCTACTATTAAAGGGCCTTGTGCTCTCCTTGTCTAGGCAGACGCACACTAGCGTCAGCACTACTGGTATGGAGGTATACTTTCCTCCCACTCCTGCAGTAGCATTAACATGAGTATCTGAGTAGTGGGCTGTACTGTCCTAAGGAGCTCACATACATTATCTGGTGCCTCCATACACAGCACTTACAGACAATTTTGACACTTGATCGGAAATCGCCATCTGGGATGATATTGGGGGGGAGATCCTCGCTGATTGTTATTTCATTTCTTTTGGGATCTGTAAGACAATGAAAGTGATCCGTGTGAATACAATAGGAGAAGCTCTTCACACTTTAGTGAATAACTCCTGTGGTAAGGTGCAAGGGGCCGTCATTGACGGAAGGTATGTGGCACCAAGGTACCTGGCCTTGGTGCAGTAAAACCGTGTGTTTTGTTTCCCAGCATCAGCTGCTAATGGCAGTCTGGTGCTAAAGTGTTAGTATAGCTGAAAGGCTAACCCGGGACGGTTTTACTGGGATGGAGTAAAGCAGGGTGGGACTCCATCCCACTACCCAGGTCCGGGTTTTACAGGCCGCATAAATAGCCTGGGGAATCAGCTGTGCACTGTCTGTGACTGGAGGTCACTTGTGGAGTGAGACTCTGTGAGCCTGGCTGAAAACTCCTGTGCAGGCTGTTTCATACGGACCCAAGGTGGATTCGGCTGCAAAGCAGCAACTTTGCCCACAGCTCCTGAAAAGGTGATGTAACCCGAAAGGGCATATGCTTTTATGGATTTTGGTGTGAATAAACACGGACTTTAAGTTTAACTTTTCGCCTCTGAGCCTCTATACTGCAAACATCCTGCTGCTTAAGCAATAAATGAGCCTCATAGCCCTCAACATGTAAGATTTAACCGAACCCCTAATCCTTACCGGGATGCCCCTGGGGAGACTCTAGGGCCCAGTGGACAGGGTTTTGGTATGCTATAAGACATGAGCCCTAGCCCATTCATAATTTTGAAACTTGTGATGGGTGAGGGATTGTGATTGAAGGCTTTGTGAGCAGACACATCAGGCCGCATCACTTTCTGCTGACTGTTCTTTTTTTCCAAACCTTTTATTTTCACGGGTGTTAAATGATAGTTGTACTTTAAAGCAGACCAAAAGGCACGTTTTCACTTTCCTAGGTGGTAGTCTGCGTTACTGGGGCATCCCAATTTGGGTGTGAACTCCAACGGATCACCGGTATTCCCACCTTACTCCATGTTCCTAAGATGCATCAGAATAGGTTGCATAATCCAGCAATCTATTCTGAACGAATGGAGGCCTCCTGCTTTGAATTCCCCACCGGCCACACGCGTCCCTGACGGCCATTCAGGGCCGGATTAAGTATGGTGGAGGCCCCTGGGCAAAATATCTGGTGGAGGCCACAGATACAGTATAAGCTATGGGTGGCAAAGGGCCCCCCCACACACACGCTTGTAGCCAAAGTCACCACAGGGCAGGACGGAGAGTCTAGAACAGTTGCCGCCATCGGCAATGCTACAGTGATGGGTGCAGAGCTGTCACTGCACATAAGCCACCAAGCACAGCCGCTGGCAGCTCAATGCAGGGAACCAGCCGGGCGCCTACACTACCCCCCACCCAGAATGGCAAAGCAGGAGATCCAAGCAGCACGCACCCGCACAAGGGGGGCACAAGGGACTCGATCTGATGTTCCAGTAAGTAGGCGGGTGCCAGACAACCACCATCAGTTACTTGGACTATTATTTTAAAGGAAAAAAATACTGTATCTGGGGCCTCCACCAGATTTTGTGCCCAGGGGCCTCCACCACACTTAGTCCAGCCCTGTCTTCTGGAGAAGCCTGTATTAGTGGTGGTAGGGGTGGTACTTGAGATAATTGCAAAATGGGAAGTGGTACATTATTAGAGAAAAACAAAATGAATCAGACCTAGCACATCCTATTATTTTCCTAGGAGCATGCAGGGAAAAAAGTCAGGGTGCAATTCACTCAGACCGGTTTACCCATACCAGTCAAAAAGCTCATGTATAATATACACCAAACAAAAAGTGGTTTTGTAATATATCTGTGTATTTTCATTGATACTTATGCACAATTCTTAATATCAATTTCAGATCCAAACACATAAAAAAAAACCAGAATGTCTAGAGTATACAAAAAGGGAGTAAGGAATCATATCAGTTTCTGTCACTATTCATCATTTGAGCACTATTCATCATTTATAGTATATAAAGCAAAGCAATTGAGACTGCACCAGCCTTATAATAACATGTATCAAGTGTGCACACTAGTGGGTAGGGGTACAAGACACTATGATAATAAATAGAGATGAGCGAACTTTTGAAAAATTCGATTCGACTGATTCGCCGAATTTTCCGACAAAAATCGTTTCGACCCGAATAAATTCGCGACGAATCGCTATTAAAAACGGCTATTTCTGAGCCTCCTAGAGCCTCAATAGGGTTGTAAACCATTCTGCCTTGCTGTAACACGCACAGGATGCGTGCTGGGTTAGTTAAATAATACTTTGAATAAATATCACATGCAGATCAGAGGCATCGCTAATAGAATCGCAGAGCGGCACAATTGAATTCAAGAGAGTTGAAGTGGCATCACTATGAGGGGCAGGAGCCCAAACATTGCTTTAAAGAGACACTGGAGTTGGCAGCAGCAGGAGCCCAAAAATTGGATGAATCACACCCTGGAGTTGGCAGCAGCAGCAGGAGCCCAAACATTACTTTAAAGAGACCCTGGGGTTGGCTTCAGGAGCCCAAAAATTGGATGAATCACACCCTGGAGTTGGCAGCAGCAGCAGCAGGAGCCCAAATATTACTTTAAAGAGACCCTGGGGTTGGCTTCAGGAGCCCAAAAATTGGATGAATCACACCCTGGAGTTGGCAGCAGCAGCAGCAGGAGCCCAAACATTACTTCAAAGAGACCCTGGGGTTGGCTTCAGGAGCCCAAAAATTGGATGAATCACACCCTGGAGTTGGCAGCAGCAGCAGCAGGAGCCCAAATATTACTTTAAAGAGACACTGGGGTTGGCTTCAGGAGCCCAAAAATTGGATGAATCACACCCTGGAGTTGGCAGAAGTTGGCAGCAGCAGCAGCAGCAGGAGCCCAAATATTACTTTAAAGAGACACTGGGGTTGGCTTCAGGAGCCCAAAAATTGGATGAATCACACCCTGGAGTTGGCAGCAGCAGCAGCAGGAGCCCAAACATTACTTTAAAGAGACACTGGGGTTGGCTTCAGGAGCCCAAAAATTGGATGAATCACACCCTGGAGTTGGCAGCAGCAGGAGCCCAAATATTACTTTAAAGAGACCCTGGGGTTGGCTTCAGGAGCCCAAAAATTGGATGATTCACACCCTGGAGTTGGCAGCAGCAGCAGCAGGAGCCCAAATATACACTGGAGTTGGCTTCAGGAGCCCAAAAATTGGATGAATCACACCCTGGAGTTGGCAGCAGCAGCAGCAGGAGCCCAAACATTACTTTAAAGAGACACTGGGGTTGGCTTCAGGAGCCCAAAAATTGGATGAATCACACCCTGGAGTTGGCAGCAGCAGGAGCCCAAATATTACTTTAAAGAGACCCTGGGGTTGGCTTCAGGAGCCCAAAAATTGGATGAATCACACCCTGGAGTTGGCAGCAGCAGCAGCAGGAGCCCAAATATTACTTTAAAGAGACCCTGGGGTTGGCTTCAGGGGCCCAAAAATTGGATGAATCACACCCTGGAGTTGGCAGGAGTTGACAGCAGCAGCAGCAGGAGCCCAAATATTACTTTAAAGAGACCCTGGGGTTGGCTTCAGGAGC
Organism: Gastrophryne carolinensis; assembly: GCA_027917425.1. Taxonomy (NCBI): domain Eukaryota; kingdom Metazoa; phylum Chordata; class Amphibia; order Anura; family Microhylidae; genus Gastrophryne; species Gastrophryne carolinensis. The sequence continues at coordinate 26,709,618 of CM051235.1, read as the reverse complement.
CCAAAAATTGGATGAATCACACCCTGGGTTGGCAGGAGTTGGCAGCAGCAGCAACAGGAGCCCAAACATTACTTTAAAGAGACACTGGGGTTGGCTTCAGGAGCCCAAAAATTGGATGATTCACACCCTGGAGTTGGCAGCAGCAGGAGCCCAAATATTACTTTAAAGAGACACTGGGGTTGGCTTCAGGAGCCCAAAAATTGGATGAATCACACCCTGGAGTTGGCAGCAGCAGCAGCAGGAGCCCAAATATACACTGGAGTTGGCTTCAGGAGCCCAAAAATTGGATGAATCACACCCTGGAGTTGGCAGCAGCAGGAGCCCAAATATTACTTTAAAGAGACCCTGGGGTTGGCTTCAGGAGCCCAAAAATTGGATGAATCACACCCTGGAGTTGGCAGAAGTTGGCAGTAGCAGCAGCAGGAGCCCAAATATTACTTTAAAGAGACCCTGGGGTTGGCTTCAGGAGCCCAAAAATTGGATGAATCACACCCTGGAGTTGGCAGCAGCAGCAGCAGGAGCCCAAATATACACTGGAGTTGGCTTCAGGAGCCCAAAAATTGGATGAATCACACCCTGGAGTTGGCAGCAGCAGCAGCAGGAGCCCAAACATTACTTTAAAGAGACACTGGGGTTGGCTTCAGGAGCCCAAAAATTGGATGAATCACACCCTGGAGTTGCCAGCAGCAGGAGCCCAAATATTACTTTAAAGAGACCCTGGGGTTGGCTTCAGGAGCCCAAAAATTGGATGAATCACACCCTGGAGTTGGCAGGAGTTGACAGCAGCAGCAGCAGGAGCCCAAATATTACTTTAAAGAGACCCTGGGGTTGGCTTCAGGAGCCCAAAAATTGGATGAATCACACCCTGGAGTTGGCAGAAGTTGGCAGTAGCAGCAGCAGGAGCCCAAATATTACTTTAAAGAAACCCTGGGGTTGGCTTCAGGAGCCCAAAAATTGGATGAATCACACCCTGGAGTTGGCAGCAGCAGCAGCAGCAGCAGCAGGAGCCCAAATATTACTTTAAAGAGACCCTGGGGTTGGCTTCAGGAGCCCAAAAATTGGATGAATCACACCCTGGAGTTGGCAGGAGTTGACAGCAGCAGCAGCAGGAGCCCAAATATTACTTTAAAGAGACCCTGGGGTTGGCTTCAGGAGCCCAAAAATTGGATGAATCACACCCTGGAGTTGGCAGGAGTTGGCAGCAGCAGCAACAGGAGCCCAAATATTACTTTAAAGAGACCCTGGGGTTGGCTTCAGGAGCCCAAAAAATTGGATGAATCACACCCTGGAGTTGGCAGAAGTTGGCAGTAGCAGCAGCAGGAGCCCAAATATTACTTTAAAGAGACCCTGGGGTTGGCTTCAGGAGCCCAAAAATTGGATGAATCACACCCTGGAGTTGGCAGGAGTTGACAGCAGCAGCAGCAGGAGCCCAAATATTACTTTAAAGAGACCCTGGGGTTGGCTTCAGGAGCCCAAAAATTGGATGAATCACACCCTGGAGTTGGCAGAAGTTGGCAGTAGCAGCAGCAGGAGCCCAAATATTACTTTAAAGAGACCCTGGGGTTGGCTTCAGGAGCCCAAAAATTGGATGAATCACACCCTGGAGTTGGCAGGAGTTGACAGCAGCAGCAGCAGGAGCCCAAATATTACTTTAAAGAGACCCTGGGGTTGGCTTCAGGAGCCCAAAAATTGGATGAATCACACACTGGAGTTGGCAGCAGCAGCAGCAGCAGGAGCCCAAACATTACTTTAAAGAGACACTGGGGTTGGCTTCAGGAGCCCAAAAATTGGATGAATGACACCCTGGAGTTGGCAGCAGCAGGAGCCCAAATATTACTTTAAAGAGACACTGTGGTTGGCTTCAGGAGCCCAAAAATTGGATGATTCACACCCTGGAGTTGGCAGCAGCAGCAGCAGGAGCCCAAATATACACTGGAGTTGGCTTCAGGAGCCCAAAAATTGGATGAATCACACCCTGGAGTTGGCAGCAGCAGCAGCAGGAGCCCAAATATTACTTTAAAGAGACCCTGGGGTTGGCTTCAGGAGCCCAAAAATTGGATGAATCACACCCTGGAGTTGGCAGCAGCAGGAGCCCAAATATTACTTTAAAGAGACCCTGGGGTTGGCTTCAGGAGCCCAAAAATTGGATGAATCACACCCTGGAGTTGGCAGCAGCAGCAGCAGGAGCCCAAATATTACTTTAAAGAGACACTGGGGTTGGCTTCAGGAGCCCAAAAATTGGATGATTCACACCCTGGAGTTGGCAGCAGCAGCAGCAGGAGCCCAAATATACACTGGAGTTGGCTTCAGGAGCCCAAAAATTGGATGAATCACACCCTGGAGTTGGCAGAAGTTGGCAGCAGCAGCAGCAGGAGCCCAAAAAATGGCCTCAAGACATAAATATGTTTTGCACCATTTGGAAAGTGTAAAACGTGGCACCATGCTGAATCTAGTCGCATGCATCAGGCATTGGGGGGTGGAAATCCTGGCTGATCCATCCCTGATTCATTTTGACAAAGGTGAGTCTCTTCACATTTTTAGTTGACAGACGAGTTCTCCTCGCCGTAACTATGGCCCCCGCCGCACTAAACACCCGCTCAGATGGCACGCTACTTGCCGGGCAGGACAGCTTTTCCAGGGCAAACTCTGCTAGTTGCGGCCACAAATCAAGTTTGGCTGCCCAGAAGTCCAGCGGATCCTCAAGGTGTGTTGGCATGGTCATGTCAAAGTATGACATGACCTGCTGGTTGAGGTCCTGCTCCAGGTCTTCCTGCTGCTCATGAGTAGCCTCACTATGCGGGTGTAGAAAGCTACTCATTAGCGACTGAAGACTGAGGCTGCTGCTGCTGATGGAGCTGCTGCTGCTGCTCCTGCCAACCCCCCCAGTGGCCATGGCAGTGGAAGGTGAGCGCAGAGGTCCCCTCGAGTCAGACCTGCGAGAGTATGGACCATGGCGCAGATAGGCATCGGCCAACTGCCTACGTAGAATGTCTTTGTAGTAGTTGAGTTTGTCCTCCCTCTCGGTGGGTTTAAAAAATGCCCCCATTTTGTGCCGGAAGCGAGGGTCCAATAAGGTGGACAGCCAGAAGTCATCCCGCCGACAGATGGAAACAATTCTGGGGTCACTACGCAAGCACGTGAGCATGCTTCGTGCCATTTGCGCAAGTGACTCGGATGGACTACCTGTCTCCATCTCCACTGCATACTGCCACGGTGTGCCCGGGTCCTCTGTCTCGCCTTCCTCAAAAACCTCTAGCTCCTCTGGCTGCTCCTGCTCCTCCTCTCCTGTCCGCTGACTAGATAAACCAGCCATTTCGCCAAGCCTAAACTGTGTTTCGCTGGGCAACTCCTCCTCCTCCTCTTCCTCCTCCTCCTCCAGTTCAGCTCCAACGGGGTTCATGTGGCCGTAAGATGTAAACGCCATGTCTCCAGTGCCCTGACCAGCCATGGTTTCCAACATGTGCTGTAGTACATGAAGCAGTGGAATCACGTCGTTCATCCCGTAATCCTGCCGACTGACAAATAAAGTGGCATCCTCAAAGGGCCTGAGCAAACGGTAGGTGTCACGTATGAGCTGCCACTGGTTGACATTGAAGTTACACAGGGGAGTCCCCCTATCTGCTTGGATCATCAGGAAATCCGTGATGGCTTTTCTCTGTTCATATAATCGGTCCAACGGGTGGAAACATCGCAAATCAGACTATGTTGGGGGATACCATTCTGACGCTGTAGCTCAAGAAGGGTGTGTTTGGCGGTGTAGGAGTGGCTGAAGTGCATGCAAAGTTTCCTTGAAGTTGTTAGGATGTCTTGCAGATGGGGGGAACACTTCAGAAACCGCTTGACAACCAGATTGAATACGTGAGCCATGCAGGGGGCATGGGTCAGGCTTCCTTGGCGCAGCGCAGACAAAATGTTCTTCCCATTGTCGGTAACCATGATTCCCATTTTAAGTTTTCTCGGAGTAAGCCATGTTTGGATTTCCTGATGAATACATTTAAGCAGTTCCTCCCCTGTGTGACTCCGTTCGCCAAGACAAACCATGTGAAGCACTGCGTGACACCTCCGTGCCCTGCACACATGGTAGACTGGAGGGACACTGAGACTTGAGCCTACAGTGGAGGGTGAGGAGATGGCGGAGGATGAGGAGGCCGAGTCGCACGGTGTCACAGGCCCAACGGGCAGGGAGCGCGGAGGCCGAAGCGGCGTGACCTGTCCAAGTTGCTGCTGCTGCTGCAAAGGGACCACATTCACCCAGTGGGCCGTAAACGACATGTACTGTCCCTGACCGTAGTTACAGCTCCAGATGTCGGCGCTGCCATGCACTTTGCTACACACCAACAGGCTCAAGGACTGGCCCACCTTCTGTTCAACAAAAGTGTGCAGCGCTGGTACTGCCTTCTTGGCAAAGAAATGACGGCTTGGGACTCTCCACCTCGGCTCGGCACAAGCCATCAGTTCTCTGAAAGGTGCAGATTCCACCACCTGAAAAGGGAGCGACTGCAGCACCAGCAACTTGGACAGGAGCACATTCAGCTTCTGCGCCGTAGGATGAGTGGGCGCATACTGCTGTCTCTTGGACATGGCTTCGCTGATGGATTGCTGGCGGGATGCATGACTTGGAGGAGGAGGAGGAGGAGCAGGAGCGACAGAGGATGGGTATGACGCACAGCTGCCTTCGGCTGAGGTGCTGGAGCCTTGGCTGGCAGAAATTGGGAGCTCACTTGGTGAGGAAGCAGACTGGACCACCCCTTGGGAGCCTCGGTTCTCCCAGGTCGCTTTATGGTGACGCATCATATGTTGACGCAGGGCCGTGGTGCCAACATTTGGACCCTGGCCACGCTTCACCTTTTGCCTACATATCTTGCATGTGCCCATGTTACCCTCCTGCGGATGCTTCAGGAAAAACTGCCACACTGCCGAGTAGCTACTTTTCCCACCCCCTGGCCTCACTGATTCACTGCTGCTGTTGCCAACTCCAGGAACCCCTGCTCCACTACCTCCCGATAAGGTAGACTGCCGCACAGCAGGTGCTCTACCCCAGCCCCGGCCGGCTCCAGCCTTTGGAATTGTGCCCCCATGCTGACTGCTACCACCTTGCTGCCTCAGCTGCTGACTCCGGGGCAACCTGCGCCCCTCTTCTCCTGATGATGACGATGAAGCCCCTTCATCACCCGGCTCCCAAGTGCGATCGGCTTCATCGTCATCATCATCATCACCGAGTTGTGGCTGTACGTCACTGATGTTCGTGGATTCGTCAACAGTGTCTGGCGCAGGAGCTGGAACGCTCGCAGCACCCACGACACTGTCCACATCACTATTTGTCTGCCTAGCTAAAGAAGCCACCTCCATTTCTTGGCTGGGCAGTAGCTGCTGACTGTCCTCCTGTATCTGATCGTCCTCCTCACTAAAGAGTGGAGCTGAACCCAAAGCATAGGATACGTCGCTGGGGGAGGGAACGGTGTAGGACAGAGGCAATGGGAGGACAGGGACTGCTCTCGGGGCATGCCAACTCAGGGTTATGTCAGAGGAACCTACCGACCCTAGACTGGGGGTCTCAGACGTAAGTTGTGATGATGTTGTTGATGAGCCCGTCAACCAATCTACCACGGCAGATGCGTTACTGGTGGAGACCCGACCGCTAGCAGATACTGGCAGATTAGGTCTCTCAGCGTGACTCCTGCTGCTACTGGCCCCCAGTCTGATGCGAGCTCTGCCTGCGGAATCTTGGCCTCTGCCACTCCTCTTTTCACTTCCAGGCACTTGTCTGCCCGACATAGTCTAACTGGCGTGGTAGTAGGTGATATTTTAAGATCCCCCGGGCAGCGGTGGGTCTATATGAAACAGAATATAATGCACACCAAAAGTGAGCAGTAACACTCAGCCTCCAACAGGCCTGCTTAGTGTAAATAAGAGAGCTGCTTAGTGTAAATAAAGAGGGGTATGCTATGTTACAGAATGGGATGCCCCAACAGAAGTGCACCTGGCAGGCAGCAGTAAGTCTATGCCCAGCAAAAGTGTCTTTATCAGGGCTAATTTCAATTATAATAAGTGCAAATGGTTATATGGTCTTAAACAGAGGCTGCTGTAGTCACAGAATGGGATGCCCCAAAAAAGATCCAGTAGTGCTATGCCCAGCAAAAGTGTCTTTATCAGGCCTAATTTCAATTATAATAAGTGCAAATGGTTATATGGTCTTAAACAGAGGCTGCTGTAGTCACAGAATGGGATGCCCCAAAAAAAGATCCAGTAGTGCTATGCCCAGCAAAAGTGTCTTTATCAGGCCTAATTTCAATTATAATAAGTGCAAATGGTTATATGGTCTTAAACAGAGGCTGCTGTAGTCACAGAATGGGATGCCCCAAAAAAAGATCCAGTAGTGCTATGCCCAGCAAAAGTGTCTTTATCAGGCCTAATTTCAATTATAATAAGTGCAAATGGTTATATGGTCTTAAACAGAGGCTGCTGTAGTCACAGAATGGGATGCCCCAAAAAAAGATCCAGTAGTGCTATGCCCAGCAAAAGTGTCTTTATCAGGGCTAATTTCAATTATAATAAGTGCAAATGGTTATATGGTCTTAAACAGAGGCTGCTGTAGTCACAGAATGGGATGCCCCAAAAAAAGATCCAGTAGTGCTATGCCCAGCAAAAGTGTCTTTATCAGGCCTAATTTCAATTATAATAAGTGCAAATGGTTATATGGTCTTAAACAGAGGCTGCTGTAGTCACAGAATGGGATGCCCCAAAAAAAGATCCAGTAGTGCTATGCCCAGCAAAAGTGTCTTTATCAGGGCTAATTTCAATTATAATAAGTGCAAATGGTTATATGGTCTTAAACAGAGGCTGCTGTAGTCACAGAATGGGATGCCCCAAAAAAGATCCAGTAGTGCTATGCCCAGCAAAAGTGTCTTTATCAGGGCTAATTTCAATTATAATAAGTGCAAATGGTTATATGGTCTTAAACAGAGGCTGCTGTAGTCACAGAATGGGATGCCCCAAAAAAGATCCAGTAGTGCTATGCCCAGCAAAAGTGTCTTTATCAGGGCTAATTTCAATTATAATAAGTGCAAATGGTTATATGGTCTTAAACAGAGGCTGCTGTAGTCACAGAATGGGATGCCTCACAGCAGACTTAAGATCAGTTCAGTATATATGCACAGTTAGTTAGTATAAGCAGCCTGAAAACGCTAACAAAGCCTGTCAGGCTGGATGAAAAAAAAAAAAAATCTCCCTGTGACAGCCTCCGTTTTTTCCTTCCTTTCCCTGTTTTTCGCTGACTTTCTGTCTGTCTCCTGTCTGTCTCCTGCCTGTCTCCAGCCTGTCCCTGTCTGTCCCTGCCTGTCTAACTGTCTCTCCCTCAGCTACACAGCGTTCTGTCTCTCACGAATGCAATAGAGAAATGAGGAAGGAAAAGCAAGATGGCCGACTTAAATAGCGCTGTGACGTCACCGGGCTTGCTGGCTGCTGATAGGCTGCATGTGACTGCCCCAGCTTGCACTGGCGCGGGATAGATGTCCAGACATGTCCCGTCCGCCATCTTAGAATGCCTGTAAATGTAAATGAATGGATGTTAAAGGAAAACTTCGAGCGATCGAATCGCGGGGAAATTCGGATACGATCCGAATCGAATTTTTCCTGAAATTCGGATCGAATCCGGGTTCGTCCGGACCGATTCGCTCATCCCTAATAATAAAGTGAAGAGGGTCCCACAACCCCCCCAAAACCTATCCAAAAAGAGTCCTAGTGGCACCACTGCTTAATCCAAAAATAGCCACAATTTTATTAATACATATCTTTACAATGTAATACAAAGACACATTAAAAACATGCTAAAAAACATAACATGGATGACCCGAGAAGGGGGGGGGGGGGGAAACAAGATGGCATAATTGCTGTTTAAGAGACACTGGTCCAATCAACCTCATATAATGTAATCATATATGTTTCAGGTCCACTTTAATCCCAGCCGGAAGCTATCTAAATCATACTAGTGTATATAGTCCTTATAAATAAATACAAAAATACCCTATATAATCCAACAAACCCATCCCAAAAGTGCAGCAAGCCCTGAAGAAGTGACGCGCTGACGTCACGCAACGCGTCAGCGTGGGGCGGGGGGTGCTGTTGTTTTGCTTTACACTGGACACGTGAGATTTTGTGTTTTATATGTCTTTATGTCTGTTTGTTCCTACCTGGCTGGTCCTCTTCTAATCAAAAATTGTTTATATATAGCACTTTGGCACATGGCACTTTTTAGATGGGTTTGTTGGATTATATAGGATACTTTTGTATTGATTTATAAGGACTATATACACTAGTACGATTTAGATAGCTTACGGCTGGGATTGGAAGTGGACCTGAACCTCCCTTCTCGGGTCATCCATGTTATGTTTTTTAGCATGTTTTTAATGTGTCTTTGTATTACATTGTAAAGATATGTATTATTAAATTGTGGATATTTTTGGATTAAGCAGTGGTGCCACTAGGACTCATTCATTATTTATACACTGCAACTGTGTTCCAAGAGGCGCTATTTATCAACTCAAATAGACAACTTACTGACAGAAACTGATATGATTCCTTAATGTATATTATCTTGCCAGTGTTACACTTGCCATTATCCCTTATGTGCCCTGTCAGTATATGAAGTCTACTCCCCTTTTTGCATACTCTGGGCATTCTGTTTTTTTATGTGTTTGGATCTGAAATTGATATTACGAATTGTACATAAGTATAAATGAAAATACACAGATATTACAAAACCATTTTTTGTTTGGTGTGCATTACTCTAAATTTGTGTATATACAAGTGGTACTTTATTAAAATAGGGGGAACCCTGGTCTAGAGTTCTCCGTACATTGGGCTGGTAGGCTCAGAAAATTCCCTGTCTCCGGGGTATCCCGGGACCTAAACCGGCACAACACGTGCCGGCAGCCATGTGATTGCGCTGGCCAATCAGAGCTCTGGATTTTATCTGGGAGACCGAGGAGAAAGTTAATATTTCTCCCGTTCTGGGCCGTTAACGCATGGGGGGGGGGGGGGGGTATCTGCAATTGGGATGCCCCCGTGCTCTTTTTTTTCAAAATGTTTAATGGTTTTAGTATATATTTAATGAATTGTAATGAGGTCACAGACCTCTGCGCCTCTATCCAATACTAAAAATAAAGGAATGTTGTCTTACCTGTTCCATCTACGACATAGGTTTTTTCTTCAATAACCTCAACGCCTTCTTTCTGAGGAGACCCAATGAGGATTCATATCAGACCAGATGGCAAAGGTGCAGAGAAGACTGACATTAAACAGGACCTACTCATACTAAAGTGGAAGTATGTCCCTGTGGGGGTAGTTGGAGCTGTGCTATACTTATTTCCAATGCACTCCAAGGTAAAGATTAGAGATGAGCGAGTAGTGAAATATTCGAAATTTCGAATTTCGATTCGAATAGACCGCGTTACTCGACTACTCGACCGAATATCGAATCCCATTATAGTCTATGGGAAAAAAATGCTCGACACTTGGAAATCTCAATTCGACCACTTGGAGGTCACCAAGTCCACCCTGAAACATCAGAAAATGATGCCAACACTGCTGGAATGCAACTGGGACAGCAGGGGAAGCATGTCTGGGTGCATATAACGCGCCCAAGTCGCACTATTACGCCACTATCACAGCCTCTCAACAATACACTCCAAACACAATATTACTTCTACGTAAAGTGAGACAAGACAAGGAAACCTTCTTTCCTCTACATTGCCATGGACCCCAAGCCAAACTGTACAAAAAAGAAGAACAAAATTCTGCACCCCTTAAAATCACGTTGCCTATGACAACCACAGATGGCATAGGCAAGGGGGAAAATAAATAGACCCCACCCCTAATTGTCATTGTGTGTGTGTGTGTGTGTGTGTGTGTGTGTGAGATGTGGTCAGACATGTCCTCTTGTGTCATTGTGTCACCCCAGCAGTAAGGGAAGCTTAAAGGAGGAGGTTTGTTACAGTGTGTCACCCCAGCAGTAAGGGAAGCTTACAGGAGGAGGTTTGTTACAGTGTGTCACCCCAGCAGTCAGGGAAGCTTACAGGAGGAGGTTTGTTACAGTGTGTCACCCCAGCAGTAAGGGAAGCTTACAGGAGGAGGTTTGTTACAGTGTGTCACCCCAGCAGTAAGGGAAGCTTACAGGAGGAGGTTTGTTACATTGTGTCACCCCAGCAGTCAGGGAAGCTTACAGGAGGAGGTTTGTTACAGTGTGTCACCCCAGCAGTAAGGGAAGCTTAGAGCTGAGACCTCTTAAAAATTGTGTGGAGGCCCAAGATCTGAGACCTCTTAAAAATTGTGTGGAGGCCCAAGAGCTGAGACCTTTTAAAAATTGTGTGGAGGCCCAAGAGCTGAGACCTCTCAAACATTGTGTGGAGGCCCAAGAGCTGAGACCTTTTAAAAATTGTGTGGAGGCCCAAGAGCTGAGACCTCTCAAACATTGTGTGGAGGCCCAAGAGCTGAGACCTCTTAAAAATTGTGTGGAGGCCCAAGAGCTGAGACCTTTTAAAAATTGTGTGGAGGCCCAAGAGCTGAGACCTTTTAAAAATTGTGTGGAGGCCCTAGAGCTGAGACCTCTCAAACATTGTGTGGAGTCCCAAGAGCTGAGACCTTTTAAAAATTGTGTGGAGGCCCTAGAGCTGAGACCTCTCAAACATTGTGTGGAGGCCCAAGAGCTGAGACCTTTTAAAAATTGTGTGGAGGCCCAAGAGCTGAGACCTTTTAAAAATTGTGTGGAGGCCCAAGAGCTGAGACCTCTCAAACATTGTGTGGAGGCCCAAGAGCTGAGACCTTTTAAAAATTGTGTGGAGGCCCAAGAGCTGAGACCTCTCAAACATTGTGTGGAGGCCCAAGAGCTGAGACCTCTTAAAAATTGTGTGGAGGCCCAAGAGCTGAGACCTTTTAAAAATTGTGTGGAGGCCCAAGAGCTGAGACCTTTTAAAAATTGTGTGGAGGCCCTAGAGCTGAGACCTCTCAAACATTGTGTGGAGGCCCAAGAGCTGAGACCTTTTAAAAATTGTGTGGAGGCCCAAGAGCTGAGACCTCTCAAACATTGTGTGGAGGCCCAAGAGCTGAGACCTCTTAAAAATTGTGTGGAGGCCCAAGAGCTGAGACCTTTTAAAAATTGTGTGGAGGCCCAAGAGCTGAGACCTTTTAAAAATTGTGTGGAGGCCCTAGAGCTGAGACCTCTCAAACATTGTGTGGAGTCCCAAGAGCTGAGACCTTTTAAAAATTGTGTGGAGGCCCAAGAGCTGAGACCTTTTAAAAATTGTGTGGAGGCCCAAGAGCTGAGACCTCTCAAACATTGTGTGGAGGCCCTAGAGCTGAGACCTCTCAAACATTGTGTGGAGGCCCAAGAGCTGAGACCTCTTAAAAATTGTGTGGAGGCCCAAGAGCTGAGACCTTTTAAAAATTGTGTGGAGGCCCAAGAGCTGAGACCTTTTAAAAATTGTGTGGAGGCCCTAGAGCTGAGACCTCTCAAACATTGTGTGGAGTCCCAAGAGCTGAGACCTTTTAAAAATTGTGTGGAGGCCCTAGAGCTGAGACCTCTCAAACATTGTGTGGAGGCCCAAGAGCTGAGACCTCTTAAAAATTGTGTGGAGGCCCAAGAGCTGAGACCTTTTAAAAATTGTGTGGAGGCCCAAGAGCTGAGACCTCTCAAACATTGTGTGGAGGCCCAAGAGCTGAGACCTTTTAAAAATTGTGTGGAGGCCCAAGAGCTGAGACCTCTCAAACATTGTGTGGAGGCCCTAGAGCTGAGACCTCTCAAACATTGTGTGGAGTCCCAAGAGCTGAGACCTTTTAAAAATTGTGTGGAGGCCCAAGAGCTGAGACCTTTTAAAAATTGTGTGGAGGCCCAAGAGCTGAGACCTCTCAAACATTGTGTGGAGGCCCTAGAGCTGAGACCTCTCAAACATTGTGTGGAGGCCCAAGAGCTGAGACCTCTTAAAAATTGTGTGGAGGCCCAAGAGCTGAGACCTTTTAAAAATTGTGTGGAGGCCCAAGAGCTGAGACCTTTTAAAAATTGTGTGGAGGCCCTAGAGCTGAGACCTCTCAAACATTGTGTGGAGTCCCAAGAGCTGAGACCTTTTAAAAATTGTGTGGAGGCCCTAGAGCTGAGACCTCTCAAACATTGTGTGGAGTCCCAAGAGCTGAGACCTTTTAAAAATTGTGTGGAGGCCCAAGAGCTGAGACCTTTTAAAAATTGTGTGGAGGCCCAAGAGCTGAGACCTCTCAAACATTGTGTGGAGGCCCAAGAGCTGAGACCTTTTAAAAATTGTGTGGAGGCCCAAGAGCTGAGACCTCTCAAACATTGTGCGGAGGCCCAAGAGCTGAGCACTTATTAGTGCTGCAGCTACGGCTGCTTTAGTGAGGGGTAGCTGCTGCTGCTGGAATAGGGACAGAAAGACTTCAGTGGTGTATTAGCACCTATATACAAAACTATATACACTCTGCTCAAAACGGCTGCTTTAGTGAGGGGTAGCTGCTGATGCTGGAATAGGGACAGAAAGACTTCAGTGGTGTATTAGCACCTATATACAAAACTATATTTTGCACTACTGTTTTGTGTCCTCTGTGCCAACAAAACACTGTTTTATACACGGTGCGTATAGGCACCATTTCACCTTCTGGCAGTTACATAGTTAATACGGTTGAAAAAAGACATATGTCCATCAAGTTCAGTATACGGCTGTATAGCCAGGTGTTTTTCTTAAAAATATTTTTTATATTTGGCACTACTGTTTTGTGTCCTCTTTACCAACAAAACCTTGTTATATACCCGGTGCGTATAGGCACCATTTCACCTTCTGGCAGTATACGGCTGTATAGCCAGGTGTTCTTCTTAAAAATATTTTTATATTTGGCATAACGCGTGGCCAAAAAAGTAAAACGTCTGAAATGCGGAGGGCTAGCGCAAAGGGACGTGGACGAGGACGGGGGCGCGGAAATGCTGGTGGGGGCACAAACCGCGTTGAAGCCAGTGGGGATACAATGCGTGCTGGTGAGGGGCAGCCAGCATTACGCTCATCCAGCTTCCCTGCCTTTATGGGACAGTTATGCGGGGGGCGGGGTACACCTCTGTTGAGGCCTGAGCAGCGTGAACAGGTGGTGCAATGGATGGCCGATAACGCTTCCAGTCACTTGTCCACCACCCAGTCATCCACACAGTCTCACTCTGACCCTCCTTCCTCCCAACCTGGCCAACAGAGTCAGCCCACCCTTGACCCCTCCCAGGACCTCTTTTCGGGTCCTTTTCCAGATGTGCTGCAAGAATCCCAGGAGCTAGCAGAGGAATTTGTTTGTAGTGATGCCCAAACACTTGAGTATCCGCCATCTGCTAGTGATGTGGACCCGGAACCAGCATCTGCTATCATGAGCGATGATGATGAGACGCAGTTGCCATCAAGGGAGGCTGTTGGAATGTCCAGTGGGCAGGAGGAGGAGCAGAGAGAGGAAGTGGAAGAGGAGGTGGTGGACGACGAAATGACCGACCCCACTTGGACAGGGGTGATGTCCAGCGGGGAAAGCAGTGGAGATGCGGTCTGCGCATCACCGAATAAGGCAGCAAGAGGCAGAGGACAGTCCAGAGGCAGAGGACAGTCCAGACAGAGAAGGCAGGCCACAGCCAGCAGGGCCGAAGCTCTTCCCGGCAGCAGGCAGTCGCGCGAAGCTCCCCCATCGAGGCCTCGTACTTCTGTGGTGTGGAGATTTTTTAATGTTTGCGCGGATGACAAACTGAGCGCGGTTTGCGCAATCTGCCACTCAAAACTGAGTAGGGGCTCTGAGAAGAGCAATCTGACCACCTCAGGCATGCGCCGTCACTTGGAATTCAAGCACTGGGCTGAGTGGGAGAGAGCAAACGCAATACAACCTGCGCCCCGTCTTGCTGCCACTGCCTCTTCCCCTTTGTTGTGTGCTGCCACTGCGGTCCAGACCTCCAGCCAGGACACCTCCACATCTGCCTTTGCCTCGGCTACTTTGGGGCCTTCTCCTTCAGCCCCCCCTTGCCCCGCATCTTCGTCTGCACCTTCCATCTCCTCGTCCCATCAACTGTCCATCTCGCAGGCGTTCAACCGCAGGCGGAAGTACGCCTCCAGTCACCCCCAAGCCCAAGCCTTAACCTGCCTCATCTCCAAACTGCTGGCCCTGGAGATGTTGCCGTTTTGGCTTGTGGAGACGCAGGCCTTCCGCGACCTGATGGCGGCTGCCGCACCTCGCTATTCCGTCCCTAGCCGCCACTATTTTTCCCGGTGTGGCGTCCCCGCCCTGCACCAGCAGGTGTCGCGTAACATCAGGCGGACCCTGAGGTACGCAGTCAGCGCAAAGGTCCACTTGACCACCGACTCGTGGACAAGCGCTTGCGGCCAAGGACGCTACATCTCTTTGACGGCACACTGGGTGAACGTTGTGGAAGCGGGGACGGGGTCGCAAACAGGGACGGCCTACATACCACCCCCGCCCAAGATTGCCAGCACAGGTTCTGATAGACCCCCCTCCTCTTCCTCCTCCTCCTCCTCCTCCTCCTCCTCCTCTGCCTTAACATCGCCCTCAGCCCCTAGCTGGAAGCGTTGCAGCACTGGCACGGGGAGACGTCAGCAGGCGGTGCTTAAAGGAGCAGTATCGCGAATTTTTCTTGGTGACTTATATTTAAATGGTACTTGGAATGTAGGTAGGTGTTGGAGTAAGAATTACAAATGTAGAAAAAAATGATGTGTGTGATGAACAGCTGGAGACTAATAGCTCATGTTTATGTCTTGTCAGTGTCGACAGCCGACACTCTAGCCTGTTCCATGCTGAGGAGAGGGGAGAGGGAGATACAATGTATCAGTTCCACGCTGAGGAGAATGTATGAAAGTCTCAGCTGTTCAGTGCTGGCAGCCGTCCAGCATAAGATAACAACATTGCCTGGCCAGAACTTATATATCTAAAACAGAGAGAAAGGCTCTAGAAGTCATTTAGCTGATTTTAACAGTTTTCCCTTCATGTTGGCTCTGCTGCAGAATCTTTTTACCAGTTTTTTTTATCAGTTTACCATTTTCTCTTTCATATTCTTATTTTTCTTTTTTCCATATGATCTTTCTTTCAGCTTTGTGTGTTTTGAGCGAAGCCCAACCCAGGATTTTCACTATCTGGAGTTTTGTTTTGTGCCCCTAGGGGCATCCCTACTTGGGATGCCCTGATGTGGGAAATCCCCAAGTTCGCCTGTGAAAACGTACCTTTCCCTGTCCCACAGCGCATGCGTGGACTCTCATCCAATCAGCGCTGTTTGCACGCAGATGGGGAGCCTGAGCAGTAACCTTCCTGGCCGCCCGGCCTGTCTAAATGACTATCTGCGTGAGCACCAGAAAAATGGGGGGATCTGTGGTTATCCAGGGGTCGTTTCACACAGTGGGCATCCTGATTTAGAATGGGGTTTTGTTCCACTTTAATACCTTTAGTTTTTTTCTGAACAGTTATTCAAAGAAGAATTTCAGTCATTTTCAGTCAGTTTAGTTTATTTTGTATAGATTTTACACATAAGAGTCACCTGGTCTCATAACAAAAGCAGCACCTCCCACACACACAGCCGTTACAGTGTCAGCCTCTGAGGTAAAGTGTTGCTAGGAGACCAGTGGGCTAAATGAAGCAGCTCACTAAATACAAGCCAGCAGATCCCCCTATTCAGCAAATGGACTGAGCCATTTTAATTATACAATTTAAAAGAGAGGCATATATTTTTTTCATTTTCTATCGCCAGATTATTCATACACATGTTAGAAGCTATTGTGTGGCTATTTAATTATTTATCTTTTTTAATGCAAATTTCGCGATACTGCTCCTTTAAGCTCATCAGCTTGGGCGACAGGAAGCACAGCGCCGCAGAGGTGAGGCACGCCATAATGCAGCAGACAGAGATGTGGCTGTCGCCGCTGCAGCTAGGACCAGGCATGGTCGTGTGCGATAACGGCCGTAACCTGGTGGCGGCTCTGGAGCTTGCAGAACTCAATCACGTACCATGCCTGGCCCACGTTTTTAATTTGGTAGTACAAAAGTTTCTAAAGACTTACCCCAACCTGGCAGAGCTACTGGTCAAAGTGCGGCGCTTGTGCGCTCACTTTCGGAAGTCAACTGTAGCTGCTGCTAGCTTAAAAAAAAATCCAGCAACGCCTCCATTTGCCTCAACATCGGCTGTTGTGCGACCTGCCCACTCGCTGGAATTCCACCTATTGCATGTTGGCCAGGGTGTGTGAGCAGCAGAAAGCATTGATGGAGTACCAGATGATGCATCCACGCGTGCCTCCAACTCAGCTCCCTCAGTTTGCCAACCACGAGTGGCCATGGATGGCAGACATATGCGATGTATTGCGTATCTTTGAGGAGTCCACCAAGAAGGTCAGCAGCGAGGACGCTATAGTGAGCGTAACCATCCCGCTCCTAGGCGTCCTTAAAGAATCGCTCATCGCAATAAGGGAGAACGCATTGCACACAGAGGAGATGGGGGTAGGAGGAGACGCAACGCAGGTAGACAGTCAGACCACACTTTTGTCTGCTGCTCGGTGGCAGTTGCAGGAGGAGGATGAGGAGGAGGAGGACAACGTGGAGGTGGCTGTGGAAGAGGATGCTGGCGGCGAGGGTAGCAGTCAGGCTGTGTGCGTCCCATTGGTTCAGCGCGGATGGGGCGGAGAGGAGGAGGAAGAGGAGGAAATGGAAAATGATCCTTCTGGTGGGGGCAGTGACGTCATGCCTACTCAGAGTCTGGCACACATGGCTGACTTCATGCTGGGCTGCTTTTCCCGGGACATACGTGTTGTCCGGATATTGGAGAACAAACTATACTGGGTCTTCGCACTCCTGGACCCCCGGTATAAAGATAACTTCTCCTCTTTTATTCCGGTAGAGGAGAGGACGAATCGATTACTGGAATACCAGAGGGAACTCTTGCAGAACATGATGCAGATTTTCCCACCCAGCATCGCTGGCGGCAGAGAGGAGAGTGTCTCCCAGAGTCTGACAACATCGATCAGGCCCACAGCCACCAGGGGAACACTCTCCAAGGTGTGGGACACGTTCATGTCACCCCCTCGTGCAACTTCCATCACTGCGGGGCCCGCTATCAGCAGGAGGGACAAGTATCGGCGGATGTTGCGGGACTACCTGGCAGACCACACCCCTGTCCTCCCCGATCCCTCGGCGACCTACACTTACTGGGTCTCCAAGTTGGACACGTGGCTGGAACTGTCCCTGTACGCCTTGGAGGTGCTTGCCTGCCCTGCCGCCAGCGTGCTATCAGAAAGGGTGTTCAGCGCAGCCGGGGGCATTATAACCGATAAGCGCAGCCGCCTGTCAACCGACAGTGCCGACAGGCTGACGCTAATCAAAATGAACAGCAAGTGGATTGACCCGGACTTTGCTTGTACAACAGTGGAAAGCAGCCAAGAGTGAAGTGCCATCTGTATGAAGTGCCATTTCCTCCTCCTCCTCCTCCTCCTCCTCCTCCTCCTTAACCGCCGTAGAATTGCTGTATTAATGAAAAAAATTATGGCTCACCTCTTAGGCTTAATACAATCAATTTTTAAGAGGTCTCAACTCTTGGGCCTCCACACAATTTTTAAAAGGTCTCAGCTCTTGGGCCTCCACACAATGTTTGAGAGGTCTCAGCTCTAGGGCCTCCACACAATTTTTAAAAGGTCTCAGCTCTTGGGCCTCCACACAATGTTTGAGAGGTCTCAGCTCTTGGGCCTCCACACAATTTTTAAAAGGTCTCAGCTCTTGGGCCTCCACACAATGTTTGAGAGGTCTCAGCTCTTGGGCCTCCACACAATTTTTAAAAGGTCTCAGCTCTTGGGCCTCCACACAATTTTTAAAAGGTCTCAGCTCTTGGGCCTCCACACAATTTTTAAAAGGTCTCAGCTCTTGGGCCTCCACACAATTTTTAAAACATAGCAGCCCTAATAAGGGCTCTCAATGACTCTCTTGTCTTCTGGTAGCTGGTATATATGGTGGTAAAAGGTATATTCTGAGCTTCTGGGGCCCTGCCTGACTAAATAGAAAATGAGCTATATACTGTTCAGCGTAGCAGCCCTAATAAGGGCTCTTAAGGACTGTCTTGTCTTCTGGTAGCTGGTATATATGGTGGTAAAAGGTATATTCTGAGCTTCTGGGGCCCTGCCTGACTAAATAGAAAATGAGCTATATACTGTTCAACATAGCAGCACTAATAAGGGATTAAGGACTGTCTTGTCTTCTGGTAGCTGGTATATATGGTGGTAAAAGGTATATTCTGAGCTTCTGGGGCCCTGCCTGACTAAATAGAAAATGAGCTATATACTGTTCAGCGTAGCAGCCCTAATAAGGGCTATTAAGGACTGTCTTGTCTTCTGGTAGCTGGTATATATGGTGGTAAAAGGTATATTCTGAGCTTCTGGGGCCCTGCCTGACTAAATAGAAAATGAGCTATATACTGTTCAGCGTAGCAGCCCTAATAAGGGCTCTTAAGGACTGTCTTGTCTTCTGGTAGCTGGTATATATGGTGGTAAAAGGTATATTCTGAGCTTCTGGGGCCCTGCCTGACTAAATAGAAAATGAGCTATATACTGTTCAACATAGCAGCACTAATAAGGGATTAAGGACTGTCTTGTCTTCTGGTAGCTGGTATATATGGTGGTAAAAGGTATATTCTGAGCTTCTGGGGCCCTGCCTGACTAAATAGAAAATGAGCTATATACTGTTCAGCGTAGCAGCCCTAATAAGGGCTATTAAGGACTGTCTTGTCTTCTGGTAGCTGGTATATATGGTGGTAAAAGGTATATTCTGAGCTTCTGGGGCCCTGCCTGACTAAATAGAAAATGAGCTATATACTGTTCAGCGTAGCAGCCCTAATAAGGGCTATTAAGGACTGTCTTGTCTTCTGGTAGCTGGTATATATGGTGGTAAAAGGTATATTCTGAGCTTCTGGGGCCCTGCCTGACTAAATAGAAAATGAGCTATATACTGTTCAACATAGCAGCACTAATAAGGGATTAAGGACTGTCTTGTCTTCTGGTAGCTGGTATATATGGTGGTAAAAGGTATATTCTGAGCTTCTGGGGCCCTGCCTGACTAAATAGAAAATGAGCTATATACTGTTCAGCGTAGCAGCCCTAATAAGGGCTCTTAAGGACTGTCTTGTCTTCTGGTAGCTGGTATATATGGTGGTAAAAGGTATATTCTGAGCTTCTGGGGCCCTGCCTGACTACATAGAATATGAGCTATATACTGTTCAACATAGCAGCACTAATAAGGGATTAAGGACTGTCTTGTCTTCTGGTAGCTGGTATATATGGTGGTAAAAGGTATATTCTGAGCTTCTGGGGCCCTGCATGACTACATAGAATATGAGCTATATACTGTTCAGCGTAGCAGCCCTAATAAGGGCTATTAAGGACTGTCTTGTCTTCTGGTAGCTGGTATATATGGTGGTAAAAGGTATATTCTGAGCTTCTGGGGCCCTGCCTGACTAAATAGAAAATGAGCTATATACTGTTCAGCGTAGCAGCCCTAATAAGGGCTCTTAAGGACTGTCTTGTCTTCTGGTAGCTGGTATATATGGTGGTAAAAGGTATATTCTGAGCTTCTGGGGCCCTGCCTGACTAAATAGAAAATGAGCTATATACTGTTCAACATAGCAGCACTAATAAGGGATTAAGGACTGTCTTGTCTTCTGGTAGCTGGTATATATGGTGGTAAAAGGTATATTCTGAGCTTCTGGGGCCCTGCCTGACTAAATAGAAAATGAGCTATATACTGTTCAACATAGCAGCACTAATAAGGGATTAAGGACTGTCTTGTCTTCTGGTAGCTGGTATATATGGTGGTAAAAGGTATATTCTGAGCTTCTGGGGCCCTGCCTGACTACATAGAATATGAGCTATATACTGTTCAACATAGCAGCACTAATAAGGGATTAAGGACTGTCTTGTCTTCTGGTAGCTGGTATATATGGTGGTAAAAGGTATATTCTGAGCTTCTGGGGCCCTGCATGACTACATAGAATATGAGCTATATACTGTTCAGCGTAGCAGCCCTAATAAGGGCTATTAAGGACTGTCTTGTCTTCTGGTAGCTGGTATATATGGTGGTAAAAGGTATATTCTGAGCTTCTGGGGCCCTGCCTGACTAAATAGAAAATGAGCTATATACTGTTCAGCGTAGCAGCCCTAATAAGGGCTCTTAAGGACTGTCTTGTCTTCTGGTAGCTGGTATATATGGTGGTAAAAGGTATATTCTGAGCTTCTGGGGCCCTGCCTGACTAAATAGAAAATGAGCTATATACTGTTCAACATAGCAGCACTAATAAGGGATTAAGGACTGTCTTGTCTTCTGGTAGCTGGTATATATGGTGGTAAAAGGTATATTCTGAGCTTCTGGGGCCCTGCCTGACTAAATAGAAAATGAGCTATATACTGTTCAGCGTAGCAGCCCTAATAAGGGCTATTAAGGACTGTCTTGTCTTCTGGTAGCTGGTATATATGGTGGTAAAAGGTATATTCTGAGCTTCTGGGGCCCTGCCTGACTAAATAGAAAATGAGCTATATACTGTTCAACATAGCAGCACTAATAAGGGATTAAGGACTGTCTTGTCTTCTGGTAGCTGGTATATATGGTGGTAAAAGGTATATTCTGAGCTTCTGGGGCCCTGCATGACTACATAGAATATGAGCTATATACTGTTCAACATAGCAGCACTAATAAGGGATTAAGGACTGTCTTGTCTTCTGGTAGCTGGTATATATGGTGGTAAAAGGTATATTCTGAGCTTCTGGGGCCCTGCATGACTACATAGCATATGAGCTATATACTGTTCAACATAGCAGCACTAATAAGGGATTAAGGACTGTCTTGTCTTCTGGTAGCTGGTATATATGGTGGTAAAAGGTATATTCTGAGCTTCTGGGGCCCTGCCTGACTAAATAGAAAATGAGCTATATACTGTTCAACATAGCAGCACTAATAAGGGATTAAGGACTGTCTTGTCTTCTGGTAGCTGGTATTTATGGTGGTAAAAGGTATATTCTGAGCTTCTGGGGCCCTGCCTGACTACATAGAATATGAGCTATATACTGTTCAACATAGCAGCACTAATAAGGGATTAAGGACTGTCTTGTCTTCTGGTAGCTGGTATATATGGTGGTAAAAGGTATATTCTGAGCTTCTGGGGCCCTGCATGACTACATAGAATATGAGCTATATACTGTTCAGCGTAGCAGCCCTAATAAGGGCTATTAAGGACTGTCTTGTCTTCTGGTAGCTGGTATATATGGTGGTAAAAGGTATATTCTGAGCTTCTGGGGCCCTGCCTGACTAAATAGAAAATGAGCTATATACTGTTCAGCGTAGCAGCCCTAATAAGGGCTCTTAAGGACTGTCTTGTCTTCTGGTAGCTGGTATATATGGTGGTAAAAGGTATATTCTGAGCTTCTGGGGCCCTGCCTGACTAAATAGAAAATGAGCTATATACTGTTCAACATAGCAGCACTAATAAGGGATTAAGGACTGTCTTGTCTTCTGGTAGCTGGTATATATGGTGGTAAAAGGTATATTCTGAGCTTCTGGGGCCCTGCCTGACTAAATAGAAAATGAGCTATATACTGTTCAGCGTAGCAGCACTAATAAGGGCTATTAAGGACTGTCTTGTCTTCTGGTAGCTGGTATATATGGTGGTAAAAGGTATATTCTGAGCTTCTGGGGCCCTGCCTGACTAAATAGAAAATGAGCTATATACTGTTCAGCGTAGCAGCCCTAATAAGGGCTATTAAGGACTGTCTTGTCTTCTGGTAGCTGGTATATATGGTGGTAAAAGGTATATTCTGAGCTTCTGGGGCCCTGCCTGACTAAATAGAAAATGAGCTATATACTGTTCAGCGTAGCAGCCCTAATAAGGGCTATTAAGGACTGTCTTGTCTTCTGGTAGCTGGTATATATGGTGGTAAAAGGTATATTCTGAGCTTCTGGGGCCCTGCCTGACTAAATAGAAAATGAGCTATATACTGTTCAGCGTAGCAGCCCTAATAAGGGCTCTTAAGGACTGTCTTGTCTTCTGGTAGCTGGTATATATGGTGGTAAAAGGTATATTCTGAGCTTCTGGGGCCCTGCCTGACTAAATAGAAAATGAGCTATATACTGTTCAACATAGCAGCACTAATAAGGGATTAAGGACTGTCTTGTCTTCTGGTAGCTGGTATATATGGTGGTAAAAGGTATATTCTGAGCTTCTGGGGCCCTGCCTGACTAAATAGAAAATGAGCTATATACTGTTCAGCGTAGCAGCCCTAATAAGGGCTATTAAGGACTGTCTTGTCTTCTGGTAGCTGGTATATATGGTGGTAAAAGGTATATTCTGAGCTTCTGGGGCCCTGCCTGACTAAATAGAAAATGAGCTATATACTGTTCAGCGTAGCAGCCCTAATAAGGGCTATTAAGGACTGTCTTGTCTTCTGGTAGCTGGTATATATGGTGGTAAAAGGTATATTCTGAGCTTCTGGGGCCCTGCCTGACTAAATAGAAAATGAGCTATATACTGTTCAGCGTAGCAGCCCTAATAAGGGCTATTAAGGACTGTCTTGTCTTCTGGTAGCTGGTATATATGGTGGTAAAAGGTATATTCTGAGCTTCTGGGGCCCTGCCTGACTAAATAGAAAATGAGCTATATACTGTTCAGCGTAGCAGCCCTAATAAGGGCTATTAAGGACTGTCTTGTCTTCTGGTAGCTGGTATATATGGTGGTAAAAGGTATATTCTGAGCTTCTGGGGCCCTGCCTGACTAAATAGAAAATGAGCTATATACTGTTCAGCGTAGCAGCCCTAATAAGGGCTCTTAAGGACTGTCTTGTCTTCTGGTAGCTGGTATAGATGGTGGTAAAAGCGATATTCCGAGCTTCTGGGGCCCTGCCAGCGACAGCCTGTCTTTCCCTGCTGTGAGCGTCTGTCCCTCACTAAGTTCAAGCTGCTAATGCTGACGAAGAGGAAGTGCTGAGTTTTGTATATTCGAGGTCACATGGTTTTTCCAGCCAATGCGTGTAGACGCCGTTTTCGCGATGCCAGCGTCCTCCCAGGACCTGTCCCACCCCCCCTGCATGGTGATTGGTGTAAAAAACGCGCCAGGGAAGGTGGGAGGGGAAACGAATTGTGAGTGCGCCATCGCCGCTGTACTCGATCGAAATCGAGTATGACGAACAGCGTAGTATTCGATCGAATACCGGCTCGGTCGAATACTACTCGCTCATCACTAGTAAAGATATTAAATTCTGACTAACCAGAAACGGGACCTTCCAAATACTTGTGTATTTATTCTACAGTCACCTAAAACCCCACAACAGACACACAAACTTTGTTTAAAGTGGTCCAAAACCCAAGATTCTGACTATCCTGGGTTGTGGTCTTTGCCCCCCGGGCACCCTGATCGGGGGGACCTTCAAGCGGATTCGAGTGCTCCGGCGGCCGCATCCCTCACTACCCTTTAACAGGGAGTGTGCCTGCGTCGGCCATTCACAAATGTCTGGCGTGGCCATGCGCTGTGCTAAAGGGATAGCGGGGATGCTGCCACTGCGCGCATGAGCCATTGGACCGGGAATGAAGGTGAGTTTTTGGGCGACCTGGGTGTTTCACGCAGCGGGGCTCCCCAGGGGAGTGATAAAGCCTGCCCTGGAGTCTCATAAACTCCAGGGTGGGATTTGGTCCATTTTCAAGCAGACGTTTACTTTCCTAGTGATGTGCAGGAGTTTTTGGGCGACATGCAGGTTTCATGCAGCGGGGCACCTCCAATAGCGAATATGCCCCCCCCCCCCGGGGCACCCAGATTGGGGGGGGCCTCGCTGAGTGAAACTTCTGGGTAGGCTCCAGAGTGGGTTTTGGTCCACTTTAAAGCAGACATTTACTTTCCTACTGTTGTGTCAGTGAGGGTCCTGGTAAGAGGCACCCTAACAAATCCCCATCATCCAGCTGTGAGTCCTACATCTAGGGCATAATGAACCTTTTCTTGAGGAGCCCTGTCTGAACCACTACCAACAGAGCATGTGTAGTGCTGAAGTGTGCAACCATTATCTGGTCCCCCTTCAGACAGGGCTTCCCGAGGACAAGCTATTTCTTAAAGTGCACCTAAAGCCGAGATTTCACTATTCTATATTTTGGTCCTTCTCCTTGCGACATCCTGTTTTGGGATGCCCCGCTGTGTGAAACCCAACTTATGGCCTGCTTTAAATACCTCACCGGTGATCCCATGGTGCTGTTGCACTTTCTGGCCAGCGCATGAACTGTTAAAAAAGCTGAATGGGAGCTTAGCCGACTTCCTCTGCATTACTCTATGGCTGTGTGCGGCCACACCAGCCATTCAGGGATTGCCAGCGAGGCATTTATATCAGGCCACCAGCTGGGTTTAACACAGCAGGGCACCCCAAAACAGGATTCTAATAGGGACAGGGAACAAAACTGAAGTGGAAAATGAAATATTATAATAAGTATTATTTAGTTCTAGCCACCTGTATGCCATCTCACATATTGTCAGTGTTTAGGGGGATTTTCACCCCTCCCTCCTCATAGGCTTAAACCATTACCAAGAATGGAATGTTGTGTCTTCTTGATGAGAAACAGATGTTCCTTCATGTCTACACCTTCCATATATGTGTATCTGTATATGTTTGAAATGACCAATGGGAAAATGACATGTGTTCAGCCATCCAATCCCAATGGTCATTTAAGCTTCTTTGTCTGAAACTGTATTTAAGCAAACAAGAGAGCCAGCAATTCGGGCAGAGACATGACGGCCCCCGGTTAACCGAATAAACATTGCATTTTCTGAAGATATTTTGCTTCTGAATATGTTTTTCCGCAACAAAACCTGTGCTTTTGTCCACTTTAAAGTGGACCAACACCCAGGGGTGATCCGCCCGGGAATCTATAAGATTCCTCGGCCGATCACCTCCCTCACTGCGGGGCATCCGAGATCGGGATGTCCTGCGGGGTGAAACCCCCCCCAAAAGCCCCAAAAAACCTTACCTTATCGGCTACGGATCAGCTGCCGCCGCCTCCCGTGCTCCCCTCTAGCAGTGCGTGCGCCCACGCTGGCCGTTTGTGAATGGCCGGCGCGGGTGTGCGCCCTGTAAGAGGGATGCACAGGAGGCGGCGGCGGCTTGTCCGTCACCGAAAAGGTACGTTTTTTGGGGCTTTTGGGGGGGGTTTCACACAGCGGGGCATCCTGATATCGGATGCCCCGCTGAAGTGGACCAACACCCAGGATAGTGAAAATCCTGGGTGTTGGTCCACTTTAAAGTTTACCTCCAGTCAAAAAAATTGCCCCCCTAAACCCACTCTTCTTGATAGAATTTGGGATGACTTAAAGAGAAAAATTAAATTGGGCATTGGGCAAAATTAATAACAGGGACTGGGCACCGGCACTGGCTGCGTGGCTCATGTGACCACAAGCGGCTACACGCCCAACCAGCAAACCTGATTGGTTGACAGGTGAGCAATTTACCTCCAGTCAATACAATAAGGTTTATTGAATTGCTCCCCTATACCCTCTTTCCTGTGATGGTCAGTGGTGTAAGCTGTTTGAAAGGGCTTAACCCCATTGCAGATGTTGTGCTCCAGAACTACATGGCAGTGGCATCTCGCTACATACCTTACAGTCCTGCTTATTCATGAGCACATGTGGAGAGCTGTGCCAGCAGCAGCCCACACCAAACTGAGAGAGAGATATGCCTCAGAAACAGGGGGCTGCATCTCTGCCATGCTGCAAAGGTAATCTTTGTGAGGTTACTATGTTATCTCAATTGTCTATCCTTATTGTGGCTCCACAAAAAACTAACCCCAGACCGTAGCACCTTCTTCACAAGTAATCAGTTAATCCAAATACATCTCATGAATTCATCTTCATTAGTATTCAAGCTAAAAATTTACATATAACATACAATTTTAAAAATTCCCAAGAATCACGGTATGGGGCATCCCATATGGACCTGCAATTCCATAGTACCCTCAATGAATTAAAGAATTAGAAAGAATTATGTATATAAAAAATCAAGCAATCTCCTCCATTAATACCAATCATAAAGTGCATTTATCTGTGCTAAATCATGTGCAAATTCCATATGCTATAACTATTGAAAATATGGCAAGAGGAGTAAAGTGCAGCGTGACAACAATAAATACACGAACAATTTTGAAAAAATTAGTAACACATCAGGGCTGTCAGATTTAAAGCAAGATGGGAGCTCCCATACAGTTCAGGAGCACATCATCTGCATGTTGTTCCACAATATCTTCTTAGGTATGAGCCCTCTCAAATAGGTTACATCACTGATTGTCAGAGGGGGGCTTTAGAGGAGAAATGTACTATTCTTTGATTGACTGGAGGTCTGCTTCAACAAAAAGGGGAGTGTAAGCACTTTAAGTGCCTAGGGCAGCCTAAACACCAAATACATCCCAGTTCCTGTCTCTACAGGTAAGACAATGGGGGGCACTGGGAGTGGGTTGAGGGATCACTAGTTACTAAAAGGTGTAGATCCACTTTAGGTGATCACTACATCTTCCTTAGATCTGTAAGGAAGTGGGCAGATGGCTGAATATAAAGGAAAACCCTCCATCAACTTCCTATTTTGGAAATACGTCCATGTCACTCACCTCAATTCTCAGAAACTTTTGCACTGCGTCAGATATTCCAAACTGTCCCAGGGCCTTCACCGTTACAGTTACTATGTCTTTTCCAATGGGAACCACAGAAAAGGGAATGGCAAGTGCGGAATTCTTGCCCACAGTTACATCTCGCTGCACAACTCCACCATCAGAGGTTCTCGGGCTGCAAATCCCTTCCGACTGGTCCACAAAGACTTTCACCTGAATGGAGAGGCAAAAGGAGGCATAGATAACATGGCCCAGCTACAACCTAACCTGCCTGTGTGACTGCTATGGGACGATGAGCAGGGGGGTTCAGGTACTGCTCAGCTAATCTTTTTAGGGCTTCAATATGAACATTACTATATGGAGATCCTTTTAAACTTATCTAATAAAAGTTTGGACTAAGGTGCAGCTGCTGTAGATCCTGTGGACCCCTGTAGAGTTACAGGTGAGGAAGAGAAACTGGCTTGGGATCTTGGAGAGGGTCAGAAGAGGAAACCCTGGAGCACAGCTTGGAGAGATCCCTAGGAGTGGGATGGAGGAGGACTTAGGCCTTAGTGTCTGTTGAGTCGTCACAGGAGAGATGAGGAAGCCAGCTTGGGACCTGGAAGTTAGGGGGTCACAGGAAGGTACCCCAGGGGCAAGGCTCAATGGGATCTAAGAAGGGGATTCTCTGGAAGGAGAGAGAACAGAAGGAGACCCCATTGAGGGGCACTGGGGGGAAAAAACGATTTGCTGTTGAACTGTGTTGATCTGGAGAGTGAACTGTTTAATAATGAAGGGGCAAACCCTATAGAAAACTGTGTGCTTTTCTGCTGTACTCTGGAGGATTGTGGTGACCATCATTCCATGGGCTGAGTGAGTACAATGCCCCGTCCCTGGCCAACGCCCTCTGGGCCCAATTCAGAGAACTTTAACCCTTTTTAGTTAGGTACCCCCAAACACATGCACCAAATTCTGTGTGTTTTTTTTTTACACTATTTAACCAATTGTCAAAACAAAATAAAGCAGAGACATTTTTAATTGACGCGAGTCTTTGTGTTGGTCAAAGCTTCTGTCCTGAACTGAGTGGAGCTAAAAGAGGCATTGCCTAACAGAATTTGGTTCATGAGACAATTTACCCCAGGAGGCATTAGCCCCAATCCTAACACTGGTGCACTGTTGTAGTAGCCTCAGAGAGAGAGGGCCACAAATAAAATAGATAAAAGTAAACATTTGTAGAAATTTGGCTCAAATGTAACATTGAGGTTTAGCCTCATCACTGCCCAGGATGAAATAAACAATCTCTTTGTCTAATACCTGCGTGCCTACAGCAGCCCACACCCTACTCACCTTCACGTCTATGTCGTGATAATTATGAAGCACAGGTCTGAGCTCAATCTGCTCAAATCGCTTGACGGAGTAAGGAACCTTCAGGTAGATGTGGAATTCCTTGAAGACTCTCAGATTTACTGGCTGTGCCACACAGAATCCTGCCAATAGGGACACAATATTAGAGCGATGCCCATAAAAGTCATATGTAAGCAAGCACCTGGTTGTTAATTTAGGTGTGAGGTGTAGGGTAAATTTCACGGGTTAATTGAGGTGCACTAGTGTCACCATCCTTATCTGGGGAACACAAGACCTTCTTGCCAGTAGGGGGCCTTCAGGCTCTCAGGAAGGAGCAAGGGTGGCAGGGCGTGACCCATATAAAAAGGAAGGAGCTAGAGAGAGCGAAAAGCAAGACGCCACAAGGGAGCCGGGAGAGAGCAGGGCTACGGGTGCAGGGTCCAACCATTTATGCCTCAATGTGCTAAGAAAGGCAAGTGTGGTCCAGTGTTTTGGAACATTTATCTCCTTACTGGGTGACCGTGCAGTGGGGTTGCAGCGACTGGCTCAACTTCCTAAGCCTGCACCTGGTGTGAAGAGACGGGGTTCACTTCTGCTGTTCATGAAAGAAAATCTTAAAAAGAATCCTTTGCTGTGCGAGTGGTGTGTGTCCATCGTGGAAATCCAGTCTCCCCCATCTAAGACCTTGGTTACACATAGACAATCACTTTTTTGCCATAAATCTGTGGAGTAGCCTCACATATAAGCTTCTTACAGCACTAACAGCTTCAATAAAGGTTTAGATGCTTTTTTAAAAGAAAATAACTATTAGCTGTAATAAAAAATAACTTTCCCCAACCCCATGGTTGGCCTTGGTTGAATTTGACGGACATATGTCTTTTTTCAGATGTATTAACTATGTAACTAAGAGGTTAATTAATAAATGGTGAGCGCCTCTCAACCTTACTGTATGTGACCAGTGTAATGGTAGTATTGGGGTCACACTGCTGAGTCTGGGTTCAGGCAATCCCCAGGGATTCTAAATACGCTTTTGACCAGGACCACACCATTTAATATTCAAAATTGATTTATTAATATATTATTCTTTAAAATACATACATACATACATATATAAAATAATATATTAATAAATCAATTTTGAATATTAAATGGTGTGGTCCTTGTCAAAAGCGTATTTAGAATCCCTGGGGATTGCCTGAACCCAGACTCAGCAGTGTGTTTAGAACGCTTGACCATGTACCAATCGACATTTTCCAAACATATATGTGGGTCACACAGTTGGAGGACCTAGGGATAGGTCGCTCCATTATTGAAGTATTGGGGTCAGCTTTAATTGTAATGGTAGTAAAGACTGGCAGCAGCAGTCCCAGTTAACTCAATTGTAACCCCACATGTGTCACTGTGACATATCTATTATTTCAACACTTAAAGTGGACCAACACCCTCCCATGATCGGCCTGGGAATCTATAAGATTCCCGGACCGATCAGCTCCCTGACTGTGGGTCACCCCGATCGGGGGTGCGCCGCTGTGTGAAACCCCCCAGAAACCCCTAAATCCCTACCTGCTCCTCAATCCAGAGGCGCCCGCTGCCGCCTCCCGCGCGTCCCTCTAGCAGGATGCGCACCCGCGACGGCCGTTTGTGAATGGCCTTTGTAAGAGTGACGTGCGGGAGGCGGCGGGCGCGCTCTCTTGTCCGTCGCTGCCTCCCGCTAGTCCCACGGCGGGGATTGGCTGCAGCTGTCACGTGGGAGTGGGGAGAGGTGAGTTTTCGGGGCTTTCTGGGGGGTTTCAAACAGCGGGGCACCCCCGATCGGGGTGCCCCACCGAAGTGGACCAAAACCCAGGATAGTCAAAATCCTGGGTGTTGGTCCACTTTAACAGCAAACAGGATAGGTGAAAGCATCAGCTTATTTTATTTTTGTAGGGTTATAAAAAGAAAGGTTTAATACTTTAAAACGGACCTTCAGCATCATTTAATGAAAAGCCCAACCCTTAAAAAAATATTCCCCAGCATCTAAAATTTAAATATTTTAAGTTTGTAGGCACTTACTTATTATTCTTTCCCCCACTGGGCTGCATCTCTGTTCAGGACTCGGAAACGGACGCTGCCATCTTGCCTCAGAAAATCACATACTGAGGAGAGGGGGCAAAAAGGCAAGGGGGCGGGGTTATAGCTGTGCTTTGCACAGACAGAGCAGAGCTGGGGTCAGAAAAAGGCCAGAATGCAGAGGGGCATAGTCAGAAGACACTTCCTGTCTGCAGGGAGCCTGAGACTCCATGTGAAGCCACCCTGGATTATTAAAGGCTCAGAAAATGCAGTGGATGCAGGTAGGATGATTTTTAATGTGGGCAAGCTGTATGTACAGGGGGGAAACATATAAGATAGGCTCTTATTCAGGGTGAGGGTCTGGATTAATGTGGGCAATTTGTATGTACAGGGGGGAAACATATAAGGCTCTTATTCAGGGTGAAGGTCCGGTTTAATCCACATCACGATCAAATTCACACTTCACAGTTCACAGGTCAAATAAAGTTGCATCGCTGGTAGAAAAGCAAACACAGATACACTTGCTTTATAAGGACGTTTCAGTGAAAGGATTAAACAGGTTTGTGTCCATCAAGCGCAGAACGCCGGTACTCTATCTTATCAGAAAGTTTCAGCTAAAGTGTTAATCAGGCTTGAGTCCAGCTGGCATACAATACAAGTATTCTTATTTATTACAACATTTCAGCTTAGGGGCTAGGCAGTATTGTATATTTAGTAGGCCTTTTTCCAGAGGGGTATTCGGGCGGCCACCACCCCACTTTGAGCTGAGCACCCCCTTGTAGTGGAGACCATCTATGGGGTATCCCAGACTGGGCCGTTGAATTGCCCAGCGTCAGCAGAGGGGCCGTCGAGCTGCTGCAAGTGAGTAAAATATAGGAAACGTCCCTTTTTTATGTGTATGGAGCCTACCATTCTCCAACACAAGGGATTCTTTCTACGACAACAGCCACTACAGGTAGTGGCACACCCATAATGAGGTGGGGCGAGGCGGGGCTTGTGGGCGGCACCATGGCATGCAGAGCAGGGGGCGACACCGGCGTGTTGAAGTACCACATCATATGCCAGACGGTGCGGCCGCGCTCAGTTGCCACCACCACTTATCCAGGGCCGCCCCATCTGGCGCTCCACACTGTATGTCATCCCGGCACTGTGCTGCACAATGAATCAAAAGAAACAAAGGAGGGGTGGCAGCCGATCAGAGTTAAGACTGCACCTCACAGAGGCACCTTGGCGCTGGTGGTGCAGCTTAAAGTGGACCAACACCCAGGATTTTCACTATCCTGGGTGTTGGTCCACTTCAGCGGGGCATTCGAGATCAGGATGCCCTGCTGTGTGAAACCCCCCCCCAAAAGCCCCAAAAAACGTACCTTTTCGGCGATGGACAAGCGACGGACAAGCCGCCGCCGCCTCCCGCACGTCCCTCTTACAGGGCGCGCGCACTGCTAGAGGGGCGCGCAGGAGGCAGCGGCGGCTGATTCGTCGCCGATAAGGTAAGGTTTTTTTTGGCTTTTGGGGGGGGGGGTTTCACCCCGCGGGACATCCCGATCTCGGATGCCCCGCGGTGAGGGAGGTGATCGGCCCGGGAATCTTATAGACCCCTGGGTGTTGGTCCACTTTAAGCATACTTCTGCAGATGTGTGTGACCAAGCCTCTGTTTTTAACCAAGTTTAGAGACAGATTGTAGGTTGGTCAGCAAGCTAACTGGTTTGAGTGCTGTGGCTCCTTTAAGACTTTTGTATCCTAATTGCCCAGCCAACGTGCACCTCTCAGGTTAGTTATAAAATGGTCTGAGCGGCTGCCACCCCTCCTTTGTTTCTTTTGAATTTGTGCAGGCACATGGGGTGTGGGGTCTAGGCTGTATTGCAAGGACTTTGACCCTTCCACCCCATGGCTGCACTCAAGGTTTTAGGGCAACCTCAGGTAAGCCTGCTCCCAATTTATCTATTGCATTGTATGTCCCAGATGGGCTCTCAGAGATTAGAGTTAGGACTGCACCCATAGAGGCACCTTGGCGTTTGGTTGTGCAGCTTAAGCATACCTCTGCAGATGTGTGTGACCGAATCCTCTGTTTTCAACCAAGCTTAGAGACAGATTGTAGGTTGGTCAGCAAGCTAACTGGTTTGAGTGCTTGCTCCTTTAAGACTTCTGCACAATGAATCAGTCATTGGTGGTGCAGTAGCCCTGCCCCCAGAGCATGCTGGAGCTGCTCCTGCCATTGGAAGAAGGGGTGGGGCCACTGCGCTACCAATGAATGATTCGGCCAGGCCATTGCTCTGAGTGCAAGACAGGCAAGAGGCGCTCACTGTTCTGAAAGTGTTCTTCTGGACCGGAACCCCCTGACTGCTGTCACAATGCCTGTGGGGTTTGCTCAGAATGTGTGTCATCAGCAGACACAGCACACGTGTGACTTCCCCTCTTCCGAGCATGCCCCCTTCCAACTAAGATGCTGTGTCCACCAGGGCTGTCAAATATGGCAATATTTCATTAGACGATAGGTCTAATACGTTCGATATGTAAAAGAAACGTAAAAAACATTCACCTGATCCCTCATTCAATCCGGCCGGGTCTCCTTTTCACCTGGCACCCCCCCCCCCCAGCTGCAGGAGAGTGCCCCGAATAGCGCACTCATGCGTGATCACTCCTGCCAGTTCTACTCTTCATCAGGGGGTTACCAGCAAGTGATGAAAGCATCCTGACGGGACATGTGGATGCCGACTGGGCCGGAGACACCAGTGACAGAAAATCTACCAGTGGTTACCTCTTCTATCAGGAGGTGCTGTCAGTTGGACTAGCAGAAAGCAGCTTTCTGTTACTGAAGCAGAGCACATTGCAGCAGCGCAGCAAGCCAAGAAGTTATATGGCTGGGACAACTGTTAACAGACTTGGGTCAACCACAGTTGGACAATCTTTGAATCTTTAAGGACAATCAAGGATGCCTTGCACTTGTGAGGATGGAAAGATTTCGCTTGAGAACCAAGCACATTGATGTGAAGTTCCAATTTCCGAGGGATCTTCAAGAACAGGGACTTCTTGAGTTACTTTATTGCCCTACTGAGGATATGACAGCAGATATCCGTACTAAGCCTGACTGCTGAAAGACACTCGAGGCGTACAAAAAAGATGGGTTTCATAGACTAAGCCTCAGCTGTTGAGAAGGGGTGTTGGAGATACAATACTATGCAACAACTCTTTCTTGCCTTTAAATGTGATTGGTGACTTTTGCTAGATTTACTGCAGTTTACAGCTATGACAAGTTATGACACTAGACTGAGCTGTGACCAATGCTTGACTGTGGTTTCTATGCATTTTACTGCTGTGTTGTATTTCCTGTGTTCAGTTGCTTTATGGTGACATTCTCTTACTGCATCATGCTCCAGTAAAGCCAGTTCCTGTTATACCACTAATGTCTAGTTATGACTCAGCTGTAGCCAGCACTCACATTTTGTAACACACTCACTGTGTCATGCGCATAGCATAGTATAGCACAGCGCACCTCCCTATTGAGGAGTGCAGTGGCGTGTCTTAGGGGAGGGCGAGAGGCGGGCAGGCTGATTCATCATTAGCGGCAGGTAGCGACAGATGAGCGTCTGTAGCAGGCATTTTCAGAGCGCCCGCTAGTAGTCGCAGTGCTCGGCCGTGAGTCGCTACTTTATAGCGACTCAGTCGCTGTTCAGTAATGTTGAATACATTGTGAGGAGTCGCTATTTGACCAGTACAGCGCTGTATGGGAGCGCATGTTAGCGACTGCTCATAGCGACCGACTCACACCATATTCAGGAAAAAAACAGCTTCACAAATCTCTGGCGCTGAAAAATAGTTGTTTGAAGCCCAGAGCGCAGGAGGCTGTGTGTTTAAAGTCTGTTTTTCAGCATCTATCTACTATTAACAAAGAGAAAACATATGGAATTACATTGTAACAACATTGTAACAAAATATTTAAAAAAGGAAAAAATTATGAAAAAACTGCTATTTCAATGCCAGAAGAGGTCACAGAATTATTTGTGATTTTTTTGAAAAAAACAAAAACAAAAACCCCGTTTAAAGAGAAGAAAAGGATCGTCCATTGAAATGTATGGGAGAGCGCCAGGTAGCGAGAGGTCATACCTGGCGCTGTGCAAGGCTGAACGCTGGCGCTGTTCGCTGAGGCTGTGAAAATGATGAATCAGACGCTACATGGCGCAATTCCAGTCTGCTTGATAAATGTGTAATTGCGTGCCGTGTCCGGCGTTGACCAGTCGCTATCAGTCGCTACCTCTCATTAATCCGCCACTACCTGATGCTATCCCTTCTTAAATAAGGGCCTCAGTTCAGCCATGACTATAGGGCACCTTTCTATAATTCGACTCAGGCAGTCGAGAGGCTAGGTTCAGGGCAGAGTTCTCAGTCAGGGGCAGCGACACCTTACTGGAGTCTCAGACACAATGGCTCCTCCATTGCAGCCTGTCGGCCCTTTGGATACTCTCTATTCCTAATGGGCGCCTCCTCTGTCACCTCCCTGCCCGGTCACCACTGGGTTTCCTCCTGCATGGATCTCAACTCTCTCTTTATAGACCTCAGCTCTCTCTATTGCTCTCTGCAACTTAGAGCAGCTCTGCTTGCACTGCAGCCACATCTTCTTACTTGCTTCCAACTGCACCTGGGCCTCTTCTCTGTAGACTTCCCCTTTTCCATTTATGGTCTCCCATCCATCCATTGAATTATTATGAATACCAGAGAGACCAGAAATCAATTGTTTCTTTGAATCATTGGCTTCACAGGCAGAACCCGGGTTTTTGGGATAATATGGTGGCTGTGGAATAATGTATTGATGCGTTCAAGTGTTGTAGGACTGTATAGGAATGTAAGAGTATTTGAAATAAATTCCTGTATCATCTCTCTTTCATTTTTCTATATCTATATATAATTTTAGATATGTTTTACATGCACCTATATTTTTTTTTTTTATCATTTTGTGACGGAATTTTATTTTATTGTATGGCATGTGGCTTCTGATTTTTTTTTTGTTGACAAGAAAGATAATGCCTTCTATTGTTTCTTTCTGTGTAATTCCTGCTATTCTTTCTTTCCATGCCATTTCTTCTATTCCTTCTGTGTTATTCATTCTGTTCTTTCTGTCATTCCTTCTATTCTTTCTTTCTGTGTCATTCCTTCTATTCCTTCTTTCTGTGTCATTCCTTCTATTCCTTCTTTCTGTGTCATTAATTCTATTCTTTCTTTCTGTCAATCCTTCTATTCTTTCTGTCATTCCTTCTATTCCTTCTTTCTGTGTCATTCCTTCTATTCTTTCTTTCTGTCAATCCTATTTTTTCTGTCATTCCTTCTATTCTTTATTTCTGTGTCATTCCTTCTATTCCTTCTTTCTGTGTCATTCCTTCTATTCTTTCTTTCTGTCAATCCTTCTATTCTTTCTGTCATTCCTTCTATTATTTTTTGTGTAATTTCTTCTATTCTTTCTTTCTGTCATTCCTTCTATTCTTTC
This sequence comes from Gastrophryne carolinensis, assembly GCA_027917425.1. Classification (NCBI taxonomy): domain Eukaryota; kingdom Metazoa; phylum Chordata; class Amphibia; order Anura; family Microhylidae; genus Gastrophryne; species Gastrophryne carolinensis. The sequence continues at coordinate 26,674,103 of CM051235.1, read as the reverse complement.
TTTCTGTGTCATTCCTTCTACTCTTTCTTTTTGTGTATTTCCTTCTATTCTTTCTTTCTGTGTCATTCATTCTATCTTCTTTTTTTACTTTCTGTTTGTTACGCCTTTTCTTTCTTTCTTTACATTTATTACATTAATTTCTCTCTTTTTTCTATTCTTTCTTTCATTGTCAGCGAGAGTAGCTATTAGCTAGTAGCTTTTTTTATTTCGTGACGGAATTTTATTTCATTGTATGGCATGTGACTTTAGATTTTTTTTTTTTGACAATAAAGACAAAGGCCGTTATTTATGAAGGAATAGCGTCAGGTAGCGACTGGTGAGCGACCGGTAATGACGGGCACCGCCACAAGAACGCCGGCTCCCCACCACAATCACACATTTATCAAGCCGATCCTGCTTAGTGACTGAGATAGCGCCATATAGCCACTCATTCATCATTATTCCAGCCTCAGCCCACAGCGCCAGCGTCCGACCTTGAACAGCGACAGGTATGACCTCTCGCTACCTGGCGCTCTCCAATGCATTTCAATGGAACAATCATTAAATATTCATAATTAATTGTTATTAATGTATTTTTTTTTTTTTTTTTTTTTTTTAAATGTGAAAAATTCTGTGACCACTTCTGCCATTTTTAAGGGAAAAAAAGTTAAATAAATAAAAAAATTGTGCAGAATTGATATTACAGGTCTGATATTAATGTATTCATATTACTAAATTATTTAAAATATTTTTTTTTTTCGGTTTCCAAAATATGATTGTTTGGGGGTTAAAAAACTACTTTTAACACATCGCCGCCAGCGCTCTGGGGTTTAAACATGCATTTCACAGCGCTTGAATTTTTTGAGCGCGATTTTTTGATGAATATGGTGGAAGCCGGTCGCTCTGACCAGTCGCAATCATGCGCACCCATACATCGCGGAACCTGTCAAATAGCGACTCGTAACCTTGTATTCAACATTACGCCACACCGACTGAGTCGCTGTCAACAACCGAACAACGGCCAAGCACAGCGACTACTAGCGGGCGCTGTGAAAATACCGCTACAGTCGCTCAACTGTCGCTACCTGCCGCTATTAATGAATCAGCCTCAAAGTAAAAGAAAGATATGCAGAAATCGTAAGTAGGCATCAGGAGGCGCAGGCATGAGCTGTATTTCTTACCGTTTTCCGGTGAAATTCCCACTCCTTGGATCTCCCAGGTGGTGATGGAGTCTGGGACGGCATCATTCAGAATTGCACTGCAACAAATACAACAATATAAATTATGGGCCTTATTCATGAAGGGATAGCACCAGGAAGTGCCTGTACAGCGCCAGGTAGCGTCAGGTGAACGCTGGAGACAGCAAGCAATTACACAATTATGAAGCTGATTATGGTGACCTACTATAACAACGCCATGTAGCGTACGATTCATCATTATCCCAGGCTCAGCGTACAGCGCCGGCGTTCAGCCTTGCAGAGCGCCACGTATTACCTCTCGCTACCTGCTGCTCTCCAATACATTTCAATGGACGATCCTTAAATCCCTTTCTTGATTCTGAAATTTTTTTTTTTCTTAAGAAAAATCTCAAAACTTCTGACATGTATTCTGGGCAAGAAAATGACATTTTTGAAAACTTTTTTGATTAATAATATTTTTATGCAGAATTGTCCTCACATGTCTGGTATTAAAGTGTTCATGTTACAATGCAATAACAATGTCATTCCATATGTTTTCACTTTGTTACTAGTGGATACGTGTTCAAAAACAGCCTTTAATCACACAGCCTCTGGCGCTATGGGCTACAACTACATGATTTTGAGCGCCGGCGATGTTTGAGGCTGTTTTTTTGATGAATGTGGTGTGAGTCAGTTGCACTGAGCTACCGCTACCGTTCGGTCCCATACAGCGTAGTACTGCGACTCACACATCATATTCATCAATGCCGGACAGCGATTGAGACGAAACAAGGATCCATGGCCGAGCACAGCGACTACTAGTGGTCGCTCTGAAATCCGTCTGTCGCTACCTGGCGTTAGTAGTGAATTAGCCTGCCCATAATAATATATTACATTTATGCCTGAAGCTATATTCCAGTCATTAACACTGCTTATACCAATATCATATCCTACAACCCATTGCACTACAATGTAAGGTGCTAATGCTAAACAATGCAAATAATAGCTGTACCCAGCGCCCCATTGTTGTCCCATTGACACGTCCCAATCTTCAATCAGTATTAGAGCATTGGGGATGAAAAATGAGGAGAAACAGTGGGTGTGGCAACAGCCGTGTGATGTAAGCACACTGTGTGCTTTACAGGTATCATAGTAAAAAAAATTATTGCATAGTTGTGCTTCTAGTTATTACTGCCAGCACATAGATCAGAAAAGGGGATGAGAGATGCTGCAGGCTAAGAGTGTCTCCAGCCTGCCAGCACAGTCTTTTTATTTTTCTTTACTTCTGACTCATTGCTTCTATTCTTTCTTTATGTCATTTCCTCTTTTCTTCCTGTGTCATTCCTTCTATTCTTTCTGTCATTCCTTCTATTATTATTTGTGTAATTTCTTCTCATTTCTTTTCATTCCTTTTATTTTTTCTTTCTGTGTTATGCCGTCTATTCTTTCTTTCTGTGTTATGCCGTCTATTCTTTCTTTCTGTGTAACTCCTGCTATTCTTTATTTCCCAGCCATTTCTTCTATTCTTTGTGTCATTCCTTCTATTCTTTCTGTCATTCCTTCTATTATTTTGTGTGATTTCTTCTATTCTTTCTTTCTGTGTTATTCCTTCTATTCTTTCTGTCATTCCTTCTATTGTTTCGTTCTGTGCCATTCCTTCTATTCCTTCTTTCTGTGTCATTCCTTCTATTCCTTCTTTCTGTGTCATTCCTTCTATTCTTTCTTTCTGTGTCATTCCTTCTATTCTTTCTTTCTGTGTCATTCCTTCTATTCTTTCTTTCAGTGTCATTCCTTCTATTCTTTCTTTCAGTGTCATTCCTTCTATTCTTTCTTTCTGTGTCATTCCTTCTATTCTTTCTTTCTGCGTCATTCCTTCTATTCTTTCTTTCAGTGTCATTCCTTCTATTCTTTCTTTCAGTGTCATTCCTTCTATTCTTTCTTTCTGCGTCATTCCTTATATTCTTTCTTTCTGTGTCATTCCTTCTATTCTTTCTTTCTGCGTCATTCCTTCTATTCTTTCTTTCAGTGTCATTCCTTCTATTCTTTCTTTCAGTGTCATTCCTTCTATTCTTTCTTTCAGTGTCATTCCTTCTATTCTTTCTTTCTGCGTCATTCCTTCTATTCTTTCTTTCTGCGTCATTCCTTCTATTCTTTCTTTCAGTGTCATTCCTTCTATTCTTTCTTTCTGCGTCATTCCTTCTATTCTTTCTTTCAGTGTCATTCCTTCTATTCTTTCTTTCAGTGTCATTCCTTCTATTCTTTCTTTCTGCGTCATTCCTTCTATTCTTTCTTTCTGCGTCATTCCTTCTATTCTTTCTTTCAGTGTCATTCCTTCTATTCTTTCTTTCAGTGTCATTCCTTCTATTCTTTCTTTCAGTGTCATTCCTTCTATTCTTTCTTTCTTTCAGTGTCATTCCTTCTATTCTTTCTTTCAGTGTCATTCCTTCTATTCTTTCTTTCTGCGTCATTCCTTCTATTCTTTCTTTCTGTGTCATTCCTTCTATTCTTTCTTTCAGTGTCATTCCTTCTATTCTTTCTTTCAGTGTCATTCCTTCTATTCTTTCTTTCAGTGTCATTCCTTCTATTCTTTCTTTCAGTGTCATTCCTTCTATTCTTTCTTTCTGTGTCATTCCTTCTATTCTTTCTTTCTGCGTCATTCCTTCTATTCTTTCTTTCTGCGTCATTCCTTCTATTCTTTCTTTCAGTGTCATTCCTTCTATTCTTTCTTTCAGTGTCATTCCTTCTATTCTTTCTTTCTGCGTCATTCCTTCTATTCTTTCTTTCAGTGTCATTCCTTCTATTCTTTCTGTCATTCCTTCTATTATTTTGTGTGATTTCTTCTATTCTTTCTTTCTGTGTTATTCCTTCTATTCTTTCTGTCATTCCTTATATTGTTTCGTTCTGTGCCATTCCTTCTATTCCTTCTTTCTGTGTCATTCCTTCTATTCTTTCTTTCTGCGTCATTCCTTCTATTCTTTCTTTCAGTGTCATTCCTTCTATTCTTTCTTTCAGTGTCATTCCTTCTATTCTTTCTTTCTGCGTCATTCCTTCTATTCTTTCTTTCAGTGTCATTCCTTCTATTCTTTCTTTCTGCGTCATTCCTTCTATTCTTTCTTTCTGCGTCATTCCTTCTATTCTTTCTTTCAGTGTCATTCCTTCTATTCTTTCTTTCAGTGTCATTCCTTCTATTCTTTCTTTCAGTGTCATTCCTTCTATTCTTTCTTTCTGTGTCATTCCTTCTATTCTTTCTTTCTGTGTCATTCCTTCTATTCTTTCTTTCTGTGTCATTCCTTCTATTCTTTCTTTCTGTGTCATTCCTTCTATTCTTTCTTTCTGTGTCATTCCTTCTATTCTTTCTTTCAGTGTCATTCCTTCTATTCTTTCTTTCAGTGTCATTCCTTCTATTCTTTCTTTCAGTGTCATTCCTTCTATTCTTTCTTTCAGTGTCATTCCTTCTATTCTTTCTTTCTGCGTCATTCCTTCTATTCTTTCTTTCAGTGTCATTCCTTCTATTCTTTCTTTCTGCGTCATTCCTTCTAATCTTTCTTTCAGTGTCATTCCTTCTATTCTTTCTTTCTGTGTCATTCCTTCTATTCTTTCTTTCTGCGTCATTCCTTCTATTCTTTCTTTCAGTGTCATTCCTTCTATTCTTTGCATCATTCCTTCTATTCTTTCTTTCTGTATCATTCCTTCTATTCTTTCTTTCTGTGTAATTCCTTTTATTCTTTGCATCATTCCTTCTATTCCTTCTTTCTGTGTCATTCCTTCTATTCTTTCTTTCTGTGTCATTCCTTCTATTCTTTCTTTCTGTGTCATTCCTTCTATTCTTTCTTTCTGTGTCATTCCTTCTATTCTTTCTTTTTGTGTCATTCCTTCTATTCTTTCTGTGTCCTTTCTTCTATTCTTTCTTTCTGTGTCATTCCCTCTATTCTTTCTGTGTCATTCCTTCTATCGTCTTTTTCGACTTTCTTTTTGTTTCTCCTTTTCTTTCTTTCTTTACATTTATTACATTAATTCCCTCCTTTCTTTCTATTCTTTCTTTCCTTGTCAGGGAGGGTGGCCATGCCAGGAGGAGACCTTCAATTTCTTAGGAGACAAGTTTTTGCATTTTGACTGTAAAATTTACCTTAAAGGGAAAGTCCATGAAAAGACATCATGAGGTTTTGGGGGCAAGTCTATGAAAGCGGACTTTCACTTTAAGGGGGAACTGCAACAAGGGGCGATATCCACCACGCCCGCTGCCATGTGCGTCACGACACAAAGCGAACGGGCCCCACTGAGACTCAAGGGCTGACCTAAACCTGGAGCAGGCCCTGCTGGCAACCCTCCCCGGCCAATCACAGGTATGCCAGAATGCCTGAGCGTGGCCCCGCCATTACCCCCCAAAGGCCACAGGCTAAAGGAGGGGGACCTTCATCTCCCAGTGTGTAAATTGGGGGCGGCCTCTGCTGTCGGCTGCCAGCGGATTAAGGACACCTTTGCCATGATAACTATGGTGCAGTCCTTTTTTTTTTGTTCAGTGCTTAATACGGCCAGGCTGATTCATTACTAGCGCCAGGTAATGGCAGGTGAGCGTCTGTACAGAGGCGCTAAGAGCGACCGCTAGTGGTCGCTCTGATCGTCCACGAGTCGCTATTAGAGAGCGCCTCAGAGGCTGATTTATTAATAGCGACATGTAGCAACAGTTGAGCGACTGTAGCGGTATTTTCACAGCGCCCCCTAGTAGTCGCTGTGCTTGGCCGTTGTTCGGTTGTTGACAGCGACTCAGTCGGTGTGCAGTAATGTTGAATACAAGGTGACGAGTCGCTATTTGACAGGTTCCGCGATGTATGGGTGCGCATGATAGCGACTGGCCCTAGCGACCGGCTCCCACCATATTCATCAAAAAATCAGGCTCAAAAAATTCAAGCGCTGTGAAATGCATGTTTAAACCCCAGAGCGCTGGAGGCGATGTGTTAAAAGTAGTTTTTTAACCCCCAAACCAACATATTTTTGGAAACCAAAAAAAAAAGGATTTTAAATAATTTAGTAATATGAATACATTAATATCAGACCTGTAATATCAATTCTGCACAAATTTTTTTTTTTTCCTTAAAAAAATTATCTAAAATGGCAGAAGTGGTCACAGAATTTTTCACATTTAAAAAAAAAAAAAAAAAAAAAAACATTAATAACAATTAATTATTAATATTTAAAGATTGTTCCATTGAAATGCATTGGAGAGCGCCAGGTAGCGAGAGGTCACACCTGTCGCTGTTCAAGGTCGGACGCTGGCGCTGTGGGCTGAGGCAGGAATAATGATGAATGAGTCGCTATATGGCGCTATCTCAGTCGCTAAGCAGGATTGGCTTGATAAATGTGTGATTGTGGTGGGGAGCCGGCGTTCTCGTGGCGGGGCCCGTCATTACCGGGCGCTCACCAGTCGCTACCTGTCGCTATTCCTTCATAAATAAGGGCCTCAGTCGCTGTAGTGACATTGCCGGCATTGATGAATTTGATATGTGAGTCGCTATAACACCAGTACAGAGTTATATGGGAGCCAACGGTAGCGACTGGTCAGTGTGAGCGACTCCTACCATATTCATCAAAAAAACAGCCTCACACAGCGCCGGCTCTCAAAATGGTGTCGATGTAGCCCAGAGCGCCCAGAGCTGTGTGATTAAAGTCCATTTCTGAACACATATCCACTAGTAAGAAAGCGAAAACACATGGAATGACATTGTTATTACATTGTGACATTAATACTTTAATACCAGACCTGAAATGACAATTCTGCATAAAAATATAAAAAAATCAAAAAAGTTTTCAAAACTGTATTTAAATAGGCCAGGAGAGGTCACACAATGATTTGATACAAAACAAAAAATAATGATTAAAAGAAAACCCTGTTTAAAGAGAAGAAAAGTAATGTCCATTGAAATGTATCGGAGAGAGACAGGTATCGACAGGTAATACCGGGCGCTCTGAAAGGCAGAGCGCCGCCGGGATCTGCGATGATGAATCGGTCGCTACGTGTCGCTGTAAGAGTCGCTGACCAGAATCGCCTTCATAAATGTGGTATTGCGTACAGCGCCCGGCGTCCATCTGCCACTACCTGTCGCTTACAAGGCACTACCTGGCGCTATCCCTTGATGAATAAAGCCCTAAATAAACACATATATAATGCACATTATTACATTCCACCTGACTCCAGTACAAGCAGGAAATTAGCAGGGCAGAAATATTTTTAGGTCGGCTTTAGATGTACCGTATTTTTCGCCCTATAAGACGCACCAAATTTTGGCCAAAAGTGTGTGTGTGTGGGGGGGGGGGGGGGGAGTCAGTGCGCCTTATTGGGCTATTGGGCGAATGTAAATGTAATGCGTGTCTTAGGAATGGTAACTGAACCCCGCCCACTGTCCCCGCTCTGGCCGCTGCTGACACCGCCGCTATTTCTCGTACCGACATGCGCACGCACCTTGTCCTTGCAGCCAGGACGTGGACACAGGCCACGGCCACAGGCTGCACAGAACGGGTGTTTGTGCACGCCGGCCCGAGAAATACCGGTGGGCGGTTCCGGCAGCAGGGACAGTGGGCGGGGTTCAGTAACCTCCCTGGCCATCGCTTTTTCATCGGCTGGCTCCAGGCAAGGCTTTAAGTATCATTTTTTTCCAGTGTGTGGTGGGGGTGGGGGGGGGGCAATACTGCCTATGGGGAATGGAAGGGGGAATGCCACACTGCCTATGAGAGAGGGGAATGTCACACTGCCTATGGGAATGGGAGGGGGGATTGCCACACTGCCTAAAAGCATTGGATGGGGGGAATGCCACACTGCCTATGGGAATGGGTTGGGGGATTGCCACACTGCCTAAAAGCATTGGATGGGGGGAATGCCACACTGCCTATGGGAATGGGTTGGGGGGAATGCCACACTGCCTATGAGAGAGGGGAATGCCACACTGCCTACGACAGAGGGGAATGCCACACTGCCTATGGGAATGGGTTGGGGGAATGCCACACTACCTATGAGAGAGGGGAATGCCACACTTCCTAAAGGAATTGGATGGGGGGAATGCCACGCTGCCTATAGGATGGGGGGGATGCCACACTGCCTATGGGAATGGGAGGGGGAATGCCACGCTGCCTATAGGATGGGGGGGATGCCACACTGCCTATGGGAATGGGAGGGGGAATGCCACGCTGCCTATAGGATGGGGGGGATGCCACACTGCCTATATGGGGAATGGGAGGGGGAATGCCACACTGTCTATGGAAATGGGAGGGGGGAATGCCACACTGCCTATGGGAATGGGATGGGGAAAAGGCCACACTGCCAATGGAAATGGGATGGGGGAATGCCACACTGCCTAAGGGAATGGGATGGGGGAATGCCACACTGCCTAAGGGAATGGGATGGGGGGAATGCCACACTGCCTATATGGAGAATGGGAGGGGGGATGCCATACTGTCTGTAATGGGGTGTTTTAGCACAACATTTGGTTTAGAATATGTTTTCTTCAAATCCTAGATGCGTCTTAAAGGGTGAAAATACTGTAACTAATGGTCCAATGTTTTAAAATTCTGAGACCTCACCCTCCTGCTTATGCGGAATATAAACTCAGCAACCAATCCCCCAGCTTTTTCTGTGTTCGGGACAAATGCCAAAGTCCATGTTCAGGTTTGGAAACCCGAACTCGCAAAGTTTAGTACAAACCGGAACTTTGCGGTTCGGGTTCGCCCCAACACTGTCTATGATTTACAGTGGTACCACTATTGACTTACATTCTCCTACTGTTCAGAGTGACTTTCTTGCTCCATAGCCAGGTTTCTGCAAACTTTGACCGGACTTGGACATCATTTTCATCTGTGAAGTCTTCTTCCTCTTGATCTTCTTGAGCTGGTTGAACAAAAAATGAAAATCAGGTTAAAGTGCAGCTGTTCTCTTGAACCAGGAGGGCTACAAGTGCAGGCAAAGATTACCAGAGAGGCAATTCAGAAGGACCACCAGAACTTGTCAAGAGGACCCTAATGCAGATCAAAATGACTATTAGGGTTTGCTCAGAGAATCCCCACACACATCAGAAAGAACCACTAGGAAGTCGCTTTGGGGAAGCTCAGGAAAACTAGGGTTACAGAAAATAACTGGTAGGCCAGGGAAGCTATAAGAGCAGATAACAAAAAAACACAGGGGCAAGTCAGAAGAACCTTTAGGGCATGTAAGGATAAAAAAGGCAGATCGAAATAAATGCTGGGCAGGCCCAAGGAACAACTATGCCCATCAGAAGGACTGGTAGGAACATGCTTGAAGGACCATTGGGGAAGATCAGGCTTAGACAATTATTTGGTAGGCCAGAAGGGCCAGAAGTAACAACAAACACAGGGCTCAGTCAGAAGCGCCACTAGCTCATGTCAGGAGGGCTCTAGTGCAGATCAAAATGCTTACAGGGGCTAGCTCCAGAAACTGCTATTCACATGAGGGAAAGACATTAGGCATGTATAGGAGAACTGCAAAGCTAGACAGGCCAGAAGGAGAACAAGGGCAGGTAATGACGACCACAGGAGCAAGTGAGGAGGACCTCTAGAGAATGTAAGGAGATCCTTATTGCAAATCAAAAAAAATACTAAGGCTAGCCCTGAGGACCCAGGACCATTTAGTTATGAAACCGGACCTTCACCTTAAATAAGAACATATCTTATATGTTTCGCCCACCCTGTACATAAAAACATTAAAAAATCAATCTACCTGCATTTACTGTATTTTCTGAGCCTTTAAACATGGTTCTCAGGCAGCCTGCAGACAAGAAGTGTCTTCTGACTGTGCCGCTCTGACTAGAGTTGCAGCCCAGTGGGGGAAAGAATAATAAGTTAGTGACTAAAAGCATATAATATATTAATTTTAAATGCTGGGGAATAGTTTTTTTTAAGGGTTTGGGCTTTTCATTAAATTCATTAAAGGTCTGGTTTAAGAACGGGAATTAAATCTAGTTAGCCTTAAAGTGGATCTTCACCCTGAATAAGAGCCTATCTTTTATGTTTCCCCCACCCCCTACATACAGATTGCCCAAATAAAAAAAATGATCCTACCGGAACCTATTGCATTTTTGTAACCTTTTAAAATGGACCAACACCCAGGTCCACTTCGGTGGGGCACCGCTGTGTGAAACCCCCCCAGAGAGCCCCAAAAACTCACCTGTCCCCGCTCCCGCGTGACCGCTGCAGCCAATCCCCGCCGACGGACAAGCGTGCGCGCCCGCCGCCGCCTCTCGCGCGTCACTCTTACAGGGAGCACGCGCGCCCTGCTAGAGGGATGCGCGAACGGCGGCGGCTCGGGCATGCGCTGCTGGATCGAGGAGCAGGTAGGGATTTCGGGGCTTTTTGGGGGGTTTCACACAGCGGGGCACCCCTGATCGGGGTGCCCCGCCGTCCCGATGCTGATCGGCCCGGGAAACTTATAGATGTATAGATCGGTTGTTGGTCCACTTTAACATCCAAGATGGTGGCCCATGGACTCTCAGGCTGCCTGCTACCCGCACATGCCCCGTTGGATCGGGGGAGAAGGTAAGTGTATTGAGCGACATGGCATCCCGAATCTGGATTCAGGAATCTTATAGACTCCAAGGTGATCAGGCCTGGGTTTTGGTCTACTTTAACGACTCCATAATGACACGGACTGTTCCAAAAGATTGGAGCATAGCAAATGTGGTACCAATATATACCAATATATACCAATATATACAAAGGGGTCCAAAAGCTCTTATTACTCCTTATCCAAATAAATTTCTAAGGAATCTGTCCTGCCAGACAAACCTGAGCAGGATTTATGAGGAAGCAAGTTAAGACTGGATCAGGGCCATTAGAGGTCATTAGATGTCATTTATAAAGCAAACTGTGCGACATAAAGGGCTAGTACAAGAGATGAGAATGCTGGGAACATTTGTGCATAATCAGATCAGTGTTACTAGCAGAGTAGCTCAGGGGTCAGTGCTGGGGCCAATTACAGTATATTTAATATACTAAGCTAGGTAACGTAATTACCAAAAAAGATGACAGCATGCAGTTGTGTGATTAAACATTAAAGCGGACCTTCACCCTGAATAAGAGCCTATCTTATATGTTTCCCACACCCTGTACATACAGATTGCCCACATTTAAAATCATCCTACCTGCATCTACTGCATGTTATGAGCCTTTAAACATCCAATATGGTGGCTCATGGAACATTAGGCAGCCTGCGGACATGAAGTGTCTTCTAACTGTGCTGCTCAGCATTCTGGGATTGCTGTCCTTTGCCTGACCCCAGCTCTGCTCTGTCTGTGCAAAGCACAGCTATAACCCCGCCCCCCTGTATCCCGCTCTCCCCTCCGCAGTATGTGTTATGCTTCTGAGTCAAGATGGCGGCGCCCGTATTCCAGGGTCCTGAACAGAGTTGTAGCCATTGGGGGAAAGAATAATAAGTAAGTGATTAAAAACTTAAAATATATTAGTTTTAGATGCTGTGGAATAATTTTTTAAGGGTTTGGGCTTTTTATTAAATCATGGTGAAGGTCCGGTTTAAGAGCAATGAGACTATGGAACTCTCCAGGCAGAGCAAGTAGTTGTGAAGAATACATTAAAAGAGTTCAAAAGTGGCCTGGATGCCTTGCTACTAGACCATGGCAGGAAGATTTTCTTCATACATACTAAGAGGCTGATTCACTACTAACGCCAGGTATTGCCAGATGAGCGTCCGTATAGCGGCGCTTAGAGTGACCACTAGTAGACGCTGTAAGCGGGTATCGGGCGCTGTAACAGAATGTCTCTGTCGCTGTGGTAACCTGGCCGGCATTGATAAATGTGATGTGTGTTGGGCGCTGTAACAACAGTATAATGCTGCAGCGAGCAAGAGGTAGCACCAGCTCAGTGTGACCGGCACTCGGCGCTCCACACCAAATTTAACAAAACACTTTACACACACAGCGTCGGTGCTGTAAATCTGGGCACTATAGCATAGAGCGCCAGGCGCTGTGATTAAAGTCTGTATTTGAACACATATCCACCAGTAACAAAGCAAAAACACATGGAATGACATTGTTTTAACACTGTGACAATAACATTTTAGTGCCAGACCTGTAATGACAATTTTGTATCTAAAAATATAAAAAGTCCAAAAAATGTATAAAAGTTTTTGTTTGCAGCCAGGAGCCGTCACACAATGATTGGAGCAAAAAAAGATTTAAATTGCCAAACACTTTTTTTACACAACTAATGAAACCCCATTGAAATGTATGGGAGAGCGCTACAGAGCGACAGGTACTACATGGCACTCCTGAGCCTAGGGCACGGCGCTATACACTGACCCGTCTGTAATAATACATGTGACACTACATGGCGCTGTTAGAGTCACTCACCAGATTCGCTTTCTTAAATGTGGTTTTGCGTACAGGGCTGGCGTTCACCAGACGCTGCCTGCCGCTACGAGGCACTACCTGGCGCTATCCCTTCTTAAATAACCCCCGTAGTTGGAAAAGGCCTACTTCTGCAGATCAGGAGAGTCCATGTGTAATTCCGAGGGGGGGGGGGGGGCTCTTATTCATCTGGAGTTGTGCTAAAGTAAGCTAGGAGAACCAGGAGAGCAAGCCAGGAGCAACACAAATGATTCTTCTGTGAACCAGCAGGTTCTCTGGGTGTAAATAAGGGACCTAATGCAAATTAATATTGTTACTAATTTTGCTCATTTATTAAATATATTGATATACAGCAAAATATATCATGGCATGACATCAGTGGGGAGCTGCCTAGAATATCAGCAGGCCTAGGCTGTCTGGCCAGGAACTGTATTCGCATCAGTTAGTATCAGCATTCTGAAACTAAACAATAAAATCAGTTTCAACCAAACAAGCAACATAGGTTTGGGAGGGCAGATGCCTGGAAATTCCGATACGTGCCCACCTAGAGTCCAGCAAAGCAGGTTGGGACAAGTTTCAGGGTAGCCAGACTGGGAAGACAAGCCTGGAGTTCAAAGGGATATCGGGATATATCTGAGGGAGCGAAGCAACTGAGGGCGGAGGAGGGCAAGAAGGGGAGGCTGCTAGCCCACCAGGAGGACCTTGCTATAGACCAGCAACTGAGGGAGCTGAGAGGAACTGCGGAGACAGGCTAGAGGAGCGACCCAGAAAGTTAACTGAGAGATAGCTGCTACTGATGTTGTGCCATAACTAACACCAGTCAGAGCTGCCAGGGGATATCACTGTGTTGCAAACAATAACCATTACTTTTAGCATTGTTTTGGGTGTTTATATTAACTTGTGGTGTTCTTTTCTTTTCTGCATGGTTTTAACTATACATCCCCTGTGTGATTTTTGGCTCAGAGTGTGGTTTGTGATGTAAATCCACCCATTAGTGGCTATTATATGTGGTGTTGCATGTAAGTTAAATAGCAGCCTGATGAAGTGGTGGATGCGCCCATGGAATACGTGGCTCCTGGTGTAGTAGGCAGTGGGGAGACTAATTACTGGCATGCTTGGGATATTTTGATTATACTTTGCTCTGATTTTCTGTGGTATATTGGGTATTTATTGGCATTTATTGGTCTGATTGATTAGAGTATCTCTATTGGTGAAGTATTGTGTTGTTATTTATTAGACTTTTTATGGGATATTTATGTTGGTCTGTCTTATATGTATTGTCTTATTGTGTGTTTTTTAAGGGTTTTTAATTATGTAGATTATGTGTAGTGATTTATTTGGTGATATGGAATAAAATCTTTTTTGACAAATACGTTGTTTGCGAGTGCCTCCCTATACAATTTTGTTGTTTGTGATGTAAATCCTCCCATTAGTGGCTATCATATGTGGTGTTGCATGTTGGTTAAATTGTTTTATCTTTTGGCATTTTTCCAACAATATATCTCAATATTTACCATTTGTCTAAATGTCCTTCGAATGTACCGGATGTCCAAAGATTCTACAGTCTTTTGTGTGTATCCATTGTGTTATCATTGGCCAGATATTGATAATATTTATATATTTGTTTGCCTATTTTAGTTGAGCCTGGCAGGATATATATTATAAATATTTTAATTATTAGACCGCTGTTGCTATTGGTAATATAATCATATTTTAAAGTATTACAATTGATTGGAAGTGCCTTATTTGTATAGACATGGAGGGTCATTTACATGGGGTATGTCGGAAAAGGCCTACTAGGATTGGGCTTATGCTGATCAGGAGAAATCACAGGGCATACATAAAGGTAAGCCAGCATAAAAAAATAGAAGAGCATCAAAGAAGTACTGCACAGGTTGACTAAATGAGACCCTTTTGAAGACTAGGGGTTTTCCTGTGGCATGTCGGAAAGAGTTAGGCTTATGCAGATCAGGAGAGACACTACACTAAAGGAGAAGTCAAGGAAACAAGCCACGACAGCCTCCAATAAGGGAGCACAACCATGTTATACAAATAATCACTTTTATTAAGAATACAAAAACCTAAAACACTACATACAACACGAAAGACATTTTAAAAGACACCTGCTACAACTCCAAACATATCCAACCTCTGAATGACCCACAATCCCATATCTAATGTCAGAAAACATATATATATAAATGTTCTTTATTCATCACTACACTGTGTTATTTACCCTTACACCTTTATATGACATTACTTATTTCTATTGCTGGTTACTGTGGGTTTCTCTAGGTTTTTTTCTGTATTTTTGTATTTTTATTCTATTTTTGTGCTGGCACAAAATTTCTAGGGTGCTCACAATATACCCTGTTTCCCCCGAAAATAAGTCTTATATTAATTTTTCCCCGGAAAAAGGCACTTGGCCTTATTTTCGGGGGATGTCTTGACAGAAGACAGGCAGCGTGCGTCTCCTCCACCTCCCTGAAGCTCCCCCCTTACGTGCCCCGTCATTACGCCCCCTAGTGGTTACAATACCAGGCTGCAGGAGATGACTTATATAACGATATCCTCCGAAAGCAGGCACTAGGCCTTATTTTCGGAGGATGTCTTATTTTCGGGGAAACAGGGTAATGACAGAATATTGAGTACCCACATGGGTCCTTTTTTTATATATATGTTATATGTTATATATGTTTTATATATATGTAGCAGTAGTTGAGCACACCTGTAAGGTTATTACTTGGGTGGTGCACTTGTTGTTTTTTCAGATCAGGAGAGACAACGGGTCATACATTACGGAAAGACAGAAAGATAATAGAAGAGCAAGACAAGAGTTGACCAAATGACCCTTTTGTAGACGAGGGAGTTCCCTGTGTTGTAAACGAAGGAGTTGGTATGTGTGGTATGTTGAAAGGCCCTACTATCAGGAGACCAACCAAAGCACCCAGAGGGTCTCCAATACATTGGTAGATAAAATACAATTCTATGAAAACTCACCTGTAGAATTGTTTTTGGATACATCCAGTCCAGGTCGTCCCAATATCCTTACGACTGGGTGTTCGCCTCTAGGGGGCGCTTGACTGCAAGATCAAAGATGTAGCTCCTCCCGGCCCCCTATAAAGGCAGCTGTCCCTCTATCATTCCCCAGTGGTTAAAAAGCAGTATTCAACAAAGAGGACAGGCTGGGAGGCCCAAGAAACCATATAACCACACATAGCTTCAGCTTGTACTCTCTCTAAACAAAATACTAGAACAAAACAATGTCCTATGAAAAGAAACTGGTTGATCACCATAACATGCAAACAGGACATAATGAACACATGGGCGGGGTGGGACGACCTGGACTGGATGTATCCAAAAACAATTCTACAGGTGAGTTTTCACAGAATTGTATTTTTCCCTACATCCAGTCCAGGTCGTCCCAATATCCTTATGACTAGGACATCCAAAAGCAGTGTCCATATACCGCCTGAAGCACCTTTCGGCCAAAAACAGCATTAGCTGAGGCCCTGACATCCACCCTGTAAAACTTTGTAAAAGTATGAACTGAAGACCAAGTGGCGGCCTTACAAACTTGTTTCACCGATACCTGGTGCTGAAAAGCCCAAGAGGCACCAATAGCTCTGGTAGAATGAGCTGTGATCTGAAAAGGGGGTTCCTTCTCCCTGGCAGAATATGCTTGCACCACCGCCTGTCTGATCCACTTACTGAGAGTGGACTTGGCTGGTGGCAAACCTTTCCTAGAGCCCTCTGTTAAGACAAAGAGCAAATCCGATTTCCTGAAGGATTCAGTCGCAGCCAGGTAATACTTTATGGCTCTGACCACATCCAAGGCATGGAGGGTCTGTTCTTTGGAATTAGCCTGTGCTGGACACAAGGAAGGTAAGACAACTTCCTCATTAAGGTGAAAAGGAGAAACGACCTTAGGCAAAAAATCAGGTTTAAAGCGAAAAACCACCTTATCCCTATGCAGCTCAAAGTAGGGTGGTTTCATACAAAGCGCGGCCAGCTCTGATACACGACGCACCGAGGTGATCGCTACCAGAAAGACCACTTTGAGAGTCAACATAGACAGTGCAGCATCGCACAATGGCTCGAAGGGAGGGCCCTGAAGAGCGGAAAGTAATACATTCAAGTCCCACACCGGTAATACTGACTTACGCAGTGGTCGGACATGGGTAACTCCCTGGAAAAAAGTCTTGATCAACCTATGGTTGGCAATAGATTTCTGGAAAAAGATGGCTAAAGCCGAGACCTGACCCTTGAGGGTGCTCAGCTAGAGACCCAAGTCTAAGCCGTGTTGTAAAAACTCCAGAATCCTAGAAACAGAAAATATGCGGCAGGGAAGATTCTTGGTCTCGCACCAAGCGATATAGGCACGCCAAACTCTGTAGTATATCATGGAAGAAGATTTCTTCCGTGCCTGAATCATTGTCTGCACAACCATGGCCAATAACCCCTTCTCCATCAAGATTGAGGTTTCAATAGCCAGGCCGTCAAAGCCAGGGTGCCGCAGCGACCCCTGTGTGAAAAGCCCTGGGTCGTCGGCCATGATTAGGGATGAGCGAATCGATCCGGACGAACCCGGATTCGATCCGAATTTCAGGAAAAATTCGATTCGGATCGAATCCGAATTTCCCCGCGATTCGATCACTCGAAGTTTTCCTTTAACATCCATTCATTTACATTTACAGGCATTCTAAGATGGCGGACGGGACATGTCTGGAAATGTATCCCGCGCCAGTGCAAGCTGGGGCAGTCACATGCAGCCTATCAGCAGCCAGCAAGCCCGGTGACGTC
The DNA here is from genome assembly GCA_027917425.1 of Gastrophryne carolinensis. Classification (NCBI taxonomy): domain Eukaryota; kingdom Metazoa; phylum Chordata; class Amphibia; order Anura; family Microhylidae; genus Gastrophryne; species Gastrophryne carolinensis. The sequence goes on along the minus strand of CM051235.1, from coordinate 26,656,780 downwards.
ACACAGCGGTATTTAACGGCGGCCATCTTGCTTTTCCTCATTTCTCTATTGCATTCGTGACAGACAGACAGAACGCTGTGTAGCTGAGGCAGTTAGACAGGCTGGAGACAGGGACAGACAGGGACAGGCTGGAGACAGGCAGGAGACAGGCAGGAGACAGACAGGAGACAGACAGAAAGCCAGGGAAAGGTAGGAAAAACGGAGCTGGCTGACAGGGAGATTTTTTTTTTTTCATCCAGCCTTTGTTAGCGTTTTCAGGCTGCTTATAGTAACTAACTGTGCATATATACTGAACTGATCTTAAGTCTGCTGTGAGGCATCCCATTCTGTGACTAAAGCAGCCTCTGTTTAAGACCATATAAGCATTTGCTCTTTTCATATTTGAAATTAGGCCTGATAAAGACACTTTTGCTGGGCAAAGCACTACTGTACCCTGCCAGGTCCATTCCTGCCCAGGGCATCCCATTCTGTGACTAAAGCAGCCTCTGTTTAAGACCATATAAGCATTTGCTCTTTTCATATTTGAAATTAGCCTGATAAAGACACTTTTGCTGGGCAAAGCACTACTGGACCCTGCCAGGTCCATTCCTGCCCAGGGCATCCCATTCTGTGACTAAAGCAGCCTCTGTTTAAGACCATATAAGCATTTGCTCTTTTCATATTTGAAATTAGCCTGATAAAGACACTTTTGCTGGGCAAAGCACTACTGTACCCTGCCAGGTCCATTCCTGCCCAGGGCATCCCATTCTGTGACTAAAGCAGCCTCTGTTTAAGACCATATAAGCATTTGCTCTTTTCATATTTGAAATTAGCCTGATAAAGACACTTTTGCTGGGCAAAGCACTACTGGACCCTGCCAGGTGCACTCCTATTTGGGGCATCCCATTCTGTGACTAAAGCAGCCTCTGTTTAAGACCATATAAGCATTTGCTCTTTTCATATTTGAAATTAGGCCTGATAAAGACACTTTTGCTGGGCAAAGCACTACTGTACCCTGCCAGGTCCATTCCTGCCCAGGGCATCCCATTCTGTGACTAAAGCAGCCTCTGTTTAAGACCATATAAGCATTTGCTCTTTTCATATTTGAAATTAGGCCTGATAAAGACACTTTTGCTGGGCAAAGCACTACTGTACCCTGCCAGGTCCATTCCTGCCCAGGGCATCCCATTCTGTGACTAAAGCAGCCTCTGTTTAAGACCATATAAGCATTTGCTCTTTTCATATTTGAAATTAGCCTGATAAAGACACTTTTGCTGGGCAAAGCACTACTGGACCCTGCCAGGTGCACTCCTATTTGGGGCATCCCATTCTGTGACTAAAGCAGCCTCTGTTTAAGACCATATAAGCATTTGCTCTTTTCATATTTGAAATTAGCCTGATAAAGACACTTTTGCTGGGCAAAGCACTACTGTACCCTGCCAGGTCCATTCCTGCCCAGGGCATCCCATTCTGTGACTAAAGCAGCCTCTGTTTAAGACCATATAAGCATTTGCTCTTTTCATATTTGAAATTAGGCCTGATAAAGACACTTTTGCTGGGCAAAGCACTACTGTACCCTGCCAGGTCCATTCCTGCCCAGGGCATCCCATTCTGTGACTAAAGCAGCCTCTGTTTAAGACCATATAAGCATTTGCTCTTTTCATATTTGAAATTAGCCTGATAAAGACACTTTTGCTGGGCAAAGCACTACTGTACCCTGCCAGGTCCATTCCTGCCCAGGGCATCCCATTCTGTGACTAAAGCAGCCTCTGTTTAAGACCATATAAGCATTTGCTCTTTTCATATTTGAAATTAGGCCTGATAAAGACACTTTTGCTGGGCAAAGCACTACTGGACCCTGCCAGGTGCACTCCTATTTGGGGCATCCCATTCTGTGACTAAAGCAGCCTCTGTTTAAGACCATATAAGCATTTGCTCTTTTCATATTTGAAATTAGCCTGATAAAGACACTTTTGCTGGGCAAAGCACTACTGGACCCTGCCAGGTCCATTCCTGCCCAGGGCATCCCATTCTGTGACTAAAGCAGCCTCTGTTTAAGACCATATAAGCATTTGCTCTTTTCATATTTGAAATTAGGCCTGATAAAGACACTTTTGCTGGGCAAAGCACTACTGTACCCTGCCAGGTCCATTCCTGCCCAGGGCATCCCATTCTGTGACTAAAGCAGCCTCTGTTTAAGACCATATAAGCATTTGCTCTTTTCATATTTGAAATTAGGCCTGATAAAGACACTTTTGCTGGGCATAGCACAACTTGTCCCTGCCAGGTGTACTTACTGCTGGTTTTTAGGGCATCCCATTCTGTGACTACACCAGCCTCTATTTAAGAACCTAACCATTTGCACCTATTCTAATTGAAATTAGGCATGATAAAGACACTTTTGCTGTGCATAGTCTTACTGCTGCCTGCCAGGTGCTCTCTGGTTTTTGGGACATCCCATTCTGTAACATACCATTAGCCTCTGCATTTACTGTAAGCTGCACAGTTATTTAAAGAAATTTGGCCTGTATGAGCCTGCTAACACACTGCTGCTGTGTGCATATATACTGATCTCAAGTCTGCTTTGGGGCATCCCATTCTGTAACATACCATTAGCCTCTGCATTAACTGTAAGCTGCACAGTTATTTAAAGAAATTTGGCCTGTATGAGCCTGCTAACACACTGCTGCTGTGTGCATATATACTGATCTCAAGTCTGCTTGGGGCATCCCATTCTGTAACATACCATTAGCCTCTGCATTAACTGTAAGCTGCACAGTTATTTAAAGAAATTTGGCCTGTATGAGCCTGCTAACACACTGCTGCTGTGTGCATATATACTGATCTCAAGTCTGCTTTGGGGCATCCCATTCTGTAACATACCATTAGCCTCTGCATTTACTGTAAGCTGCACATTTATTTAAAGAAATTTGGCCTGTATGAGCCTGCTAACACACTGCTGCTGTGTGCATATATACTGATCTCAAGTCTGCTTTGGGGCATCCCATTCTGTAACATACCATTAGCCTCTGCATTAACTGTAAGCTGCACAGTTATTTAAAGAAATTTGGCCTGTATGAGCCTGCTAACACACTGCTGCTGTGTGCATATATACTGATCTCAAGTCTGCTTGGGGCATCCCATTCTGTAACATACCATTAGCCTCTGCATTAACTGTAAGCTGCACAGTTATTTAAAGAAATTTGGCCTGTATGAGCCTGCTAACACACTGCTGCTGTGTGCATATATACTGATCTCAAGTCTGCTTTGGGGCATCCCATTCTGTAACATACCATTAGCCTCTTCATTAACTGTAAGCTGCACAGTTATTTAAAGAAATTTGGCCTGTATGAGCCTGCTAACACACTGCTGCTGTGTGCATATATACTGATCTCAAGTCTGCTTTGGGGCATCCCATTCTGTAACATACCATTAGCCTCTGCATTTACTGTAAGCTGCACATTTATTTAAAGAAATTTGGCCTGTATGAGCCTGCTAACACACTGCTGCTGTGTGCATATATACTGATCTCAAGTCTGCTTTGGGGCATCCCATTCTGTAACATACCATTAGCCTCTGCATTTACTGTAAGCTGCACATTTATTTAAAGAAATTTGGCCTGTATGAGCCTGCTAACACACTGCTGCTGTGTGCATATATACTGATCTCAAGTCAGCTTGGGGCATCCCATTCTGTAACATACCATTAGCCTCTGCATTAACTGTAAGCTGCACAGTTATTTAAAGAAATTTGGCCTGTATGAGCCTGCTAACACACTGCTGCTGTGTGCATATATACTGATCTCAAGTCAGCTTGGGGCATCCCATTCTGTAACATACCATTAGCCTCTGCATTAACTGTAAGCTGCACAGTTATTTAAAGAAATTTGGCCTGTATGAGCCTGCTGACACACTGCTGCTGTGTGCATATATACTGATCTCAAGTCTGCTTTGGGGCATCCCATTCTGTAACATACCATTAGCCTCTGCATTTACTGTAAGCTGCACATTTATTTAAAGAAATTTGGCCTGTATGAGCCTGCTAACACACTGCTGCTGTGTGCATATATACTGATCTCAAGTCAGCTTGGGGCATCCCATTCTGTAACATACCATTGGCCTCTGCATTAACTGTAAGCTGCACAGTTATTTAAAGAAATTTGGCCTGTATGAGCCTGCTAACACACTGCTGCTGTGTGCATATATACTGATCTCAAGTCAGCTTGGGGCATCCCATTCTGTAACATACCATTAGCCTCTGCATTAACTGTAAGCTGCACAGTTATTTAAAGAAATTTGGCCTGTATGAGCCTGCTAACACACTGCTGCTGTGTGCATATATACTGATCTCAAGTCTGCTTTGGGGCATCCCATTCTGTAACATACCATTAGCCTCTGCATTTACTGTAAGCTGCACATTTATTTAAAGAAATTTGGCCTGTATGAGCCTGCTAACACACTGCTGCTGTGTGCATATATACTGATCTCAAGTCTGCTTTGGGGCATCCCATTCTGTAACATACCATTAGCCTCTGCATTAACTGTAAGCTGCACAGTTATTTAAAGAAATTTGGCCTGTATGAGCCTGCTAACACACTGCTGCTGTGTGCATATATACTGATCTCAAGTCTGCTTTGGGGCATCCCATTCTGTAACATACCATTAGCCTCTGCATTTACTGTAAGCTGCACATTTATTTAAAGAAATTTGGCCTGTATGAGCCTGCTAACACACTGCTGCTGTGTGCATATATACTGATCTCAAGTCTGCTTTGGGGCATCCCATTCTGTAACATACCATTAGCCTCTGCATTTACTGTAAGCTGCACATTTATTTAAAGAAATTTGGCCTGTATGAGCCTGCTAACACACTGCTGCTGTGTGCATATATACTGATCTCAAGTCTGCTTGGGGCATCCCATTCTGTAACATAACATAACCTACCTACCATACTAAGCAGCTCTCTTATTTAAACTAAGCAGGCCTCTTGGAGGCTGAGTGTCCACTTTTGGGTGTGCATTTATATTCGGTTTCATATACAGTGGGGTATCCCAATTTGTAAGATAACCTACCCCAACCATGTAAACTAAATAGGCCTGTTGCAGCCTGAGTTTCTCTGCTTGCGTATGGCCTGCATTACAATCTGTCTCTTTCAATGACACTGCTGCCTGGGGTATCCCAATTTGTAAGATAACCTACCCCAACCATGTAAACTAAAGGTTACGTCCTTCCAGAAGGAAAACTTATGCCGAACACTATTTTTGTTAGGGGCATTGACCTTTGGATTGATCGGCATGAAATTAATTTTTTTTTTTCAAAGTATGGCGCTGTGAAGAAGGTCAAAATGATGTCTCATACTTGGATTATTGTTACTTTTTGTTCAGCTTGAAATATAACAGGCCACACGGGCATCCCAAGGCACATGCTATTTTAAACCTATCTGTTATACAACATAAGCGTTGATCAGGCTACTTCAGTTTGCACTTGTTTTTGACTGATTTTAATAAACCAGGCCGCAGGGCACCCCAAAGCTGCACCTTGCACCCTATCTGGTATACAACATAAGCGTTGATCAGCATCAGCTTCATTAAGCTACTTCAGTTTGCACTTCCTTTTTGACTGCTTTCATTTAACCAGGCCGCAGGGCACCCCAAAGCTGCACCTTGCACCCTACCTGTTTATACTAAATAAGCATCTACAGCCTCAGCTTTATTAAGTTATTGCATTTTGAATTGGTTTTGGTCTGCTTTAAATACACCAGGCCGCAGGGCATCCCAAACCTGCATGTTGCACCCCATCTGTTATACTAAATAAGCGTTGATCAGCATCAGCTTTATTAAGGTATTGCATTTTGCATTGGTTTTTGTACTGCTGCCAAAACACTAGCCCATATGGGCATCCCAAACCAGCACATGTCACCCTATCTGTTATACTAAATAAGCTTCTACAGGCCCTTTTTTTATTTATTTATTTTTATTTATATAGAGATGCAATAGCTTATATTGTGAGGTTAATTTGCCATTTTGCAGCATAATATAGAGCAGCCCCTGTGTAAATCTGAGGGGCAATAGCTTATATAGTGAGGTAAATTTGCCATTTTGCTTCGTTATATAGAGCAGGCCCTGTGTAAATCTGAGGGGCAATAGCTTATATTGTGAGGTAAATTTGCCATTTTGCAGCATAATATAGAGCAGCCCCTGTGTAAATCTGAGGGGCAATAGCTTATATTGTGAGGTAAATTTGCCACTTTGCAGCATAATATAGAGCAGCCCCTGTGTAAATCTGAGGGGCAATAGCTCATATAGTGAGGTAAATTTGCCATTTTGCTTCGTTATATAGAGCAGCCCAGTTGCCATCTAAATCAACTACTGTCCGGCCAGTACAGCTTTTCCAGGGCAAACTCTGCTAGTTGCGGGCACAAGTCAAGTTTGGCTTCCCAGCAAATCCAGTGGATCTTGAAGGTGTGTTGGCATGGTCATGTCAAGGTATGACATGACCTGCTGTTTGAGGTCCAGCTCCAGGTCTTCCTGCTGCTCATGAGTAGACTCACTATGCGGGTGTAGAAAGCTACTCACTAGCGACTGAAGACTGAGGCTGCTGCTGATGGAGCTGCTGCTGCTGCTCCTTCCACCCCCCCAGCAGCCATGGCAGTGGAAGGTGATCGCAGAGGTCCCCCCGAGTCAGACCTGCGGGAGTATGGGCCATGGCGCAGATAGACATCGCCCAACTGACTACGTGGGATGTCTCTGTAGTAGGTCAGTTTGTCCTCCCTCTCAGTGGGCGTAAAAAATGCCCCCATTTTGTGCCGGAAGCGAGGGTCCAATAAGTTGGAGAGCCAGAAGTCTTCCCGCTGACAAATGGAGACAATTCTGCGCTCACTAGTACGCAAGCATGTGAGCATGCATCGTGCCATTTGTGCAAATGACTCGGAGGGACTACCTGTCTCCATCTCCACTGTAAACTGCCACGGTGTGTCTGGGTCCTCTGTCTCACCTTACTCACAACCCTCTAGCTCCTGTGGCTGCTCCTGCTCCTCCTCTTCTGTCAGATGACTAGATAAAATGGTCATTTTGTGAAACCTAAACTGTGGTTTGCTTTGCCCCACCCCCTCCTCCTCCTCCACTTCAGCCCCCACAGGCTTCATGTGGCTGTGAAATGTATGTGCCATGTCTCCAGTGCCCTGACCAGCCATGGTTTCCAACATGTGTTGTAGTACATGAAGCAGTGGAATCTCATCGTTCATCTCATAGTCCTGGCAACTGACTAATAACGTAGCTTCCTCAAAGGGCCTGAGCAAACGGTCGGTGTCACGTATGAGCTGCCAATGGTTATCCCCCTATCCGTTTGGATCATCCAGAAATCCGTGATGGCTTTTCTCTGTTCCTATAGTGCAGTGGTCCTCAACCCTGTCCTCAAGGCCCACCAACATGTCATGTTTTTTGGATCTCCAAATAGCCAGCTCTATTGCTCTGCAGCTGCACTAATTACTCCACCTGTGCATCTTTGTGGAGATCTGCAAAACCTGGCCTGTTGGTGGGCCTTGAGGACAGGGTTGGGGACCACTGCTATAGTGGATCCTGCATATGGAGGGTGGAATTCCAACGGGTGGAAACATCGCAAATCAGACTATGGTGGGGTACACCGTTGTGACGCTGAGGCTCAATAGGGTTGTGCTTGGTGGTGTAGGAGTGCCAGAAGTGCATGCTAACTTTCTTTCCTGTTGTTCTTTCAGATGGGGGCAAGACTTAAAAACTAGACTGAACACGTGTGCCATGTGAGGACGCATGACTTTGGCTTCCTTGTCGCAGCGCAAACAAGATGTTCTTCCAAGTGTAATGCAGCAGGCTGGACTTATGGTGACGCTGTCTGAGAGGAGAAATCCCTCAGACATCAAGATTAAAAATTCCAAGAATTTTTGAGGGCTAATTATTCAGAGGCAAATGATAGCTAGTTGTTTCTGATTTAATTACAAGGTGGAAACACACCCTCAAACAAAACTTCACTTTGGCAATACTATTGCATTTGTCTATTCATAATTTTATGTATATACACTAACTAACCTACTTTTTCTCCCCAGGATGCTGCATGAAACACTGCCACATCGCTGAGTAGCTGATTTTTCCGAACAACAGTCCGCAATAATCTGCTGCTGCTGCCGCCGCCACCGCCGCAGACTCCAGGGACCCTCTTCCACTACCTCGGCTTGCAACACCTCCTCCCACGACACTCTCCTCATCACTAATTGCCGGCTAGTGGAAGAAGAGGCGAGTGTCTCCTCCACTTCTTGGCTGGGCAGTAGCTGCTGAATTTTATGATTATCAGATCTTCATCAATGGATAGTGGAGCTGAACCCAAAGCATAACAGACAGACAGTTGACTGGGGGTGTCAGATGCCACTTGTGATGCAGTGGACTGCTTTTGCAGCACTTCGAGACAAAGTTGCTTCATTGGCTGACACAATGACTGGTAAATCTGTGGAACATATGGTTTACAAGCAAGAATAACCATTTGTTTTTATATGAAAAAGACCCTGGTTTATACAGACTTTTTTTTTCCAGAGACTGCCCTGCGTGGAAATGAATGGCGCTTGGATCATCCAAGCTTTCCTCCCAACAATGCCTGATGTATTCCAGTAGATTGATGACGGGGCCAGACCTACACTAAAGAAAGATGGATCGTGCAAAACAGATTTAAGGCGCTGCTCTCCAGTTACAGACATTCCTCCGCATCGGACCACAAGTAAGTATTGATAAAAAATCCTTTACGTTACTCTTACTTTTTATTAATATTCTTCGGATAAGACGGATCAGACATGATTCCAGATTAAAAATTCCAAGAATTTTTGAGGGCTAATTAGTCAGAGGCAATGATACCTTCTTGTTTCTGATTTAATTAAAAGGTGGAAACACACCCTCAAACAAAACTTCACTTTGGCAATACTTTTGCATTTGTTTATTCATAATTTTATGTAGATATTACTAACTAAGCTACTTTTTCTCCACATGACTCTCCACAGGGTGTGATTCATCCAATTTTTGGGCTCCTGAAGCCAACCCCAGTGTCTCTTTAAAGTAATATTTGGGCTCCTGCTGCTGCCAACTCCAGGGTGTGATTCATCAAATTTTTGGGCTCCTGAAGCCAACCCCAGTGTCTCTTTATAGTAATATTTGGGCTCCTGCTGCTGCTGCTGCCAACTCCAGGGTGTGATTCATCCAATTTTTGGGCTCCTGAAGCCAACCCCAGTGTATATTTGGGCTCCTGCTGCTGCTGCTGCCAACTCCAGGGTGTGAATCATCCAATTTTTGGGCTCCTGAAGCCAACTCCAGGGTCTCTTTAAAGTAATGTTTGGGCTCCTGCTGCTGCTGCCAACTTCTGCCAACTCCAGGGTGTGATTCATCCAATTTTTGGGCTCCTGAAGCCAACCCCAGGGTCTCTTTGAAGTAATGTTTGGGCTCCTGCTGCTGCTGCTGCCAACTTCTGCCAACTCCAGGGTGTGATTCATCCAATTTTTGGGCTCCTGAAGCCAACTCCAGTGTATATTTGGGCTCCTGCTGCTGCTGCTGCCAACTCCAGGGTGTGAATCATGCAATTTTTGGGCTCCTGAAGCCAACCCCAGTGTCTCTTTAAAGTAATATTTGGGCTCCTGCTGCTGCCAACTCCAGGGTGTGATTCATCCAATTTTTGGGCTCCTGAAGCCAACCCCAGTGTCTCTTTAAAGTAATATTTGGGCTCCTGCTGCTGCTGCTGCCAACTCCAGGGTGTGATTCATCCAATTTTTGGGCTCCTGAAGCCAACCCCAGTGTATATTTGGGCTCCTGCTGCTGCTGCTGCCAACTCCAGGGTGTGAATCATCCAATTTTTGGGCTCCTGAAGCCAACCCCAGTGTCTCTTTAAAGTAATATTTGGGCTCCTGCTGCTGCCAACTCCAGGGTGTGATTCATCCAATTTTTGGGCTCCTGAAGCCAACCCCAGTGTCTCTTTAAAGTAATATTTGGGCTCCTGCTGCTGCCAACTCCCAGGGTGTGATTCATCCAATTTTTGGGCTCCTGAAGCCAACCCCAGTGTATATTTGGGCTCCTGCTGCTGCTGCTGCCAACTCCAGGGTGTGAATCATCCAATTTTTGGGCTCCTGAAGCCAACCCCAGTGTCTCTTTAAAGTAATGTTGGGGCTCCTGCTGCTGCTGCTGCCAACTCCAGGGTGTGATTCATCCAATTTTTGGGCTCCTGAAGCCAACCCCAGTGTCTCTTTAAAGTAATATTTGGGCTCCTGCTGCTGCTGCTGCCAACTCCAGGGTGTGATTCATCCAATTTTTGGGCTCCTGAAGCCAACCCCAGTGTATATTTGGGCTCCTGCTGCTGCTGCTGCCAACTCCAGGGTGTGAATCATCCAATTTTTGGGCTCCTGAAGCCAACCCCAGTGTCTCTTTAAAGTAATATTTGGGCTCCTGCTGCTGCTGCTGCCAACTCCAGGGTGTGATTCATCCAATTTTTGGGCTCCTGAAGCCAACCCCAGTGTATATTTGGGCTCCTGCTGCTGCTGCTGCCAACTCCAGGGTGTGAATCATCCAATTTTTGGGCTCCTGAAGCCAACCCCAGTGTCTCTTTAAAGTAATATTTGGGCTCCTGCTGCTGCCAACTCCAGGGTGTGATTCATCCAATTTTTGGGCTCCTGAAGCCAACCCCAGTGTCTCTTTAAAGTAATATTTGGGCTCCTGCTGCTGCCAACTCCCAGGGTGTGATTCATCCAATTTTTGGGCTCCTGAAGCCAACCCCAGTGTATATTTGGGCTCCTGCTGCTGCTGCTGCCAACTCCAGGGTGTGAATCATCCAATTTTTGGGCTCCTGAAGCCAACCCCAGTGTCTCTTTAAAGTAATGTTGGGGCTCCTGCTGCTGCTGCTGCCAACTCCAGGGTGTGATTCATCCAATTTTTGGGCTCCTGAAGCCAACCCCAGTGTCTCTTTAAAGTAATGTTGGGGCTCCTGCTGCTGCTGCTGCCAACTTCTGCCAACTCCAGGGTGTGACTCATCCAATTTTTGGGCTCCTGAAGCCAACTCCAGTGTATATTTGGGCTCCTGCTGCTGCTGCTGCCAACTCCAGGGTGTGATTCATCCAATGTTTGGGCTCCTGAAGTCAACTCCAGTGTATATTTGGGCTCCTGCTGCTGCTGCTGCTGCCAACTCCAGGGTGTGATTCATCCAATTTTTGGGCTCCTGAAGCCAACCCCAGTGTCTCTTTCAGCCAATGTTTGGGCTCCTGCTGCTGCTTCTGCCAACTCCAGGGTGTGATTCATCCAATTTTTGGGCTCCTGCTGCTGCCAACTCCAGTGTCTCTTTAAAGCAATGTTTGGGCTCCTGCCTCTCATAGTGATGCCACTTCAACTCTCTTGAATTCAATTGTGCCGCTCTGCGATTCTATTAGCGATGCCTCTGATCTGCATGTGATATTTATTCAAAGTATTATTTAACTAACCCAGCACGCATCCTGTGCGTGTTACAGCAAGGCAGAATGGTTTACAACCCTATTGAGGCTCTAGGAGGCTCAGAAATAGCCGTTTTTAATAGCGATTCGTCGCGAATTTATTCGGGTCGAAACGATTTTTGTCGGAAAATTCGGCGAATCAGTCGAATCGAATTTTTCAAAAGTTCGCTCATCTCTAGCCATGATGTAGTGATCTATTGACATCTGGACTATGTCTGCAAACCAACTCCTTCTCGGCCAGCAAGAAGCCACCAGGATGGCTGGTACTCCTTCCTGGGCTATCTTGCGCAGCACTCTGCCCAGGAGTGGAAACGGGGGGAATACATACAGAAATTTGAACTCCGTCCAAGGAGCGTCTGTTGCAATGGCCAGAGGATCTCTTGAGAGGGAGACGAACCTTGGAAGCTTGTGATTGTGTCTGGACGCAAACAGATCCACGTCCGGATGACCCCAGCGGAGACACAGAGCGTAAAAAGTCTTGCTGCTGAGGGACCATTCCCCAGGCGTGAGGCACTCCTGCTCAGGGAGTCTGCCTCCTGGTTTTCTACCCCGGGGATGTAGACCGGCAAGATGCAGTGAACATTCTCCTCTGCCCAAGTCAGAATCTGGGTTACCTCCTTGAGGGATCTCTTGCTCCGAGTCCCGCCCTGGTGGTTGATATAGACAACAGCCGTCTGATTGTCTGAGCGAACCCTGGATCGCACGACCTCTTAAATGGAGAGTCAAACGTAGAAGCACCAACCAGATCGCTCTCAGCTCCAAGAGATTTATGGGTAAGCGGTTTTCCTGCGGGCCCCACTGACCCTGGACCTTCTGGGTCTGCCAAACGCCTCCCCAGCCTGTCAGACTGGCATCCGTGGTAACTATCTCCTAAAGGGGAGTCAGAAAGGACTTGCCCACCAACAGGTTCTGGGAGTCCAACCACCACAAGAGGGACTGCCTGGCCAGGGGGGACAGCGAAAAGCCTTGTTCCAGGGACTCCTGAGTCCGATTCCAGCCAGTCAGCAGGTTCAGTTGAAGAGGTCTTATGCGAAATTGGGCGAAGGGCACTGCCTCGAAGCATGACACCATCAGGCCCACCAATCTCATTCCCAGATGTACCGACGGCTGCTGACAAGACAGCAAGGCTGCACCTGCATCTGGAGACCCAAAACCTTCTGCTGTGGCAGAAAAACCTTGACCTGAGCAGTGTCTATAGTCATTCCCAGGATGGATCTCACTGTTGAGGAAGTGACAAAAGACTTGGGGTAATTGATTACCAGGGTTGACAACACCATCCGAGTATCGCTCTCGGCCTGCTGCAGGAACTGGGCCGCAATCAGCAAGTCGTCCAGATAGGGTAACACACGAATACCCTGACTCCTCAGGATAGCCATGATGCCCGCCAGCACCTTGGTGAACACAAGGGGGGCTGAGGATATCCCGAATGGAAGAGCTACAAACTGGTAATGCTGATTCTCCAGAGCAAACCTCAGGAACTTCTGATTCCATGGAAAATCAGGATGTGCAGATAAGCATCCCTGATGTCCACCGTGGTCATGAAGTCGCTGGGCTGAAGCGATCTCACCGCCGACCGCAACGTTTCCATGCGGAAATGTCTGACTCTTACAAACCTGTTGAGACCCTTCAAGTCCAGGATCGGCCGTAGTGGTCCGTCCTTCTTGGGAACCGTGGAGTAGAGGTTGGAGTAGAATCCCTGACCCTGTTCCTACAGTGGTATGGGGCAAATCACACCTATCCGCAGGAGGTGTTGCACAGCCGTTCTCAAAGCTTGAGCCTTTAGTGGGTTTCGGGATAATCTTGAACGGAGGAATTTTGTGGGCGGCCTGGCTGCCAGCTCTATCTTGTAACCGGAGGACGCTACCTCCTGAATCCACCGATCCGAGACGTGACGTCTCCAGATCTAAGCAAACAGCAGAAGCCATCCCCCCACCCAGATGGGTGAGGGCGCCCCCTCATGCCTGAGAGGGCTTGGCAGGGGGCTTGGACTTAGCTCCCCATGAGGGGTTGGGTCGGCCGCGGGACCTACCTCTGCCCCAGGTATCCCTGGGGGCATCTGGAAATGAAGAACCTCTTCCTCCTCAAAAGGAATGATAAGAAGAGGGGTTCCGAAAGGACAGAGTAGGCTTCCCTTTCTGAGGGAGTCTACCATCCTTGACCAAAAGGTCCAGGCGCTCCCCAAACAGCCTGCTCCCCACAAAAGGAAGACTTGTGAGAGACTTCTTGGCAGCCGCATCAGCCGACCACTGCCGCAGCCAGAGCGAACGGCGGAGAGCAACCAGCAAGGCTAAAATCCTAGCACCAAGCCGGACCACATCAACCATGGCAGTAACAACAAAGCCAATGAAATCCAAGCAAGCCTTGAGTTCCTTATACTCCTCAGCCCGCCTGCGAGCCTTAGCTCTAGCCACAAGGTGTCTCACCTTTCTCCTGTTGGCGAGTGAGACAATTGCCGAGGCGCACACAGGACGAAATAAGGCACCAGCAAAGGTGAATGCATGGCAGACCAGCTGATCCATGCGCTTGTCTGCAGGGTCCCGTAAGGAAGCATTGTCAGGTGACGGCATAACAGTAGTGTTGGACAAGCCTGACACGGGAGGATCCACCTCGGGAGGGTGAGACCATAACCGAACCAACTCATCAGGGAAGGGATACCGCCTATCCAGGCCCTTAGGTACCGACGGTAACTTGTTAGGCTTTTCCCATTCCTTAAGGATCATGTTAGAAATGTGAGGCTGCTCCCGGAAGACCCGCCTTTGCCTCTCAGGCCTAAATAAATCACCCTGCTTCCTTTTAGCCACTCTGGGAGGAACAATGTGTAGGGTATCAAATACGGAGGAGAGCAAATTCTCCGTATCACCCGGGAACCAAGAATCCTCGTCCGAGGACGAACCAGAAATACTGTCATTGCCAGCATAATATTCCACCGTGGAGCCAAATCATCTGGCAACTCACCTTCCTCCACAGAACCCAAGCAATCAAAAAGATCATCCGAGTAAATCGGCTCCAGATGCCGCTTCTTACTCGAGGCTTTCTTAGGGGCCGTCAACTAGATCTGCCCCTCTAGACTGGCCAGCCTATGCGCAAAGCCCTTGCTGGCTCCCCCTTCGCTGGGGGCTGAATGCAGCAGCGGAGGGTCCGGAGAGGCCAATGGTAATACAGGGCTAGGGTCAGGGATGACCGCCCGCTCATGGTCTAAAATAATGCCTCTGGCGCATGTGGTACAAACAGTGCTGAATCTGCCCAGAGTATTCCTTCTGCACAAGGGGCAGAGCCTGTCCTGCCCAAATGGGGCCCCCAGCTCACTATCCCCTGATGCCTCCATTATGGTGATTTAAAACAATACAATTCAATAAGGCTACAAGACTCTACTGGCCTAAGCCTATAAAACGATCCCTCTTATTAAAAAGGGGGACCGGGAGGAACCACAACCCTCAACCTTAGCCCATGATCTAGCAGGAGAAGAGAAGAGAGTGCCCCTGGTCAGCCTTGGCATAATACAAAAGGCAAAATCAATACAGCAAAAAAGAGGGACTCACGACACCGACAGTAGACAGCCCAGGGGCACGCGTCCCGGGCGGCCGACGAGGGAGCGCAGGGAGGTGAGTGTGAGGCCAGACCGCTCCTCGCTGAGCCAGCGAGGAGCCACAAGCACAGTCAGCACAGTGAAAACACAGCAAAAGTACACAAAGATAAAGCTTGTGGGCAGGGAGGGATACATACAAAACAATATACCGGTACATAGTGGTTCCCCCTCAGGCTCACCATAAGCCTGTGACCGGCTACCTTTTAGTATAAGGTCTGCGGCCCAGAGCCTAAGCTCTGCCGAACGCCACAGACCCCGGCGTTTACTCTACCGTCACAGTAGCAGCCAAAGGCTGGGAGGCAGGAGTGGGTCAGAAGAGATCCATGGGAATAGAGTCCGCAGCGGCCGACGGGCTAGGTGGCCCCGCTCTGCTGCCAATATCTGAGAGTGCCAACGATCTTATGCAGCCAAACTGCAAGATGAACAACTGGGGAATGATAGAGGGACAGCTGCCTTTATAGGGGGCCGGGAGGAGCTACATCTTTGATCTTGCAGTCAAGCGCCCCCTAGGGGCGAACACCCAGTCATAAGGATATTGGGACGACCTGGACTAGATGTAGGGAAAATACGAGTAGCCCAGCAGAAGGGCAACATGGGTTGGCCACACACTCACTTAGGCAGAGACCACCACATACCAGCACAGCAGGCAAGAGAAACCACTAAGACTTATTAGTTATTTATTAATAGCTCATCCAGCTCTGCGCCGCTCTGCCAATCCCTACACTGGCTGCCAGTCCCACAGCAAATTCTGTTCAAAACTCTAACTCTAGCATACAAAGCTCTCTCCAGCCAGGCCCCTCCCTACATCTCTAATCCAACAATATCAACCTAGTTGCAGCCTCCGCTCTGCTGCCGATCTTCTCCTGTCCTCCATCCTGGTCACCTCCTCTCATGCCCGCCTCCAAGACTTCTCACGTGCAACTCCAATCTTCTGGAACACCCTCCCCCACCCAATCCGCCTCTCCACAACCCTCAAAACCTCCAAAAGGTGGCCTTAAAACTCACCTATTCAGACAAGCATATAATCTGCTTTAACCAATTTTCTAAAGGGCTCAATACTGACTGTTTGTGATCCTTCCCCCTCATCCTTTAGACTGTAGGCTCACAAGGGCAGGGCTCTTTCTCCTATTGTATCTGGTATTCAGAATATCCATTGTAAACTCTGTAACACTGCGTAATAGTGTATGTACTGTATGTTTCTACCCTGTCTGTAATTACTATTTTGTACAGCTCTATGGAAGATGATGGCGCTATATAAACAAACAATAATAATAATTAGGAAGATCAGGACTGTAATCCCAAAAGGACCACTACAGCTTCCCAGGAGAAGCCAACTGTAGACCATCATGGTATGCATCATGGGGCAGGACTACAATGATCAAGGATAGCTACTTACTTCTTCCGATGGTGTGTTGCTTTCGCCTTTCCAGGGCAATCTGCTTGCGCAGGTCCTCTGCATATTTGCAGCAATCCAGGAAGGCGTTGCGGCAGTCTCCGTTTTCAACACGCCTGGCCCTCTTAGCACAATCCCTATCCATGCGAGGGGGCAGAAGAGTCATTCCGTTGGTGCAACATTTTCTCAGGTGTTCCGAAGCAAAGCGATTGGCTACAGAAAAAAAAGGTTAGGATTAAATCGTTATGGAAAAGGTCACCCAAAGTTCTGTTTTTTTTTTCTTGCATGGAGCCTCCCCCCTATGAATATTTATCCATAGGTTAATTTTTTAAAGCTTTTCAAAGAATTTCCTAGGAATATTAGAGCCTTCTGCATGTTTTTTTTATTTATTCACAATAGGAGATGATAATTCAGCAACAAAACTCTTCTGACACAGCATGGGGGAGGTAAAACTTTTCTCGTTCATCCATGGCTTTCCGTCCCCTAACTCTCTCTTCCCTTCATACCCACTAATTAATACCCCTCAATCTCTTCCATCCTTTTTTTCCTATTTACTAATTGCTTATTTCCCTCTCTTGGTCCCTGTCGGCATATTCATAGTGAAAATGTATAAATCGATGTATCATTTTCTTCTGCTTAATAGGATTTTACTCAGAGCTCTGAACTAGAATTGTCCTGTTTTTGTGAGACCTGTGTGGTAATGCTGAGTTCAAACTTTTTACAATTTGTTTAACTTGAAAGGCATACTAAAGCTTGTTGATCAAGATAATTGAATACAATAGAAGCCCCATACTAGATGTCTGTGCTAGGTGGGGGTTTACAATGGGAGTCCAGGCCAGATGTCTAGAATTCAGTGTGAAAATAAATTACAATTAAGCCACCATTGTTTGAAAAGATCCCAGGTGTATACCTTTCCAGGCTTATCTATGGTACTATGGACTGACCTGTGGATGACAAAAACAAGTTTAACCTTGAGAGTGTTTGCAATTAAACAAGCTTACCTACGGAATGTGGGAATCGGCAAAGAAGGCTTATACTGATGTATACTTACAACTGGTATATAGGAATGTACCAAAAATATATATAGATATTATGTTAAATGCCCAATGTATCGGTTTAAATAATGTTGGTCGGATATATTATATGTATTTTGAGTTTCTTTAAATGTTATATCTTCTTAGGATAATTGGAAGATATAAAGTATATATAGTAGGATATTTTAATGGTTGTAGGTATATTATGATATTTTAGTTGTCTTAAATATTAGCCATAACGATTGCCCCAGGGTAACATTTATATTATTGATTTTTCACTTTTGACAATGTAATATTCACATATTTCCAGGCATCTATTTGTGATGACTGAGAAATGAATTGTGGATATTGTTTAAATCCGACTGGTCCCTAAAAGATACTATAGTGGGTATAAAATAAATCATGTAATGTTTAAAATTAAATGCATTAAATGTCCCACATAGTAAGTGTAAAATCTATTTCTTATCCTAGACTGCCCTCATGTGGTTAAAATAGGAATGACTAGGTCCTAATTGCTAGGGCGAGCGCTGCACGCCCATCTAGCAGCACTTCACTTACCTCCATGGCTGCATCCAGCCGTCATCCATTTTGTAGCACTTCCCTCATGGCTGTTCCCAGCTGTCTCCCTTCCCCCCATGCTTCCTTCTCGCATGCTCAGGTGCGCGCGCGTCTCCGTCCACTAGAGGGCGAGCGCACTGGATTCCTGATATTTAAAGGGCCTGTACAGCACTGATTGGTGCTTGGTCATCCAAGCCTGCATCCACTTCTCCTATTTAAAGAGCCACTTCCTTCCTTCAGTGCCGGATCTTGGTCTCTCCATGCTTGTTGAAAGTCAGACATTCTTGGATTGCTCACCCGTGTACCGACCTCTGCCTGTCCCCGACTCTGAACCTTTGCTGCCTGCCCCGACCTTGGCTACTCACCTTTACCGCGAACCTGTGCCAGCCCTGATCTCTGCCTGTACTTACTACGCCTTTTGCCTGCCACTTGTGTACCTCGTTGAACCTCGGCTGACTGTGGGACTGGCCGCTGTTGGGGGGTAGCGACCTGGGGGTCACTCACCGCACAAGACCAACCTGCCTTGCGGTGGGCTCTGGTGAATACCGGTGGCCCCTTAGACTCCGCTCCCCTGACACGGTACCCGCCATCGGTCCCACAGTTAAAGCGGATCCACACCCGAGTCCGCTCCACCCGGTCTGTGACACTAATTTACACAAACACACCCCCCAAGTGACTTCATGTTTGTTATGGGAGGAAAGGCAGAGAAATGGGTTAAAACATGTGTCCAGGGAAGAAGGAGATACATCACATTGGAAGACAAACATCACACAGAAAACGACACCTTCGATCATCTCAGGAACACAACACAAGAACATTCAAGGAACCCAAAGGGACACATCAAAGTCTCTAAAGATCTCCATAGCACTGCATTGCATTGGAAGCCAATATCCCAGGATACTTGGTAATGTATAGATTCTAATTATTGATAATTAACTGGCTGGACATTTAGTCGTGCCCTGCTTCATTGCGGAGCTGTAGTAAAGGCGTTGTGTCATTTTGATGCTGCTTCGGTAAAGATGCATATTGCCGAATTTTGCATTTAAAGTTGATTCAGCGGCCATAAAAACTCTTCTTGGAATCTATATTCCAACGAGTTAATTTCCGGCCAGATAAGTTGAGCTATACTATCAAATATCTCTGGTTGATTTGGTATTGTCGGAGCTGTGTTTCAATGGGTATAATTGTTCTCTCCTTGCAAATAGTGCATGGCTGTCTGGTCAGCTATTCCCTAATATTGGCAACGTGAAAGGTTATTTGGTGCTTTACGTGGATCATCTTGAGACCAAATTTAAGAAGTGCATGATTGTATAATTGTCAGCTAATTTTGTTTTGGTTATTTTCATTGCATTTATAATAAAACATTTTTATTTATATCTAACTGCTAGTAGTAAGTTTTACTATTGTACAACAAAATTACCTACAAGTGTTCTCTTTTAGAGGTGTTTTATGTCCACCTCGAAGGATCAACCCCAGCTATAGTTTTATTTGATCCTCCTTTATTCCATATAAAGTGCTTGCTTTATATACCTGATATCCCTTCTTTTCAAAATGGAACAGAGGTTAAAAGCCCCACCCCTTCATCTCCTCCTCAGTTCTTTTTGTTTCCTCCCTTGGAAACCATTGGACAGAGAGATGCCTGATTATGTTAGACTTTGGCCAGTTTGTTATTTTAGTTTTTTATTTTATGACCTCTAGAGTACTGGAGTAGCCTGCTGTCCCAGACCAGATACCAGGGGAGTCCCTACTGGGGTCTGGATGCAGCCGGGGCTATTTCCCTCATAGTCTCACATAAGCACTAGTTGTGCGATACACCTTTAAAATCCTGGTAACTAACGACATGCTACATGCTACATACTACATGCAGCCAATATAAGACTTTTATGCACCCACAGCATAAAGCACTTCCTATATCTTTCCCCTCTGTCTCCCTTTACTCTCTATCTACTAATTACTTCCTCCCACTGTGTCTCTCTTTACTCTCTATCTACTAATCACTTCCTTTAGCTCTCTCTGCCTATCTTGACTCTCTATGTATTATGCTAATCATCTCACTAATAAAAGTGTTAAAATGAAAAAGAGCAGTTCAAAACAGATGGACCAAAAGCCTAAAACTCATGGGTTTGTGTAACAAGCCATCTAGGCATGTTGTACACAACACAGAAGCTTTTAGAGCAGCCATACTCAACTGGTGGACCTGGGTCCAAATGTGGACCTCTGCGCCAGATTTCCGGACCCCTGCCCTGGACAGCCCTGCAATCAGCTGCTTTTGTGTTGCCATGCTCAGAGCTGCTCCCTTTACTTGATCTGCAATGTAGGTCTTAGTCTCTCTGGCAGTGTCATGGCTCCCTGGCACCTAGTGTTGCAATATGAAGTACTGCACGGGCGGGAAGTGACACCGGAAGGTACACACAAACTTTGTTTTTCAGTCTCTTTGCCCCATCTAATCCTGCCCCCCCCCCCCCCCTCCAGCTCAGCCCCATCCATCCCTGGCCCGCCAGCTCTGCCCCATACAGTACTGTCTCTCTGCCCAATCCATTTCTGTCCACCCAGTTTTGCCCATCCAATCCCTGGCCCCCCAGCTCTGCCCCATCTAGTCCACCCTGTACACAGCCTGCACAGAATGCACAGGGGTTAAAATTAGCGTGCTGCAGGTCAGAGCTGTAGGTTCTGTGGGGCCAAAAAAATAAAAAGCTGTTTTACCCCAGTGTCCAATACAATTCTTGAGGTGGGGGTGGGGAGCAGGCAGCCTTTTTTTAGTTTTGCTTGTGGAATCTACAGTCCACCCCCCTGCGACAAGCCCCTGCCGGACGTTCACCTATCACCGGATGTCTGTAAATGGACCTTTGCAAGAAATGGTTGAGTCCCCCTGTTTTAGAGAGTTCAGAATGGTTTCCAGCACATACAAATTAGACATAATTGACATGGCTCCACCTAGTGGCTAAGAATAAATGGTAATTGATTTTGCAAATATGTAAGTGAATACATTATCCTCATTTAGTGTACCCTCACCCTTGAAGCGGCATGGGAGCCGCGTGCGCGGGTGTTCTATACCGTTCTTGACCCTGGCCGGACATACCCATGGTGGCCCTTTATTTGTGAGATTATTGTTGTTTTGTGTGTCGGCACTTGTTATTGCATGCATATTGTGGTCTATTTGTATTATTTTGATTTATGCTCGTTTGGGATGATTTTTTGTGCAACATATTTTAGGGATGGTTTTTGTGTTATATACTTGAGGATATCGCTATGCAATTCCTTTAGGACAATTTGAGACATGTGTGATTTTTTATATATTAGTATAAGACACTTGGCAATTTAATATATTTTCATTGTTATCGTTGTATATATTTCTTTAGTTATCAATAATATTAGTCAGATTTTTAGGTTTTTCCTGCATTATAGTGATTTTTTTGTTCTATAGCACTTTACTGCACATTTATTAATCAATTATTATATTTTTTGATGTTTTGTGCCGACACAAAAGGATTTATTTGGGGTGAAAATATTGTGGGCCATGTTTCCATGGGGTATTAATTTGATATGCCTTTATGGGCATCATTTATTGTAGAAAAATAGTTAGAACGGTTGGTTTTTAATATGTCTTGTGGTATATGTTTTTAGCTTTTTAGCCCATTTTTGTATCAAAAAAAGCTTTGTATATTTTTTCAATCCATGTTGTGGTGCTCCTTTATGAGAGAAAGGTGTGCCTAGGTGCACGTCCAATCTGATCTTTGTTCAGGTTACATTTTGAGTGAGCACACTTGGAGGCTGATTCATTAATAGCGACAGATAGCGACTGTTGAGCGACTGTAGCGGTATTTTGACAACGACCGCTAGTAGTCGCTGTGCTTGGCCATTGTTCGGTGGCTGATAGCGACTCAGTCGGTGTGCCGTAATGTTGAATACAAGATGCTGAGTCGCTATTTGACAGGTTCGCTGTTGTATGGGAGCGCATGATAGCGACTGGACATAGCGACCGGCACCCACCATATTCATTAAAAAATCAGCCTTAAAAATTCCTAGCGCTGTGAAATGCATGTTTAAATCCCAGAGCGCAGTAGGCGATGTGTTAAAAGTAGTTTTTTTAACCCCCTAACCACCCAAAAAAAAATGGAATGATTTTGAAATAATATTCAAACCTGGATAGTTTAAAATCAGACCTGTAATATTAATTCTGCCAAAAAAAAAATTTTTTTTTAAATCTCCAAAAAATACATTTTCAAAGGAAGAAGTGTTCACAGATTTTTTTTTGGAAATTTAAAAAAAAAAATATATTAAAAAATAATTAAAATATTAATTAAAATACATTCTGCCATTGAAATGCATTGGAGAGCGCCAGGTAGCGAGAGGTCATACCTGTCGCTGTTCAAGGATGTTCGCTGGCGCTGTGGGATGAGGCTGGGATAATGATGAATGAGTTGCTAGGTGGCGCTATCTCAGTCGCTAAGCAGTATCGGCTTGATAAATGTGTGATTGTGGAGGGGAGCCGGCGTTCTAGTTGCGGTACCTGGCTTTACTGGCCGGCTCCCCAGTCGCTATCTGTCGCTATCTGTCGCTATTCCTTGATAAATAAAGCCCTCGATTTCTTCGGTATTTTGGCGGTGCACCCTTTTTTCTATTGTCATTTAGTAACATGTATGTACACTATAGGCTGCAGCGCTGTGCGTTACCTTTCTGTCTGGTGAGGCCAGGGAAGTCTATGGCTCTTTTATTCCGCTGAGAAGTTTGGCAGCCAATTTCTATACAAAACACAAACAGGAACAAAACAACTCTGCTGGCTTTAGAATGACATCAGACCATCATAATTCAATGATAGCATAAACTGGATAAAATCTAAATACAAATATGCATATGCCACACCTAGCAATTTTTATTAGCATATATTATTTGCTTTACATTTCACAAATACTCGCTACTTTGAAATCTCTATAAAATGAAATCTCTATAAAATACATTAAAGTTTGTGTCAGTAACATTGAAACATGTGGAAATGTTCAAGGGGTATATACAGGGCTGGATTATGAGGACGCGCGACCTGGGGCCTCCACCACTTGCCCTGCAAAGGGGGCCTCCAACAACCTTTGGGTCATGGTCTGGTCCAGGAGGCTTTTCAGTCTTTGGTCTGACGGGCAGCGGGGCCGCGTGTAACCCCACACACCAAAAATAGACAACCTTCCTGTATCTCCTAGGTAGGCTGGTTGTGTTAGGAAGGTAGGTGGTTGAGCAGGCAGGCATATAGGTGAGTGGGTAGGTAGGGAAGAAGGTAGGTAAGTGGGCATTTAGGTGGGTAGGCAGGTAGTCAGGTAGGTGGGTAGACAGATGGGTAGACATATAGATGAGTAGGTACTCAGATGGTATGGGGTAGTCAGGTAGAGGAGCATGTGGTAATTTAGATTCTTATTTCTTATTAGATAGGAATTTGGGATAGGCAGGCAGGTGGGTGGGTAGACGTGTGGATACATAGGTCAGTAGGTAGGTGGATGGGTAAGTAGGTGAGTATGTAGAAAGGTGGGTGGTTAGGCAGATAGGTGAGTGGTTAGGTAGGTGGGAGGGCAGGTAGCGAGGTTGGTGGGAGGGCAGGTAGCGAGGTTAGTGGGAGGGCAGGTTGCGAGGTTGGTGGGAGGGCAGGTTGCGAGGTTGGTGGGAGGGCAGGTTGCGAGGATGGTGGGAGGGCAGGTAGCGAGGTTGGTGGGAGGGCAGGTTGCGAGGTTGGTGGGAGGGCAGGTAGCGAGGTTGGTGGGAGGGCAGGTAGCGAGGTTGGTGGGAGGGCAGGTAGTGAGGTTGGTGGGAGGGCAGGTAGTGAGGTTGGTGGGAGGGCAGGCAGCGAGGTTGGTGGGAGGGCAGGTAGCGAGGTTGGTGGGAGGGCAGGTAGCGAGGTTGGTGGGAGGGCAGGTTGCGAGGTTGGTGGGAGGGCAGGTAGCGAGGTTGGTGGGAGGGCAGGTAGTGAGGTTAGTGGAAGGGCAGGCAGCGAGGTTGGTGGGAGGGCAGGTAGCGAGGTTGGTGGGAGGGCAGGTAGTGAGGTTGGTGGGAGGGCAGGTAGCGAGGTTGGTGGGAGGGCAGGTAGCGAGGTTGGTGGGAGGGCAGGCAGCGAGGTTGGTGGGAGGGCAGGTAGCGAGGTTGGTGGGAGGGCAGGTAGTGAGGTTGGTGGGAGGGCAGGTAGTGAGGTTGGTGGGAGGGCAGGCAGCGAGGTTGGTGGGAGGGCAGGTAGCGAGGTTGGTGGGAGGGCAGGTAGTGAGGTTGGTGGGAGGGCAGGCAGCGAGGTTGGTGGGAGGGCAGGTAGCGAGGTTGGTGGGAGGGCAGGTAGCGAGGTTGGTGGGAGGGCAGGTAGTGAGGTTGGTGGGAGGGCAGGCAGCGAGGTTGGTGGGAGGGCAGGTAGCGAGGTTGGTGGGAGGGCAGGTAGCGAGGTTGGTGGGAGGGCAGGTAGCGAGGTTGGTGGGAGGGCAGGTAGTGAGGTTGGTGGGAGGGCAGGTAGTGAGGTTGGTGGGAGGGCAGGTAGTGAGGTTGGTGGGAGGGCAGGCAGCGAGGTTGGTGGGAGGGCAGGTAGCGAGGTTGGTGGGAGGGCAGGCAGCGAGGTTGGTGGGAGGGCAGGTAGCGAGGTTGGTGGGAGGGCAGGTAGCGAGGTTGGTGGGAGGGCAGGTAGCGAGGTTAGTGGAAGGGCAGGTAGCGAGGTTGGTGGGAGGGCAGGTAGTGAGGTTGGTGGGAGGGCAGGTAGCGAGGTTGGTGGGAGGGCAGGTAGCGAGGTTGGTGGGAGGGCAGGTAGCGAGGTTAGTGGAAGGGCAGGCAGCGAGGTTGGTGGGAGGGCAGGTAGCGAGGTTGGTGGGAGGGCAGGTAGCGAGGTTGGTGGAAGGGCAGGTAGCGAGGTTGGTGGGAGGGCAGGTAGCGAGGTTAGTGGAAGGGCAGGTAGCGAGGTTAGTGGAAGGGCAGGTAGCGAGGTTGGTGGGAGGGCAGGTAGCGAGGTTGGTGGGAGGGCAGGTAGCGAGGTTGGTGGGAGGGCAGGTAGCGAGGTTGGTGGGAGGGCAGGTAGCGAGGTTGGTGGGAGGGCAGGTTGCGAGGTTGGTGGGAGGGCAGGTAGCGAGGTTGGTGGGAGGGCAGGTTGCGAGGAGGGCAGGTTGCGAGGTTGGTGGGAGGGCAGGTAGCGAGGTTGGTGGGAGGGCAGGTTGCGAGGTTGGTGGGAGGGCAGGTAGCGAGGTTGGTGGGAGGGCAGGTAGCGAGGTTGGTGGGAGGGCAGGTAGTGAGGTTGGTGGGAGGGCAGGTAGCGAGGTTGGTGGGAGGGCAGGTAGCGAGGTTGGTGGGAGGGCAGGTAGCGAGGTTGGTGGGAGGGCAGGTAGTGAGGTTGGTGGGAGGGCAGGTAGCGAGGTTGGTGGGAGGGCAGGTAGCGAGGTTGGTGGTAGGGCAGGTAGTGAGGTTGGTGGGAGGGCAGGTAGTGAGGTTGGTGGAAGGGCAGGTAGCGAGGTTGGTGGGAGGGCAGGTAGCGAGGTTGGTGGGAGGGCAGGTAGTGAGGTTGGTGGGAGGCATGGAGGGAGGTGGGGAACTGCCACCTTAGCTCCAGGGTCTGACGATTCTGCTTTTGCACCAGGTCTGCCAGCTGCTGCTTCAGGTCCTGTGTAGGTAGGTAGGTTGGTAAGCGGAAGGTAGAAAGGTAGAAGGTGATTGGATAGGTGGGTAAATTGGTGGGTGGGTCATTAGGGAAGTAGGTAGATAGGTAGGTGACTCACATCACTGCTGATCTGGGCTGGAGAATCCTGTTGTGTTTGGTCCTCGGCACGGTCCACCACTTATCTCCACCGGCTGCAGTCCTCACCACCTCTGTCCTTGGCGCATCCAGTTGGTCCAGAGATCTAGGGCTCCAAAGTGGGTAACCCTGGGAATCGATGCACCTCGCCCAGGGAGGTCCACTTCTGAGCCCTGGTTCTTCAGGACCATGGGGGCAAGAAGCCCAAACTTACAGGGAATGTAACTGAGATCTTCAGCTGCAGAACAAACCCCATCCACTGATTTTTAGACCACGGCTACGGCAAGCAACAGTGCCGAGCAGCACGCACCCGCACAAGGGGGGCACAAGGGACTCGATCTGACATTCCAGTAAGTAGGCGGGTGCCAGACAACCACCAATCAGTTACTTGACTATTATTTTAAAGGAAAAAAAACACTGTATCCGGGGCCTCCACCAGATTTTGTGCCCAGGGGCCTCCATCACACTTACTCCGGCCCTGTCCAGGATAATACACTTCCGAGCTCCAGATCTGTAGACTTAGGGGGACTGGAAAGGGAGGAACCTCAGGTATATACCTCTACAAGAACATGTGGATCGGCCCGACTAGACCAAGCAGCAGCACCGCAAAATCCCGGTATCGTTGCCCATGGTTGCCAGAGTGGTACACTTCTGAGTATTAGATCTCCATACCTATGGGGGCTAAGAACCCACTGGAGGTATCGTTGGAAAGGACAGAACCTCAGGTATAGACCACTACATGGAAATGCGGATCGGGGCCGAGTGGACCAAGCAACGGAACTGCAAAGTCCTAGTACCCCAACCATAGCCCCACCGTTGGTGGAGGCCCCTTTGCAGGGCAAATGGTAGAGGCCCAGGGTATGGCCCTGTATATATATATATATATATATATATATATATATCCTGTTTCCCCGAAAATAAGACAGTGTTATATTAATTTTTGCTCCCAAAGATGCGCTAGGTCTTATTTTCAGGGGATGTCTTACATTTTTCCATGAAGAAGAATTCACATGCATTCACCAAAAAAGGAAATTTATTAACTGTTAAACAGTAGTAGTTGCCATCACAAACCAGCATAACCAGACATAACCTTAGCCTCTCCAGCAAGCACTCACCTATTGTTGAAGCAGCAGGCGTCCAGTGAGCGACCAGACAGTGGGGCGGGTGATCAGAAGGCCCTCAGCCTGTGCCGCCTGATTCATTGGTGGATCAGCGGCTGGGACCACACCCCCCCCCCCCCAACTCCCGCAGCTAGCCGGCTCCGCTCTGTCAGGCGAAAGAGACAGGCGCCGCCGCTGCGGCCTCACATGGCGTTATGCCTCCTGCAGCCCTGCACTCAGCAGGCTGCTGCTGCTCCAATGGCATTCCGGGACATTTCCTGAGGGGGCGGGGCGGCGGGACGTAACTCACCAATCTGTGATTGTCCTGCCCAGTTGCGAGGTATGCAAACGTCAGAACTCCGATTGGCCAGTGTCACCACCCGCCCTCTTGCACATCGGATGCTCATTCGCCGCCCTCCCGCATGACGGCAGCTACAACCCTGCGGCACTCACATCGGCCTCCCTCCTCGCTCCCGCCTTTCAGCTTGTAAATACGGTATTTTGGGGGGAGGTCTTATTTCGGGGGGTGTCTTATTTTCGGGGAAGGTCTTATATTTACCCTTCATGCTAAAAGCACAGTAGGCCTTATTTTCGGAGTAGGTCTTATTTTCGGGGAAACACGGTATATATATATATATATATATATATATATATATATATATATATATAATCAATTCCCTACCTTTGCGGTACCGCCATTGGATCCACATGTCCTTGCAGAGGTGGAGTCCTTCACCCCCCCCCCCCCCCCCCCCCAGATCCAGAGAACCAAGGCTCCAAATCATCCTGGGAATTAATGCACCTTGTCCAGGATAATACGCTTCTCAGCTCCAGATCTCCAGGACTTGGGGGCCCATCGCTCCATCAGAGATGGAAAGGATAGAACCTCAGTTATATACCTCTACAAGAACATGTGGATCGGGGCCGACCAGACTAAGCAGCAGCACCGCAAAATCCCGGTATCGTTGCCCATGGGTGCCAGAGTGGTACACTTCTGAGTGTTAGATCTCTATACCTATGGGGGCTAAGAACCCACTGGAGGTATCGTTGGAAAGGGCAGAACCTCAGGTATACACCACTACATGGAAATGTGGATCGGGGCCGAGTGCGGAACTGCAAAGTCCTGGTGCCCCAATCATAGCCCCACAGTCGGTGGAGGCCCCTTTGCAGGGCAAATGGTAGAGGCCCAGGGTACGGCCCTGTATATACATATTATGAATTCCCCACCTTTGCGTTACCGCCATTGGATCCACATGCCCTTGGAGAGGTACATAACTGAAGTCCTCCTGTTTCCAACGACACCTCCAGTGGGATTCTAGTCCTGGATCCGGAGAACCAAGGCTCCAAATCATCCTGGGAATTAATGCACCTTGTCCAGGATAATACACTTCCCAGCTCCAGATCTTCAGACTTAGGGGGACTGGGAAGGGTAGAACCTCAGGTATATATCCCGCTACAAGGGCATGTGGACCAGGGCCGACCAGACCAAGCAGCAGCACCACAAAATCCCGGTACCGTTACTCATAGGTGCCAGAGTGGTACACTTCTGAGCAGGGCTGGCTCCAGGTTTATGTGGGCCCTTGGTCAGCATGGTCTCAGTGGGCCCCTTTGTGGTGGAGAGTCGCATCACATCACTGAGGGACGTCCCAAATCTGGATGCCCCCTAAGGATCATGCAAAACTCTAGTTTTGGTCAACTTTGAAGCGCACCAAACCCCTTAAACCTCTAAACAAATCTAGATCCTCCTGATTTTGGATGCCCCCTGTGTGTGGTTCTTTCACAAACGTAAAGTGGACCAAAACTCAGGGGTGGAATTGCTTGCATAGTGGGTATACCAGCGATCCCAGGGGGTGTCACACAGTAGGGTATCACAGATTGGGATGCTCCAGGGATAGGAAATCAGCTGGGGTGGGCAACCTAAAAGCAGAACAAAACCCAGCACTTCCTCTCCTGGAATTTAAATCGAGATGCCCCGTTGTGTGGAACCCCGCCATTCGAGGGGATGTGGGCACCAGCTGTGACGGCGCCCTCCCAGTCTGCCGCTGGATAAGCGCCATCACACACCCCAAAGGCCGGCCCTGTCAGTGGGCCCCTGGCAACTGCCCCGCTTGCCGGGTGAGTGTTAGATCTCCGTACCTATGGGGGCTTATAACCCACTGGAGGTATCGTTGGAAAAGGGCAGAACCTGAGGTATACACCACTACAAGGAAAAGTGGATCGGGGCTGAGTGGACCATGGCACCCCAACCATTGCCCCACATTTGGTGGAGGCCCCTTTGAAGGGCAAATGGTAGAGGCCAAGGGGCGCGTGCCCCTTGTGCCCTGCCTATAACCCGGCCTTGTATATATATATATATATATATAATTATATTATGAATTCCCCACCTCTGTGATCGCTAAAGCTGGCAGAGGAGACATAGGCCACACCGGCATCCATAAATACAGCCTTGGAGTCTCTTCCTCCTCCAGGGCTGCAGCCCAGGTCATATTCATTCATGGTCTTGAAAACCTGAAAGTGAGGAAGAGATTTGAAATGTATTTTTACTTTTTGTGTTGGTGTAGATCCATATTTTAATCTTTTGCCCCCCCCCCCCCTTTATTTTCCTATGTAGTATGTTTATCCTCCCTCTTTCCATCCTTTCTCCTGCTATCCGCTAATCACCTCCTTCCCCACACTCCCTCCCTTGTGTTCCTATTATTAACACCCTTTCTATTCTGTTAAATACTAATTATTTCCTTCTCTTCCTTTTCCATCCCTTCCCATACATTAATTACTTCCTTCCTTTTCTCCCTCCATTTCCTATGCATTAAATACTACCTCTCTGCCCCCTCATTTGTTCCTATTCACTAATTACTTAATTATTCCTCCACCCTCTTCCCATCTACTATTTGCATCATTCACTTTTTCCAATCCAGTCATTGCTCCTTCCTTCCCCCTCTCCCTCTCTTTACTTTCAATTCACCAATTACTTTCCTTCCTCTCTTCCTCTATTCTCTTCCCATTTACTAATTACTTCATTCCCTTTCACCTTCCTATTTCCAATTTACTTCATCCCTCCCTCTCCATCTTTTCTTCCTGACCACTAATTATTTCCTTCTCTCCTCTTCTATTCACTTACCATTACCATTCACTAATTGCGTCATTCCCTTATTTCCCATCCACCCATTACTAATTTCCGTCTCTCTATCCCATCTATCCACTAATTACTTCATATGCAGTCATTTCTTCCTTACCTTTCGTCAGCTCTTCTAATTACTTCCTTCCTTCTCTCCATCTCTTTACTTTCTATCTTTCTATGTATTACTCCCATCCCCCTCCCTGTTTTATATCCCTTTGTTTTATACCCCTTGTCTTCCTATTATTAACACCCTTTCTATTCTGTTAAATATGTAGCTAGTAATTATTTCCTTCCCTTCTTTTTCCATCCCTTCACATACATTAATTACTTCCTTCCCTTTCTCCCTCCACTTCCTATGCATGAAATACTACCTCTCTGCCCCTCATTTGTTCCTATTCACTAATTACTTAATTCCCCCTATTCCTCTAACCTTTTCCCATCTACTATTTGCATCATTCACTTTTTCCAATCCACTCATTGCTCCTTCCTTCACCCTCTCCCTTCCTTTACTTTCAATTCACCAATTACTTTCCTTCCTCTCTTCCTCTATTCTCTTCCCATTTACTAATTACTTCATTCCCTTTCACCTTCCTATTTCCTATTTACTTCATCCCTCCCTCTCCATCTTTTCTTCCTGACCACTAATTATTTCCTTCTCTCCTCTTCTATTCACTTACCATTACCATTCACTAATTGCTTCATTACCTTATTTCCCATCCACCCATTACTAATTTCCATCTCTCTATCCCATCTATCCACTGATTACTTCATTTACTCCCCCTCCCCTTTATTTCATACTCAGTAATTACTTCCTTACCTTTCTTCAGCTCTTCTAATTACTTCCTTCCTTCTCTCCATCTCTTTATTTCCTATCTATGTATTACTCCCCTCCCTTTGTTGTATATCCTCTGATTACCTCCCTCCCTCACTTCCCATCCATTAGTTATTTTCTTCCCTTTCTCAATTTCATTAAATTTTATTTATGCATTACTTCCCTCCCCTTCACTTTACTTCCTATGCACCTTTTGCCTCCTTCCCTCTTTCCTCTACCCACCTACTAATTTCATTCCCTTTCTCCTTTCCTTTCTTTCATTCACCCATTTCTGCAATCTGTCTCTCCCTCCCTTCTCTTTTCATCCACAAATTAACCCCCCCCCCCATATTTACTTATTATCCACTAAATAATTCTGTTTTGTAACTTACTGTTCACTAATTACATATTATTTCCCTATACCCGTTCCCTTTTTATGTACCAGTTACTTCATACCCTCTCTTCTTTTCCTATTAATTAATTGCTTGGTTCCTGTTCTCCTTCCCTTTTTCTCATTCATCCTTGACTTTCCTCCCCTAAATATCTCTTCCCTTCCTATTCACTAATTAATACCCTTACTCTCAATTATTTTCTTCCTATTTACTAATTGCTTCTTTCCCTCTCTTGGTCCCTTCTTTTCAAATTAAATAAATACTTACCCCCTTTCTCTCTTTTTTTACCTCTCGATTTCATCCATTATATATCTGCCCTTGGAGATTACCGTATATACTCGAGTATAGGTCGACCCGAATATAAGCCGAGGCACCTAATTTTACCACAAAAAAAACTGGAAAAGTTATTGACTCGAGTATAAGCCGAGGGTGGGAAATGCAGCAGCTACCGGTAAATTATTATGGATGACCTGGGGGATTTCACAGCCCTGGAATCTCAAAGATTCCAGGGCTGGCTGCTTGCCTTCCCCCAAGGGCATCCCAAATCAGGATGCCCAAGCAGAAGGCCAGCAGCCAGCCCTGTAATCTTTTAGATTCCAGGGCCGGCCTCTTTGTTCCACTTAAAAAAAACATTGAATTAGTGAGCTTGCTCCCTGCCCTGCTCCTCTAATCTTAAATTCAATGTGCACACACAAACACACAATCTGTACAAACCCCCATCAACATAATCTAATTTTTCTTTTAAAACCCCCAAGTGACAGTCCACCCTCCCCCCGAATCCCTGCCCGCTCCTCCATTACCTGTTACCAGGCGCTCCTAGGTTGCCGGTGTACTGAGCAGGCCGGCAGCCCCCGCGCGCCTTCTTCTCTGATGATGTCACGGCCGGAGGGCGGAGCTGGCCAGGCCGCTCTCCTATTCACTGACGCGGCCACAGCATAACACGGTGACCGGGGGCGGACAATGCAGACAGGGAGGGTGCAAGGATGGCTGGGTGCGTGATGGCCGGGCACGCGCGCTGGACGGTGACATGCGCGAAGCCCGCTAGCGGCTTTTTTCAGCCCAAAAAGTGGGCTGAAAAACTCGGCTTATACTCGAGTATATACGGTATATTTTTTTTTTAATTAATCTGGTGGCTGCCATGAAAGCTGCTCCTTTTTTGTGCTTCATTCAGGCAATATAAGACCTTGATGCGCCCACAGCTTAAAGCGCTCCCTATATCCTCACCTTGCTGGGCGTCAGCTTGTTTTTGGAGTTCACTAGGTAGACGGCAGTGTCCACTGCAGATAGATACACCGTCATCTTATCAGGGCCTTCTACTGTCAGCTTTATGCTTGAACCCGGCTGGGTGTAGTCAGCGACATTTGTTCTAATTTCGAGCTGGAAAAAAATAATTACATACATTTACTCTGAACTCCAACCATGATCATTAGGGATGAGCGAACCGGTTCGGACGAACCGGAATTTGCTCCGAATTTCAGGGAAAATTCGATTCGGCACGAACCCGAATTTTTTTTGGTTCGTGCCGATCGAATTTTCCCTGAAATAAAAAAAAAAAAATGGCGGCATGGTGGGAGCGGGCAGGCCGGCTACGCTGTCAGCGGGCGGCGGAAGCCGCCCAGTGACAGCGCAGCCGGCCTGCCCGCTCCCACCATGCCGGCATTTGTTTAAAAAGCAAACACTTACCTGCATGGTCGGAGCGTGGAGGCCGGCGCCGCTCTCAGCTGTCATCAGAGGACGCGTCATCAGAGAGCGGCGCCGGCCTCCACGCTCCGACCATGCAGGTAAGTGTTTGCTTTTTAAACAAATGCCGGCATGGTGGGAGCGGGAAGGCCGGCTGCGCTGTCAGCGGGCCGGCTTCCGCCGCCCGCTGACAGCGTAGCCGGCCTGCCCGCTCCCACCATGCCGCCATTTTTTTTTTCAGATGAGCGATTCGTGAAAGTTCGATTCGGGCGAACCCGAATTTCTTGGGGAAATTCGGCGAATCTCCCGAATCGAACTTTCAAGAAGTTTGCTCTTCTCTAATGATCATCATCAATATGAAACAGAAAACAGACCGTACCAACCTTGATTTATTAAAGTGTGCACATAAGGAGACAGAAGCACAGCTGTGCACTAATAGAACAAACTATACACAGGGAGTCCCACAACTCCCCGCTCTGTCCTCCAAAAATAGCACCACTCACTTATGAAAATAGAATTGATACCTTCTTTATTAATTTAGCAATTTGTATGTACTTCAATACTTTATTGAACCGCCAAGTAAGTACAGTGTACAGACAAGGAATGCTTTTTTGGTAAGGAGAAACTCCATGAGAGCTATAACAATTACATAAATAACAAAGTAAAAAGGAATAATGATACAGTTCAGGTATCTAAATTGACTAACAATTGTCAGTGATGCAAGACAGGATTTAATAAAGTGACTCTCATACTTTGGGATTATTCATCGCCAAGACTGCGAGTGGAAAAAAACTGTTTCTGTGTCTAGAAGTTTTGGTAGCATGAGCCATAAATCTACGGCCAGATGGTAGTAACCTGAAGAAGTACAGGTATATACACATATAAAACCCAATTAAAAAAACACATATACCACTGTGGAGAGGGAAGAGGGGGGGGGCGGAAGAATATATACACACAGCCCCCAGATAGTAATTGCTACTGGACCCGTTAATACATGATATTAAATAAATACGGTAATTAATATGGCCACTGCTCTAAACCTGGCTGATAAATCCTATGATGTGCTAAATCACTAATTATAAACCTTAATATACTTAATAATTATATCTTGACCTATGTGCAAAAACTTATAACGTGCAAAGTGCAAAATATCTAAACGAGGACAGCCAGGTAGAGACAAATGCAGACACATATATAATGAAACGGGGAGGCTGATTTATTAATAGCGGCAGGTAGCGACAGTTGAGCGACTGCAGCGGTATTTTCACAGCGCCCGCTAGTAGTCGCTGTGCTTGGCCGTTGTTCGGTTGTTGATAGCGACTCAGTCGGTGTGCAGTGATGTTGAATATTGGGTGAGGAGTCGCTATTTGACAGGTTCCGCGCTGTATGGGAGCGCATGATAGCGAATGGCCATAGCGACCGGCTCCCACCATATTCATTAACAAATCACGCTCCAAAGATTCTCGCGCTGTGAAATGCATGTTTAAACCCCAGAGCGCTGGCGGCGATGGGTTAAAAGTAGTTTTTTAACCCCCAAACAACCATATTTTGGGAAACCAAAAAAAACAAGTTTATAAAAACATTTTGGAATATGAATACATTAATATCAGACCTGTAATATCAATTCTGCACAATTTTTTTTTATTTTTTTCTTACCTTAAAAAAATACCATTTTGTGAAATACTCACCTGTAAAATGGGTATTATAAGTATGTCACACACCCCGCTTCAAGATATCCATAACATGTGGGTAATACCGACCTGAAGAGTGCGTTCTGCAGAGATGATAGCAAAAAGAAAGCCCCTCCCTGATCCATAAATACCTGGGACCTCCCACTCATTACCCAGTATAAAGAAGCAGTAAGGTAAGGGACCAGGAAGAGGCAAATATAAGTTAAAACAACGCAAAGTTCACAATATAAAGGATCCAGAATACAAGAAGGGCGGGTGAAGCGGGGTGTGTGACATACTTATAATACCCATTTTACAGGTGAGTATTTCACAAAATGGTATTATTCTAAGTATGTCACACACCCCGCTTCAAGATATCCATAACATGTGGGACATCCAATAGCAGTGTCCATAAAAGGGCGGGGATCCAAAACAAGGCAACAAGGTACAACTTAAACCACAACAGCTTGCAGAACTTTGCGGCCAAAAACAGCATCCGCTGAGGCCCGAACATCAACCTTGTAAAACTTGGAAAAAGTGTGAACAGAAGACCAAGTAGCGGTCTTACAAACTTGCTCAACAGAGGCCTGGTGCTGAAAAGCCCAGGACGCTCCAACCGCACGAGTAGAATGAGCAGTAACACGAAAAGGGGGACTCCTCCCCTTGGCAGAATAGGCCCCAATGATGGCCTGACGAATCCATTTACTAATGGAAGATTTGGCAGGAGCCAAACCTTTCCTAGGCCCAAAGGGCACCACAAAAAATGCATCAGTCTTACGAAAAGAAGACGTAACCACCAGATAATATTTCACAACACGAACTACATCCAAGGAATGCAGCGCCCTTTCCTTGTCGTTGCTGGGATTAGGACATAGAGAAGGCAGAACAATGTCCTGATTCAGATGAAAGGCAGAGACCACCTTAGGAAGAAAATCTGGCTTGAAACGAAAGACCACCTTGTCCTGATGCCTTTCGAAGTACGGAGCTTTAATGGACAAGGCTGCCAACTCAGAAACACGCCTAACCGAAGTGATAGCCACCAAAAAGGCCACCTTTTGAGTAAGTGAAGACAAAGCGACCTCATTCAAGGGCTCAAACGGAGGACCCTGAAGAGCAGAAAGAACCAGGTTCAAATCCCAGACTGGAACAAAGGGCTTCCTAGGAGGCCGTACATGCGTAACTCCTTGGAAAAAGGTCTTGACTAAGGGATGAAGTGCAAAGGACCTTTGGAAGAACACCGCCAGGGCAGAAACCTGCCCCTTCAAGGTACTAAGTTGAAGCCCCAGATCCAGACCATGTTGAAGAAACTCCAGGATTCTGGAAATGGAGAACTCCCAACAAGAGAAAGACCTACTTTCACACCAGTCAATATAGGACCTCCAGGTCCTATAGTAAATAGTAGAGGAAGAGCGCTTCCTGGCGCTAATAAGAGTCTGAACCACCGCGTCAGAAAGACCTTCCTCCTTCAAGATGGCGGTTTCAGCAGCCACGCCGTCAAAGCCAGCGAAGGTAAATTGGGATAGTGTAGCCGACCCTGGGTGAGCAGGTCCGGCAGTAGAGGCAGAACGAACTGATCCTCTGCCAGCCTTACCAGGTCTGCGAACCAAACCTGCCTTGGCCACCTTGGTGCCACCAGAATCGCCGACGCGCCCTCCATGGCCAGCTTGCGCACCACTCTGGCTAACATTGGAAACGGAGGGAACAGGTAGAGAAACCCCAGATCCCTCCAGTTCAGGGACATGGCATCCACCGCCAGGGCTAGTGGATCCTGCGAGAGAGAAACAAATACCGGAAGCTTGTGATTGTGACGAGAGGCAAAGAGGTCCACCGCCGGGAACCCCCACCTGAGGCAAATCGAGCCAAACACCTGAGGACTGAGGGACCACTCCCCCTGACGAGAGGAGGCCCTGCTCAGAGAGTCCGCCTCCGTGTTCTCCACTCCCGGAATGTAGACTGCTGAGATACACGGGACGTGGCTCTCCGCCCAGTCCAGAATCAAAGACACTTCCCTGGGGGCACTCCTGCTGCGAGTCCCCCCCTGGTGATTGATGTAAGCAACCGCCGTCCGGTTGTCCGACCGGACCTGAACTGGCAGGCCCTGCAACTGATGAGTCAAGCGAAACAGAACCAACCTGATGGCTCTCAACTCCAGAACATTGATGGGCTCGTGAGCCTCCTGCGGGCCCCACAGACCCTGAAACTGGAGGTCCTTCCAAACCCCCCCCCCAACCTGACAGACTGGCATCCATGGTGACTGTTTCCCAACACGGCGCCAGAAAAGATCTGCCCTTCAACAGATTGACAGACCCCAGCCACCATTGCAGAGATCGACGAACTCGGGGAGTCATCAGGAAGGACTGATCCAACGAAAGTGGAGACGTGTCCCAAACCTTCAACAGATGAAGCTGAAGCGTCCTTGTATGAAACTGCGCAAAGGGAACTGCCTCAAATGAGGCCACCATTAGCCCCACCAGCCTCATCCCTAGCCGGATGGCCGGACGAGGGGCCGACAAGAGAAGTCGAACTAACTCCTGAATCAAAAGAATCTTGGCCTGGGGCAGAAACACCCTGGCCTGCGAAGTGTCCAGAGACATTCCCAGAAAGGTCACTACTCTGGACGGAGAAAGAGAAGACTTGGGGTGGTTGATCACCCAACCGAACCTCTCCAGAGTGGACACCACCACCCTGGTGTCCAACTCCGCTTGGTTGAAGGAAGAGGCCATGATCAGAAGATCGTCCAAATAGGGCACAATGCGGATACCCTGAACCCTGAGCAGAGCCATCACCCCCGCCAGCACCTTGGTGAACACCCGAGGAGCCGAGGTGAGACCGAAAGGGAGTGCCACAAACTGAAAGTGCCGATCCTCCACCACGAACCTGAGAAACCTCTGGTGTGCTGGAAAAATCGGAACGTGTAGATAAGCATCCTTGATGTCTATGGACGTCAGAAAGTCTCCCTGACGAAGAGAGTGAATAGCCGAGCGCAGCGTTTCCATGCGGAATTTCCGCAGCCGGATGAACCTGTTGAGAAACTTCAGATCCAAGATGGGACGGACCGATCCGTCCTTCTTGGGTACCGTGAACAGATTGGAATAAAAACCCCTGCCCTGATATGAGGGGGGCACTGGGCAAATGACAGCCATGTCCAGAAGATTCTCTACTGCCACCAGGAGCCCCTGCGCCGCCAGAGGCTCCGAAGGCATCCGAGACCTGAAAAATCTGGAAGGGGGGCGGAGCTCGAACTCCAGCTTGTAACCGGAAGACACCACTTCCCGGATCCATCTGTCCGAGACCTCTTGATCCCAGATCTGGGAGAAGTGTCGCAGCCGTCCCCCCACCCGCATGGGTGAGGGCGCCCCCTCATTGCTGAGCTGGCTTAGTAGCCGGTTTGGGCTTAGAGCCCCAACTGTATCCTGGACGGGCACGTCCTCTGCCCCTGCTCCCAGAATCTCATCTGGAAGAGGGGAAGGCAAATCCCCTGCCAGATCTGGCCCCACGAAAGGAGGGGGTAAAGGAAGGCGCCCCCCGAAAGGGACGGCGTTGTTTCTTGCGTTGAGGTAACCTACCACCCTTGGTGACAGAGTCCAATGTCTCTCCAAAGAGCCGTAATCCAACAAAAGGTAGAGCCGTCAGTGACTTCTTGGACATAAAATCGGCCGCCCACTGGCGCAACCACACCGACCGCCGAATAGTCACCAGCAGAGCCGACGTCCTACCACACATCATCAAGGTGTCATCCAAGGCTGTTAACACAAAAGATAAAAACAACTCACACCGTTTAAGGCTAAGGAACTCGTCACTACCAGGACGAAGCCCGGAAGAAGTCAACAGATCCCTGACCACAGACCTGGCAGCCAACACCATTAGCGCCAAAGCGCAAACGGGCCGCATGGCTGACCCAACGCTAGCAAAACCATGACAAGCCATCTGGTCAATGCGTTTATCCTCTCCATCCTTGAGGGTGGAACAATCAGGTCTATTTTAAAACAGAGGAGTTGGACAACCCCAAAACCGGTGCATCCACCTCGGGGGGGGGATGCCCAGCGCTTAACCGCCTCCGAAGGGAAGGGATATTTCTTATCCCACCCCTGAGGAATGCCAGGGAGCCGAGCCGGCCTGTCCCATTCCTTAGCAATAATTTTGTCAAAATGCCTTTGCGTAGGAAACTCCAAGCGCGGCCTGGATTCCTCAAACAACTCACCCTTCTGCTGTGGCGCCTCCTTGGGAGGGGAAATATTCAGAACCTCCAACATCAGAGCCAGAGCATGAGGAGTATCTGAGAATCTCCCCAAGTCACCAAGCTCGGCATCAGCGCCAAAAGACTGCTCATCGTCCGAAATATCTGAATCCTCATAAACCTCCCCTTCCTCTAGCGGGGAATAATCAGACCAATCCAGATTATTAACGTCATCAAGGTCATCCACCGGCGGAGCCGGCGACAAATGCTTTCTCTTAGCCGGAGCCTTACGGGCGACCGAGCTGGAGATAATTTTCTCAAGGTTGGCCAATCTGGCGCACATCTCAGATTGCAGCTCCCTGCCCATGACGACGTCACACGGGGTGCGTGTCAAGGTGGGAGGGGGAGATGAAGCGCTGACCCAGACGCCTGGGGTTCGGACTGCCGCGTAATAGTTTGTTGTGCACAAGGTATACACAGAAGCACGTCGTCCCCAGTAATGGATACCCCACACAACATACACTTCCGGGGTTGCCCCGAAGGGGTCCCGAGCCCAGTATCCGGGGATGCCTCCATAAGGTGAACTTTTAGTAGTCGCTATGACCCAGGGAATTACGCCAATAAGCAACCCGGGATGCCCCTGTAATGTCCCGAGTGGGAGGATTTATGATCAATAAAATGAACCCAGGGATCTAGGACCGGGGGAAACCCCCTAAATACTACTGATGATCCTCCTGATAAAACCTCCGCCTGAAAAACAGAAAGGAACCCAATAAATGCCAAATAGGACTACTATAAGGAAGAAAAGAAAGAATGAATAGGGCCCACAGGGCCACTCACAGATCCGTAGGAAGCAGGAGCAATGGAGACCTTGCAGCATCCGTGAGGTGAGACGCAGGCCGAGATAGGGGCGTGGTCAGCGCAGACCGCGCGAAGAGCAAAGTCCGCCCCCTTCCTCTATCAGTAAGGAGCCACAAGCTCCGCATCGGCGCCAGAAACAGAGGGGGCAGAGCCGCAGCGACGCGCCGAAAGCTCGCCCCCCCCCCCCACGTAGACGCGAGGGAAGAAGCTCCCTCACTCACAGCCCCTCAGAGACCGGCGCCGCCGACATGCCGCGGCGCCGGTCTAAGTAACACAGCCAGCGGGTGCGACCGCAGCGTCCAGCGGAGCACCCGCCCCGCTCGCTGCGGGGAGACACAGACAACGGGGGGCTGGCCGCGGCAGCGCGCCGAGGGCCGGCCCCGCCCCCCCCCAGAAGTGTGTGAGGGGAAAAACTCCCCTCACAAGGTGAAAAGACCGGCGCCCCGGCTGTAATGGCGGCCGCGGCGCCGCAGACAGTAGAAAAGCACACACACACATACAATCAAGACACACCACACAATAAAGTGAATAAAAGAATAAAGTGAATAAGGACTAGCCCTAAGATAGGGACCCCCAACCCCCACTGTGATAAAAAGGGGGACTGTGGAGGGACCACCCAGGGGCAAAAATCAAGGGACGGGGCATCCCAAACCGGGATCACCAACCCGGTGTAACCGCCTACCCTCTTATTTAGGGTCTCACGGGGGAGCGCTGCTCCTAAGCACCAGAGGTGCCAATATACCCTCGCTCGGGCCAGCAGCCAAGACTGTGGAGGCATGTATCTTAAGGTCAATCCAGGGAAAAAGGGGGTCCGAGCGGAAATAATCAAATAACAGGCCGGGAGTTATCCCGGCTACCTGAAATCCCCCTGTGCAAGGAGGAGCCATCATCTTCTGACTTGCTCGCCGTCTGCAGAGATGGAAAACTGGGTAATGAGTGGGAGGTCCCAGGTATTTATGGATCAGGGAGGGGCTTTCTTTTTGCTATCATCTCTGCAGAACGCCCTCTTCAGGTCGTTATTACCCACATGTTATGGATATCTTGAAGCGGGGTGTGTGACATACTTAGAATAAATATCTAACATGGCAAGAGTGGTAACAGAAATTTTCACATTTTTTCACAATTTTCACCAAAAATTATTAACAATTAATTATTAATATTTAAAGATTGTTCCATTGAAATGCATTGGAGAGCGCCAGGTAGCGAGAGGTCATACCTGTCGCTGTTCAAGGTCGCTCGCTGGCGCTGGGGGTTGAGGCTGGAATAATGATAAATGAGTCGCTATCTGGCGCTATCTCAGTCGCTAAGCAGGATCAGCTTGATAAATGTGTGATTGTGGTGGGGAGCCGGCGTTCTCGTGGCGGTGACCGTCATTACCGTTCGCTCACCAATCGCTACCTGTCGCTATTCCTTCATAAATAAGGGCCATAGACTCACATCTCAGCACGGCCAGCAGACAAACCCCCCTCGCTCAAGGGACGCCGACGCGTTGCGTGACATCAAGCGTCACTTCTCCAGGGCACCACAGACTGACATTTGTCTCTACCTGGCTGTCCTCGTTTAGATATTTTGCACATTGCAATTTGCACTTTATAAGTTTTTGCACATAGGTCAAGATATAATTATTAAGTATATTAAGGTTTATAATTAGTGATTTAGCACATCATAGGATTTATCAGCCAGGTTTAGAGCAGTGGCCATATAAATTATTTATTTAATTTCATGTATTAACGGGTCCAGTAGCAATTACTATCTGGGGGCTGTGTGTATATATTCTTCCGCCCCCCCCCTTCTTCCCTCTCCACAGTGGTATATGTGTTTTTTAATTGGTTTTATATGTGTATATACCTGTACATACAAATTGCTGAATTGATAAAGAAGGTATCAATTCTATTTTCATAAGTGAGTGGTGCCATTTTTGGAGGACAGAGCGGGGAGTTGTGGGACTCCCTGTGTATAGTATAATGATCATCAAGCTTGTATGCTATACAAGAATCTGCAGATGGGGGCCCCGAAGACATGTCCTGGCCACGCCTCCTGTCGGTGCAAATCCAACAGGGGTTCAGGTGGACTGCTTCACTAACTAGGGACTGTCCATACGGAAGCTCCCTGCAGGGCCGAATGCTTAGCGATAGTAAATTGGAAGCTAACGAACAAATGGGAGACGGGTAGCTGACTGTACCTTTTTTTGTGAGGGGTGGGGTTACATTTAGTTGAAACTGGGGAACTAAGAGTCATGTTAAAGAAATGTGGGTCACATGGAATGAGATGGTAGTTGATTTGATGGGAGCGATCTGTGGCTACTGATGCATAATGGATTGACAGGAAATACATTTGGGAAAGAGATTTCTTTAATTATGGGGGAATTAATTTGGCTGGTGGGGAGGTTATGGATTGGCAGAGTATTTATTAGTCTGAGGGGGGTATTCAGGGCCAGCACCAGCACTGAGCATAACAGGGCAAGTGGGGACACTATGAGCAGCAAGATTACTCTCCAGGTGGGGGGGGGGGGGGAGAGCCAGGCCCATACACGGACTGATAATGTAGGCGACCTGCTTGAACCTGGCTTTAAAGTGGATCAACACCCAGGATTTTCACTACTGGTCCACTTCGGTGGGGCACCCGATGGGGGGTGCCCCGCTGTGTGAAACCCCCCAGAAGGGCCGGAAACACTCACCTCACCACGCTCCTACGCGGGCGCTCGTCCAATCAGAGCGCTCAGAGCCGCTGTGGTATGCACGTACAAGCGGCGTCCAACCACAGTGGCTCTGAGCGCTGGAGGCCGCGTCTCGCGCTTCCCTGTAACAGGGAGCGGGCCCCGCCGGCCATTCACAAACGGCCGCACTGCTAGAGGGAAGCGCAAGACACGGCCCGCGCATGCGCCGTTG
This sequence comes from Gastrophryne carolinensis, assembly GCA_027917425.1. Taxonomy (NCBI): domain Eukaryota; kingdom Metazoa; phylum Chordata; class Amphibia; order Anura; family Microhylidae; genus Gastrophryne; species Gastrophryne carolinensis. The sequence goes on along the minus strand of CM051235.1, from coordinate 26,614,321 downwards.
AAACGGGGTTAAGGTAAGGTTTCTGGGCTTCCTGGGGGGTTTCACACCGGGGGACATCCCGATTTCGGATGCCCCGCGGGGAGGGATCTGATCGGCCTGAGAATCTTATAGATTCCTGGGCCGATCAACCCTGGGTGTTGGTCCCCTTTAAGGCTAGAAGAAAATCAGCTGCGATGGAGGAGGTAGTGAGAAATTGAGGGCGATTGGCAGAGGTTCAGGAGGCAGCAAGGACCGTGCGTGGGATGCTCGGCAACAGCAGTGGATTCTATAGCGGCAGCGGAGCAGGCTGCAAAAACTGATGATTATTAGCAGCAGAGATCTTGGCGAGGACACGGGCGACTGCGAGGACTGGAGGATAACAAGAGGCAGAGAAGGATCTATTGGTGGCATGTTAAGTGACAAACCTCAAAAGGGCCCACTGAGACTCTCTTGCCCAGGGGCCTACATGAACTTGTTGAAAACGGTCTCATACATATGTCCATGGGGATGATGAGGCGTGTGTAGCTGCAGAAGCAAGGTTTCTCATGATTTCGAATGTGCCTGGCAAAGCAAGCATGCATACACCAATTCTAGGCCGCACATGCACACTGTGAGAGTGTCAGGGTTCATGCACAACTCTAGAACAGAAGCATGTGTGACGGATGGAAACCATGGGCAACACTGCAAATAGGAAACGTTAGAGCCCTGTCAGTGGAATAAGCCCCTGATAGTGTTAGAAACTTTAAATAGTTCTAGTTAAACCCTGTTAGATGCATTGCTTGGGAATCATTACATCATGAATCCACATGATGGCAGTGTTGCCTAAGAAATGGACCTAACTAATAATAATTGGTCTGGCGTTCTTCTTAATTTAGGTACATAGAGACTTAATCCGGTGGCATTGGCAACATTACCTGCCCTGCCATTGGTTGAGGCTCACAACTTAGTTTGTTAAGGTAACAATACAGAGGTTATAAAAGGGAGAAACCCAAAACTTCTAGAGTGTTTCAATGCTAAGACCATGCTTGATGAGGGGAAGCGTTTAATGTAGTGGAGGAGCTGAGAGACAGCCATGGAGGAAACCTATGGATTGTAATGTTTGCTGTAACCTATGGATTATGCCTGTAACTGGACATTGCTGTTTCTTGTGGATGGAAGCCTTTCAATAAAGAACCTGTTGTTTGCACAAGGAGTGTCATCAATGGAGACCAGCGTCGAATCAGTAAGTGCACCTCCACCCACACATGCCACACTAACCTGGGATGCCCTACCCTAAGTCCAAGAACCCCCCTCGCTACCCAGAGCACGTGCCCACGGCCAGGTACGCGCCCGCTACACATGTATGCAAAGTATAAAGGGAGCGTCTTGGCTGCAGTACACTGCACTCTGGCAGGTTTATGCTTCCTGATCCTTGAGCATGTGTTTCTGATTGCTCATGTGTGAACAACTGGACCTTCCAATAACTACTCCTCGCTTACATTCAGATACTTTGGCTTGACCTCAGCTTGGATTCGACAATGCACAATCCTGAGTAGTTTAGAGCTAGGATCATTCTGCCTCTCAGGCTCAAAATCCGTGCTGCCTATTCTCAGCTTAGTTACCCTTGCCTTTCAGGGCTGTATTTACCATAAGGCAACCCTAGGCACGTGCCTAGGGTGGCAGCCTGGAAGGGGGGGAGGACACTACCCTTACTACTGTAGTCAAGAAAAGAAATTAAAAATCATATAGCCAGAACATTAATGCCTCCTAATAAACACCCTCCAGCCACAGAAGGATTCAGAGTGTATTTGCGTGAAGGGGAGGGCAATGGGTTGAACACAGACCAGAGCATTTCCCCTCCACTGGTGTGGTCATGTGACTCCTGTATGTCAGAATGTAGTAAAAGATGGAACATGCTCCATGCTCTGCTTCTCTGCATTTCCCCCTTTGTGCCCTCCTCCACACACATTCTCTGCATCTAGCCCATTGCACCCTTTCCCCCTACACATTTTTTTTTATATGAACCGTGATCTAACTTAAAAAAGGGGGCGCAAGTGCTTAATGTGACTAGGGCACCATGAACACCAAATACGGCCCTGTTGCCTTTGACCCTTCCAGTCATTTTGGGCTGCCCCTGGCCTTTCATGTACATGTCAATGTGTCATCCTTCAAGTCCTGACAGATTAGTAAGTATACATTTGGCTGATGATTCAGAATTGAGGATCATGTATTTGTTCTGGGGGGGGGGGGGGTATTTAAGACTAAGTACCAACCTGTACCTGTGTACGTGCAACTTACTTTGCCTTCACAGACATCTGTGACATCCACCCACGCAGAGTTGGCGACAATCTCATTGCCCAGGTAATAGTAAGCAATTATTCGGAAGGAGGGAATCATGCGGTAGTCAACAGGGATGTCCACTGCAGTCAACTCACTGTTTGTGACAGATTTCAGGGACAAGATCTGACCTTTGTTGAGGATCTAAAAAGAAAACAGACATAATGGAAACAACAAAAGCATATGTTTGGTACATTCATGCAGGTTTTATTCAGTGTAAACAGATATAGCTAGAGAAGTTGGTGGTAAAATCGTTATCACAAGGTCTGTTTTCAAAAACATTAGTCATGGAGACAACTGAAACAATTAAACGAGTAACAGTTGGGTGCTATGTCCACTTTTGTTATCCTGTTATTTTAGAAGCCTAGGTTAGGTTTGGATGGGAGTTATTCTTAAATAAGGTCAACATTTGAGACCAAAGAGCTTCCCTTTATCGTCAAACACAGGAGATATTTCTTGCTGGATCATATTTCACTCACCATGTAGTAGATCGCCTTAACACTTCCAACGTTGGGACTGACCACCTTAAATTCTACCTTTAGGGTTTCTCTGGGATTCAGGACTTGGATGGGAATATCCATATTGAGGAAGCTATTGCTTGCAGAAGTGTAGGGTGTGAGTGTTAGCGTCTCCTCTAGTCGTCCATCATCTCCAACCACCCTGACCTGTTAAGACAACAAAGATGCAAAAAATCAAATTCTTGCAATTTGAAAAGCATAATCCAAACACCAACACTGTTATATCTTATAGTCATTCATTTCTTGGGGGCATTTTTCGCCCTATAAGACGCACTTATTTTTCCACAAAAAAGGGGGAAAATGTCTGTGCGCCTTATCGGGCGAACGTAAAAAAAAATGAAAATAAAAAAAAAAATAACCTCACCCGCTCCCACGTTGCCTGTCACTCTGCAAGAGGCCAGATGAAGACAGAGGAGCGGCGGGCTCTGTCCCGGCCCCACCGCTGCAATTGCTGTCTTTTCCGGCAGCAATAGCAGGGGCGGGGCCAGAGACAGCGCCCGCCGCTCCTCCATCTGCTGCCTCGGTGGAGGCCATGCCCCCCTGCTGCACTGACCTGGTTGTTCGCCTGTGCCCAGGAAGAGGCAGCAGATGGAGGAGCAGCGGGCCATGTTTCTGGCCCCGCCGCTTTACATTCGCCCAATAAGACACACTGACATTTCCCCCCACTTTTGGTGAAAAAATTGTGCGTCTTATAGGGCGAAAAATACGGTAGTTGATGCATTGATATTTATTGTTTAGGATTATTCTCGTCACAGCTGGTGAGATGTCTCCTCCCTTTCGGGTCGGAGATGGCTGGTTAGATGAATGCTGAGGCATAGAAAGATGGCTGTTTTTCGAATGTAAAAAGGAGCCAGGCTGGCCAGCGTAGTTGCAAGGATGGTAGCCAATCTACCATTATTTTGCACCCTAGCGGTTAGCCTTGTTGAGCTCCGAGCCTTACAGAGATGGAGGCAGAGCTTAAAACGGCTTCCGCTTATTTGCTGCATCAAGAATTTTTCGTCCTCATCAATTTTGCATGGAACATATTGATGGCACTGGTGCTGATAATGTAAGATCCAATGTGGCACGGCACTGTCGATATATGCATGGGGGGGTACATCTTTTCTCGAGCTACAAGTTATAGATAAAGGTCAGGGGGGGGGGGTGTTAGGAAATTACAAGGGCTGTAGGCTAGGTGGATTTTTGAGATGGAAACCAGAATGCATTCAGGCCTGAATGATAAATTTAATCTGGCTCTGTGTATTACTTTAAATTGAGGATGAAATGTGGATAGTCTTGAATTCAGTTAGCTTGACTTGTTATGTCTTATGGGCCGTAGTTGCGTCCACTATGCCGGCCGCCGGCTTCTTGCTAGCAGCAAAGAGAGGGAACAAAACAACACCTGTTAATACAATAATGGGTGTTGGTCCAGTTTAATCCCAAATTTAAAGATGTTGTGGGTGGTTGCCTTGTTGTGTATTGGTGCCTGCGGCACCGGGTTGGTGTAATGCAGTTTCTCTGTTCCTTTAAAATGCAAAATAAAAACTTTTTTTTTAAAAAGATGCTGTGAGTATATACACACATATATATTATTTAATCTGCTTGCAGCGACCCTAAATAAACTACTGATAAAAAACATTAGGATCTGGGATCACAATCCCCTCGTGTTTAAAATATGCCATTGTGTCTGTGTGTATATAACGTTAGCACTTTATGATTATTATTTATAATTTATAATACTATCTATCACAATGTGTATGTAAGGGCACCCTGGTCCTTGTGGTCCGCTCGCATCTTCCACCCTGTCTCCTCACCCTGTCGGGGGGGGGGGGGGGGGGGCACTCCCGGGCGATGACTCTTTACCCGGGGTGAAGGTGGAAAACTGAGCGGTGACCTGACTAGCCAATCAGATATGGTGGACGGGTCCCTTCACTCATGGTGTGATGGATGGAGGTCAGAATCAATAAAATGGCTATATATATATATATATATATATAAACATTTCCTCTCTCCATTAAAAATAGATTCCTATTTGCATTGTATGCTTTAGAGGCTAATAAAGGTGAAATAAACCCTCAGTAAGCCACTTATCTCTGCGCTGATTCTTTCCTTTGCTTGTACTGAGATAGAGCAATAATGTTAATGAAGCACGCTGCTATTAACATATTACTGTGAACAAGATGGCGCTGAGGAGCTGGACACACCTTAATATGTCCGGCCCCCTAGGCGTCCCTAACATTCTTAAGAATAATATATTAAAAATATATTTTGGCTGTGTTGCCCAATCATTGAGCCAGTAATTCGATTTTTTCCTTATATGATGATGTCCAATAGATGACGTGTGCTGTGTTTTTTTACTTCAATATAAAAAATAAAGTGCCACTGGGCGGAGCAGCAGAACACGCTTTCCCACGTAACATCGAGTACATACTGTTATGTCTGTGTCCTCCGTTACGTGTGTTATTTCACTCCCTTAGATTATTTTGGAAGATCGAACGAAACCAGAGAAATCTCTCTGAACTGTAGAGAACAAATGGAGTCTGCTCACGGTTTCCTTGGATCAATGGAGCACAGAGTGCAATCTGAAGGCTTCCTGCATCTCTCTCCTGTCTGCTCTCCTCCCAGGCGGGGTGAGACGGGTCAGCACTGCAACGCCACGCCTGGCTGCGAGCGGGCTACAAGTACAATGATAGTACTGATAACAAGTGCTAATGCTATTGGGCCTTATTCAGGTAAGACTAAGATGGAGTTCCCCCGAAACATGTCATTTGATCTTTTTGTGAGTGTGCGGGATGTTGTTGTCTGCTGCCATGTATTGCTGAACTGCATGAATTTACCAATAAATTGGGCGTTTAATGCTGCCTTTTCCACTGGTGCTGGACGCCCCCTTTTGTTTTCCCAATTAGTTTAGTTGCTTGCTGCTCAGACTCGATTGAGGGGTTGGAGATTTGTGTTGTCTTGGATTTATTTGTTTAGCTGCCGATTAAGTTGTATCATTCCAAAGATATATACATTGTGCAGTGTTTTATTGAAGGGCCGTTGGAGTACTAGTGGGAGAAAACATGGAGCTCTAGTCCAGTCATGTGGCTAACAGATAATATAGGGGGGACAAAATATGGCATTAAGGTCATGAAGGTCAGTAAAATGTATAGTGGTGCCCAGATAGTTGAAGAGTTGTGTGACGGGTGGAAACCATGGGCAACACTAAAAGTAGAAACAATTAGAACCTTGTCACTGGAATAGGCCCCTGATAGTGAATAGAAACCTTAAATAGTGTAGTTAAACCTGTTAGATGAATTTCTTGGGACCATTGCATCATGAAACCACATAATGGCAGTATTGCCTAAGGAATGGACCGAACAGACACTTTATTGGTCTGGCGTTCCCCTTAAGGTTGGTAAATAGAGACTTAGCCAGGTGGCATTGGCAACATTAACTGCCCTGGCATTGGTTGGGACTCGCAACATTAGTTGGGATAGCAACAATACCAAGGTTATATAAGGGAGAGACCAACCCTTCTGTCATGAGGGGATGCAAGTCAATGGTAGTCATGGGAGCTGAGAGACAGCCATGGAGGAAACCATTGGAATAGACTGTTTGCTGTAACCTGGGGATCATGCTGTACTGAACTGTTTGCTGTTTGACCATGGATGGAAGCCAATGAATAAAGACCATGTTGAGTTCACCTAAGAGTGTCATATCTGGATCCAGCATTGTCTGAAGCCAGTAAGTGCACCTCCACCCACACATGCCACACTGACATGGGATGCCCTACACTAGGTCCAAGAACCCCCCCTCGCTCCCCAGAGCACGTGCCCCCGGCCAGGCACACGACCCCTACAATTGTATAAGGGTGTTTTTGAAGAGTATACAGTAGGTTGCATATATGGGCTGGAAGTTGCTATAGGGGTCCCTGTATGGTATAGGCAGTACATACTGTTGTATTAGGAACCCTTGGACACAAAGTAGACATACAGTATAGATGAGTCCCAGGGTTTATGGGTGGGTAACATTCAATAAAAGGACAGTTAGACCATATGGGAACAAGGTACATTAGGGAGCCCTTGACCACCATGTGGCACCCTTGTATGGCATTGGCCCACACAATTATATGGCTTGACATTTTGCCTGTGTGGCCCATACATTTCTGATGGTGGCACTTTAGTGTTTCTAATGGAAAGGGAGTTTGGAGAAGAGGACCTCCCTCCTCCCCACACACAGAAAGTGAAAGTTGTTGAAAGCGCACTTTGAATAGATACAAGAGTTGGGATAAAAGTAGGGCTTCTGGTGCTAATAAAAGTGTGTGTACTTGAGTCACGCTTTAAAAAAGGTTTAGCCAAAGTTTGACTTTGTCTTGTCTTCTTGATGGTAAGTTCTCAAGATGGCCATACACTGCCATCAGTTGCGACCAGAGGAGAGTAGTTGGAGAGCTGAGCTTGCTTCTCCTGCAATGAAAGAGGTTGGCCATTAGAGGGCAGTGTATTTCTAATTCCCGAAGCAGGAAGTGAGGCACAGATGAACCTCTCTGTAGAGGTGGGTGACACATATGTGCTACTGGAGTGTTGGATGTGTCTGGAGATGCCTATGTAGACCATGTGTTCTAAATTGTATTGTGTGTTCAGCATTGCTTCGCACATGGTATCTAAACAATGAGCAAAGTGACAGAAAAGGCTGCCAGCATTGTGTCCTTATAGCCCAAATCCAGGCAAAATATTTTAGGTGGGAATGGGTTGAGTGCCGTCTATGACCTTTCAGCTCTAGCCTCACTTCCATTTAGGACACCGCAGACAGGAAGTGTTTCATGGTCTGTATTCGATTGCTATCTGTCCCAGCTCCTCCCAGTTCATATCTGCATAAATCGTTCCACCTTATATCTGTTCACTTCTGTTTACCTCTTCCTTGTCCCACCTCACCTCTGGTCATTTCACCTATACTGATCTCTACCCACCTCACCTCTGTCCATCATATAACTTCCTTCTGCCCTCCTTTGTTTAACTCATCTCACCAAACTTCTGCTCACCTCACCTATTCCTCTCTCTCTCATCTCTAACCACCTCTGTTCTCTTCCCACCTGACCTCATATCTGCCGACCTTTATCTTTATCTCATCCCACTACTCCTTGGCTCCCCTCACCTCTGCTTACAGTACAGTTTTTCAACTCTTCTTGTCTAATATCAGCTTAACTCACCTCTCCCTGCCCAACATCTGCCCATTTTGTCCCACCTCTTCCCACAGTCACCTCCGCCCATTTTGTCCCACTTCTTACCACAGTCACCTCTGCCCATGTTGTCCCACTTCTTACCACAGTCACCTCTGCCCATGTTGTCCCACTTCTTCCCACAGTCACCTCTGCCCATGTTGTCCCACTTCTTCCCACAGTCACCTCTGCCCATGTTGTCCCATTTCAGCTGTCTGACCAAAAAAGGTTGTGTACCCCTGATCTACAGCATTTTGGAACTGGTCTCCCTGTTCATAATCAACCAATGTCATTTGTATACAGAGCAGGAGAACTTAACTTACCTTAAAGTCCAGTGACTGATCCCCTATATTTAAGTTGATTAGGAAGACCATGATCCCTTCATTATTGGATATGAAGGGATCCATTTTAAGTGTCAGCAGTTCTGGGTCCCCTACTTCTAAATTGTTTAGGCTCTCAAGGACCCACCTCCACCCACTGCCATACAATGATGCACATAGGCAGGCTGATTGATTACTAACACCAGGTAGCGACAGATGAGCATCTGTAGAGCGGATTTCAGAGCGATCGCTAGTAGTCGCTGTGCTCGGCCGTGGTTTATCGTTTCAGAGCGCCTCAGTCAAATATGTTGTGTGAGTCGCAGTACTACGCTGTAGCGCCAGCTCAGTGCGACCGACTCACACCACATTCATAAAAAAAAACAGCCACAAACATCGCCGGCACTCAAAATCATGTAATTGTAGCCCATAGCGCCAGAGGCTGTGTGATTAAAGTCTGTTTTTGAACATGTATCCACTAGTAACAAAGCGAAAACACATGGAATTACATTGTTATTACATTGTAACATGAACACTTTAATACCAGACATTTAAGGACAATTCTGCATAAAAATATTATTAATCAAAAAAGTTCTCAAAAATGTAATTTTCTTGCCCAGGATACATGTCAGAAAGATTTGTGAGTGAACAAAACAAAACAAAAAAATGGGATCAGGAAACGGAGTTAAGGATCGTCCATAGAAATGTATGGGAGAGCGCAAGGTAACGACAGGTAAGACGTGGCGCTTTGCAAGCCTGAACGCCCGCGTGTGACTTGGGTCACACTCCCTCCCCTCGCACATCAACATCAACAGCATCTTGCTCATCTCAACACCAAATATATCTCTAAGACCTTAACCCTTCGGACCACGGACTATCCGCAGCCCTACCCCAGGGTTGCGGCATTGAGTTTTTCTGCATATACTGCTACATCTTTTTTTGTGGAACAACCTTCGATGCGCACCACTGTATAAATACCTACGTCGAAAGAATATAAATTAAAGAGGACCTGTATACAGGGTCAATAGTGTAGCAGGGAACACTGACCTCGCTGTATCACGCTGCCCTATAGGATTACATCCCATAAGCAGACAGGTTAGACGTGGCGCTCTGCAAGCCTGAACGCCGGCGCTGTATGCTGAGCCTGAGCCTGAGGTATAACTATTCAGAGGCAATGATACCTAGTTGTTTCTGATTTGGTTAGTGGGCTAAATCACCCTCCTCAAACAAACAAATTCCAAGTGCCTTTATTCACATTGACTAACATTTTAACAGTGTAATTCTGTCTATAATCTTTAACATTTCAGGTTTTAACCCACGCCTGCGGCTCAATTTCTAACATTGCTTTCCCTCCACAGCGCGCCTGCTACTAACCTTTTCCTTTTGGGGCTCCTCCCATACCAGGATTAGATTGGTACACCTACTCCACTGTTTAGACGGGGAGGCCGATTCATTAATAGCGCCAGGTAGTGACAGATGAGCGCCAGTAGCGTGATTTTCACAGCGCCAGCTAGTATTCGCTGTGCTTGGCCGGGGTTTGCTTGTTGACAGCGACTCAGTCGGTGTGCGGTAATGTTGAATACGGGCTTAGGGGTCGCTGTTTCACAGGTTCTGCGTTGTATGGGTGCGCCTGACAGCGAATGGCCAGAGCGAACGGCTTGCTGCAGATTCATTAACAAATCATGCTCCGAATTTTTTAGCGCTGTGAATTCCTTGTTTAAACCCCAGACTGCTGGCGGCGATGGATTTAAAATAGTTTTTAACCCCCAAACAACCATATTTTTTTATTGTAAAATTATACAAGTTTTTATAAACATTTTGTAATATGAATACATTAATATCAGACCTGTAATATCAATTCTGCACAAAATAATTTTTTTTTTTTTTTACCTTAAAAAAAAAATCCTAACATTGCAGAAGTGGTCACAGGATTTTTGACATTAAAAAAAAAAAAAACCATTAATAGCAATTAATTATGATTCATTAAAGATTGCTCCATTGAAATGCATTGGACATCGCCAGGGAGCGACAGGTCATACCTGTCGCTGTGATGGGATTAGCAGCGGCGCTGTTCGTTGCAGTCCGCTACATGATGAATCCCGCGGTAGCTGCCGCTCTCGCCGGCGCTAGCCTCATTTAGCTTGATAAATGCGTCATTGTGGCCGACGCCGGGCATACTTGAGTCGGTAGCCGCCATTAGCTGGCGGGACCTGGCGCTCGTCAGACACTACCTGGCGCTATCGCTTTGTCTTTGTCGTGTCTTGATGGTAAGCTCTAAAGATGGCATATAATGAAATAGCACAGAGCAGTTATGAGAATTATTCCAAATAAAAATATCAAAGCAGTTAAAAAGTCCAGATATTTAGAAAGTTCCAGAGTTGTCCCACAAGCGCATGCACAATTCCACAATGACTACGGTCAATCCGATTCAAACCGCCATGTGCCCGTCACCTTATAAATTTAACACTTACCAGAAGGGAAGGGAATTTAATTAATAGCCTTATTTATAACTCCTGAATTCTTCTCATATATTGGATTATAATTCTCCTTCCAATCATCAAATAGCGCAGAGAGCTTATACCTTAAAGTCAGCTCGATCGCATATTCAGCATGGAGACAAGAGAGGAAAAAGGGATCGGTGGACGGCGGCGGCGGCGATACTACTCCACCATACCCTTAGGAGTCCACATGCAAGCAGAGCATTCTTCCCTCCCCCCACCATCGGCCGAGGTGAAGCAGAGGTTGGGTGAGAACTGCTCTTGTAAAAACTGCGCTTGTATACAGATTTTTAATTGTAAGTGCGCATTTGGCACTTTTTTATATAGAACTTTTTAATTGAAGAACTTATTACGCTAGATCCCTTTTTCCTCTCTTGTCTCCATGCTGAATATGCGATCAAGCTGACTTTAAGGTATAAGCTCTCTGCGCTATTTGATGATTGGAAGGAGAATTATAATCCAATATATGAGAAGAATTCAGGAGTTATAAATAAGGCTATTAATTAAATTCCCTTCCCTTCTGGTAAGTGTTAAATTTATAAGGTGACGGGCACATGGCGGTCTGAATTGGATTGACCGTAGTCACTGTGGAATTGTGCATGCACTTGTGGGACAACTTTGGAACTTTCTAAATATCTGGACTTGCTTTGATATTTTTATTTGGAATAAGTCTGTCTCATAACTGCTCTGTGCTATATCATTATATGCTATATATGAACGTTGTAAAGTGTAGCATTTTGAACAAAGACTAATTTAAAGTTCAATTCCAGTGCGGTAATTTACAGTAAAGCTCTAAAGATGGCCATCAAATCAAGCAAATCAAGTCTATAGCTTCATTGTGAAACTGTTCTCAGCATGCTGGAAAGGGCTACAGGTCAGATAAACAACCAATGTAATGTGTATATAGACCAAGAGAACCCTGCTACATAGAAGAATGTCTATCCTGTTAGTTACCTTAAAGTCCAATGACCGATCCCCTTTATTTGTGTTGACTGGGAGGACCACCATTCCATCCTTATTAGTATTGAGGGAAACCGCTGGATTGTTTGATCCTAACAATGTGACTGAGATGCCCCATGCTGGAGATCCATCAGAAAGGGTGACTTCTGCCTGTAAAACATGAAAAGTATTGTATTATTCCTTCATCCGCCCTAGTGCTGATGAGAGCCTAAAGCTCGAAACACGTGTCCACTAGTTGGATGTGTCTGGCTGTGTAAATTTAAAGCTAATCCTTGGCATTGCACCCTTAGCGTTTCTAAGGGCCTCGGATGGCACAGAGACATAAAGAGATGATTTGCATAGCTCCACCTGCTGCAAGGATTGATGGGTAATGCTATCTGTCCTTGTATTGGGTACTTGCAAATACTTTCTGTTTTAGGAAAGCTCCTCTCTTCCTTTACCTAAGTAGAGGGTTTTTTGGTCTCTTTAGCCTCCCCTATATTAAGCCTAACATGGGTCTCTCCACATACTGGCTTGCGACTATTTCTTCAATAATTGAAACGTGCACCGTGCTTCCCCTCAGTTTTAAATCACGTGCTTTGAAAACATCACAGAGATGTGAGGAAAGGTAAGTCAGATGAGGAGACTTGGAGTGACTATACAAAAGAGAGAGAGAGATAGATGCCAAGATGAAGCCGGAAGATTTGCTTTTTTGCCATGCCTCTGTTCCTGCTTTGGAGAGGCTTTTGCCTTTGATCTTACTTATCTGTTGCCGACCTTCACCTGGATTTATGACTATGCATCTTGCTGCCTACCTATGACTGGCTGAAGGATCAGTATCAGAGCGTTGTTGTTAATGGCGTGCAATCTGAACAAAGGCGAGTTACAAGTGGTGTGCCGCAAGGCTCTGTCCTGGGCCCCATTCTTTTTAATATGTTTGTAAGTGACATAGGAGAAGGCTTGGTAGGAAAAGTTTGCCTGCTTGCTGATGATACAAAGGTAAGTAATAGGGTGGATATTCCTGGAGGTGTCTGCAACATGGAAAATGATTTAGCTTTACTGGATAAATGGTCAAAACTGTGGAAACTAGAGTTTAATGTCTCTAAATGCAAAATCCTGCACTTGGGTAAAAGTAATCCCTGCTCTGAGCACCGTATGGGCAGTACTGTATTAGCCAGGACCTCGGAGGAGAGAGATTTAGGGATACTGATTACTGATAGCTGCAAGATGAGTGGACAGTGTAGCCAGGCAGTGGGAAAAGCAAGCAGGATGCTCGGCTGCATGGCTCGAGGCATCACCAGTAGGAAGAGGGAGGTTGTGATGCCGCTGTATAGAGCCCTGGTAAGGCCACAGCTAGAATACTGTGTGCAGTTCTGGAGGCCTTACCTGCAAAAATACATTATTCAAATTGAACGTGTCCAAAGGCCGGCAACAACAATGGTGGAAGGACTTAAACTTAAAACTTATCAGGAAAGACTGAAAGAACTTAATTTGTACAGTCTGGAGGAAAGAAGGGAGAGGGGGGACATGATTGAGACCTTTAAATGTGTGAAAGGATTCAATTAGGTTGAGGAGGGAAGTGTTTTTAAGAAGAAACGTAGTGATAGAACAAGGGGACACAACCTGAAGCTAGTCGGGGGGAAGATCAGGAGCAATGTTAGAAAATATTATTTTACAGAAAGAGTAGCAGGTGCTTGGAACAAACTTTCAGCAGAGGTAGTTGAAAAATCGTCAGTCGCGGAATTTAAAAATGTATTCTATTTATTCTATTTAATCACTACACAATCTAGATGATTAAAAACCCTGAAAAAACACATAAAAAAGACAATACATATAGGACAGACCAACATGAAGGTGCGTAGGTGATGGGGAGAGTGCTGGCACATATAAATAACAATCAGCATGTAAAGATAAAATTAAAATCAGGAAAATATATAGTGATATAGTAATATAATAGTAATATATATATATATATATATATATATATATATATATGATCTAACAATGCAAATAACAGTGTGCAAATCCTGCCTAGATCCGGATCCTAAGTAACTCTAAAGTGAATAAATATCCCATAAAAAATCTAATAAATAACAATACAATACTTCACCAATATAAATACTCTAATCAATCAGACCATAGATGCCAATAAATACCGAATATACCACAAAAAATCATACCAAGGTATAGTCAAAATTAGAGATGAGCGAATCTATTCGGACGAACACGAATTCGGTCCGAATTTCAGGAAAAATTCGATTCTGAACGAATCCGAATTTCCCCGCGATTCGATCGATCAAAGTTTTCCTTTAAACTCCATTTATTTCAATTACACCCATTGTAAAATGGTGGATGCACATGTCTGGACATATCCCCTGGGGCAAGTTATCATGGGAAGGTCACATGCAGCCTATCTGCAGCCAGGAAGCCCGGTGACGTCACAGTGCTATATAAACGGCGGCCATCTTGCTTGTGCGCATTTCAGCCTTGCATTGCAGACAGAACGGAGGTTGCTGCAGACAGGGAGAGACTTACAGACAGGCAGGGAGAGTCAGGGAGACCCACAGAGACCCACACAGTGCCAGGGAGAGCCAGGGAAAGATAGGGAAAAATCGGGAACGATCCAGGAAGGGACAGTAGAGAAAGTGACAGGGAAACTTTTTTTTTATTTTCACTTCACTTCGTTTGCCAGATCAGTTTTAAATTGCTTTTTTTTGTGCTGTAAATATTCCTGGCCACTGTGCATCCCATCTTGGCAGTGGCATATTTAACCCTATCTGTTGCACACAAGCATTTCTTATAACTCGATTAGTTTTAATTTTTTTTGTATGCTGTAAAAACCCCAGCCCACATGGGCATACTATTTCAGCACATTTCACCCTATCTGTTATACTAAATCATCTTCTAAAGGCTCTGTTTTATTAATATATTGCATTTTGAATTGGTTTTGTGCGTCCTTTAAAAACACCAGGCCGCAGGGTATCCCAAACCGGCACATTTCACCCTGTTATACTAAAGCAGCTTCTACAGGCTCTGTTTTATTAATATATTGCATTTTGAATTGGTTTTGTGCGTCCTGTAAAAACACCAGGCAGCAGGGTATCCCAAACCGGCACATTTCACCCTATCTGTTATACTAAAGCAGCTTCTACAGGCTCTGTTTTATTAATATATTGCATTTTTAATTGGTTTTGTGCGTCCTGTAAAAACACCAGGCCGCAGGGTATCCCAAACTGGCACATTTCACCCTATCTGTTATACTAAATCAGCTTCTAAAGGCTCTGTTTTATTAATATATTGCATTTTGAATTGGTTTTGTGCGTCCTGTAAAAACGCCAGGCTGCAGGGTATCCCAAACCGGCACATTTCACCCTGTTATACTAAAGCAGCTTCTACAGGCTCTGTTTTATTAATATATTGCATTTTGAATTGGTTTTGTGCGTCCTGTAAAAACACCAGGCCGCAGGGTATCCCAAACCGGCACATTTCACCCTATCTGTTATACTAAATCAGCTTCTAAAGGCTCTGTTTTATTAATATATTGCATTTTGAATTGGTTTTGTGCGTCCTATAAAAACACCAGGCCGCAGGGTATCCCAAACCGGCACATTTCACCCTATCTGTTATACTAAATCAGCTTCTACAGGCTCTGTTTTATTAATATATTGCATTTTGAATTGGTTTTGTACGTCCTTTACACATTTCACCTTATAAGTTATACTAAAGCAGCTTCTACAGGCTCTGTTTTATTAATATATTGCATTTTTAATTGGTTTTGTGCGTCCTGTAAAAACACAAGGCCGCAGGGTATCCCAAACCGACACATTTCACCCTGTTATACTAAAGCAGCTTCTACAGGCTCTGTTTTATTAATATATTGCATTTTGAATTGGTTTTGTGCGTCCTGTAAAAACACCAGGCCGCAGGGTATCCCAAACCGGCACATTTCACCCTATCTGTTATACTAAAGCAGCTTCTACAGGCTCTGTTTTATTAATATATTGCATTTTGAATTGGTTTTGTGCATCCTGTAAAAACACCAGGCCGCAGGGTATCCCAAACTGGCACATTTCACCCTATCTGTTATACTAAATCAGCTTCTAAAGGCTCTGTTTTATTAATATATTGCATATGTCTGGACATATCCCCTGGGGCAAGTTATCATGGGAAGGTCACATGCAGCCTATCTGCAGCCAGGAAGCCCGGTGACGTCACAGTGCTATATAAACGGCGGCCATCTTGCTTGTGCGCATTTCAGCCTTGCATTGCAGACAGAACGGAGGTTGCTGCAGACAGGGAGAGACTTACAGACAGGCAGGGAGAGTCAGGGAGACCCACAGAGACCCACACAGTGCCAGGGAGAGCCAGGGAAAGATAGGGAAAAATCGGGAACGATCCAGGAAGGGACAGTAGAGAAAGTGACAGGGAAACTTTTTTTTTATTTTCACTTCACTTCGTTTGCCAGATCAGTTTTAAATTGCTTTTTTTTGTGCTGTAAATATTCCTGGCCACTGTGCATCCCATCTTGGCAGTGGCATATTTAACCCTATCTGTTGCACACAAGCATTTCTTATAACTCGATTAGTTTTAATTTTTTTTGTATGCTGTAAAAACCCCAGCCCACATGGGCATACTATTTCAGCACATTTCACCCTATCTGTTATACTAAATCATCTTCTAAAGGCTCTGTTTTATTAATATATTGCATTTTGAATTGGTTTTGTGCGTCCTTTAAAAACACCAGGCCGCAGGGTATCCCAAACCGGCACATTTCACCATATCAGTTATACTAAAGCAGCTTCTACAGGCTCTGTTTTATTAATATATTGCATTTTGAATTGGTTTTGTGCGTCCTGTAAAAACACCAGGCCGCAGGGTATCCCAAACCGGCACATTTCACCCTGTTATACTAAAGCAGCTTCTACAGGCTCTGTTTTATTAATATATTGCATTTTGAATTGGTTTTGTGCGTCCTGTAAAAACACCAGGCCACAGGGTATCCCAAACCGGCACATTTCACCCTATCTGTTATACTAAAGCAGCTTCTACAGGCTCTGTTTTATTAATATATTGCATTTTGAATTGGTTTTGTGCGTCCTGTAAAAACACCAGGCCGCAGGGTATCCCAAACCGGCACATTTCACCCTATCTGTTATACTAAAGCAACTTCTACAGGCTCTGTTTTATTAATATATTGCATTTTGAATTGGTTTTGCGCGTCCTGTAAAAACACCAGGCCGCAGGGTATCCCAAACCAGCACATTTCACCCTGTTATACTAAAGCAGCTTCTACAGGCTCTGTTTTATTAATATATTGCATTTTGAATTGGTTTTGTGCGTCCTGTAAAAACACCAGGCCGCAGGGCATCCCAAACCAGCACATTTCACCCTGTTATACTAAAGCAACTTCTACAGGCTCTGTTTTATTAATATATTGCATTTTGAATTGGTTTTGCGCGTCCTGTAAAAACACCAGGCCGCAGGGTATCCCAAACCAGCACATTTCACCCTATCTGTTATACTAAATCAGCTTCTACAGGCTCTGTTTTATTAATATATTGCATTTTGACTTGGTTTTGTGCGTCCTATAAAAACACCAGGCCGCAGGGTATCCCAAACCGGCACATTTCATCCTGTTATACTAAAGCAGCTTCTACAGGCTCTGTTTTATTAATATATTGCATTTTGAATTGGTTTTGTGCGTCCTGTAAAAACACCAGGCCGCATGGGCATCCCAAACCAGCACATTTCACCCTATCTGTTATACTAAATCAGCTTCTAAAGGCTCTGTTTTATTAATATATTGCATTTTGAATTGGTTTTGTGCGTCCTTTACAAACACCAGGCCGCAGGATATCCCAAACCAGCACATTTCACCCTATCTGTTATACTAAATCATCTTCTAAAGGCTCTGTTTTATTAATATATTGCATTTTGAATTGGTTTTGTGCGTCCTTTAAAAACACCAGGCCGCAGGGTATCCCAAACCGGCACATTTCACCATATCAGTTATACTAAAGCAGCTTCTACAGGCTCTGTTTTATTAATATATTGCATTTTGAATTGGTTTTGTGCGTCCTGTAAAAACGCCAGGCCGCAGGGTATCCCAAACCGGCACATTTCACCCTGTTATACTAAAGCAGCTTCTACAGCCTCTGTTTTATTAATATATTGCATTTTGAATTGGTTTTGTGCGTCCTGTAAAAACACCAGCCCGCAGGGTATCCCAAACCGGCACATTTCACCCTGTTATACTAAAGCAGCTTCTACAGGCTCTGTTTTATTAATATATTGCATTTTGAATTGGTTTTGTGCGTCCTTTAAAAACACCAGGCCGCAGGGTATCCCAAACCTGCACATTTCACTCTATCTGGTATACTAAAGCAGCTTCTACAGGCTCTGTTTTATTAATATATTGCATTTTGAATTGGTTTTGTGCGTCCTGTAAAAACACCAGGCCGCAGGGTATCCCAAACCGGCACATTTCACCCTATTTGTTATACTAAAGCAGCTTCTACAGGCTCTGTTTTATTAATATATTGCATTTTGAATTGGTTTTGTGCGTCCTGTAAAAACACCAGGTCGCAGGGTATCCCAAACCGGCACATTTCACCCTGTTATACTAAAGCAGCTTCTACAGGCTCTGTTTTATTAATATATTGCATTTTGAAT
This sequence comes from Gastrophryne carolinensis, assembly GCA_027917425.1. NCBI lineage: Eukaryota > Metazoa > Chordata > Amphibia > Anura > Microhylidae > Gastrophryne > Gastrophryne carolinensis. Next base: position 26,595,906 of record CM051235.1, on the reverse strand, counting down.
TGGTTTTGCGCGTCCTGTAAAAACACCAGGCCGCAGGGTATCCCAAACCGGCACATTTCACCCTATTTGTTATACTAAATCAGCTTCTAAAGGCTCTGTTTTATTAATATTGCATTTTGAATTGGTTTTGTGCGTCCTGTAAAAACACCAGGCCACAGGGTATCCCAAACTGGCACATTTCACCCTATCTGTTTTACTAAATCAGCTTCTAAAGGCTCTGTTTTATTAATATATTGCATTTTGAATTGGTTTTGTGCATCCTGTAAAAACACCAGGCCGAATGGGCATCCCAAACCAGCACATTTTACCCTATCTGTTATACTAAATCAGCTTCTAAAGGCTCTGTTTTTTTAATATATTGCTTTATGAATTGGTTTTGTGCAGCCTTTAAAAACACCAGGTCGCAGGGTATCCCAAACCGGCACATTTCACCCTGTTATACTAAATCAGCTTCTACAGGCTCTGTTTTATTAATATATTGCATTTTGAATTGGTTTTGTGCGTCCTGTAAAAACACCAGGCCGCAGGGTATCCCAAACCGGCACATTTCACCCTATCTGTTATACCAAAGCAGCTTCTACAGGCTCTGTTTTATTAATATATTGCATTTTGAATTGTTTTTTGTGTGACCTGTCCAAGTTTCTGCTGCTGCAAAGGGACCACATTCACCCAGTGGGCCGTAAACGACATGTACTGTCTCTGACTGTAGTTACAGCTCCAGACGTCGGCGCTGCCATGCACTTTACTCCAGCCTACCATGTGTGCAGGGCACGGAGGTTTCACGCTGTGCTTCACATGGTTTGTCTTGGCGAACGGAGTCACACAGGGGAGGAACTGCTTAAATGTATTCATCAAGAATAGATGAAATCAGTGGAATGGCAGAGAAGGGGGACATTGTAATTACAGGTGACTTCAACATGCCTGATGTGGACTGGAATATCCCAAGTGCATCGACATGCAAGAGCAGGACTATATTAGAGGCACTTAATGGAGTGTCTCTAAAACAACTTGTGACATTGCCAACTAGAAGAGATAACATTCTGGACTTAGTTCTGACCAATGGGGATCTGGTGTCCGAGGTCAGGGTTGAAGAAAATCTGGGTTCCAGTGACCATCAATGCTTATGGTTCAGAATAAAAACAGACATTGTGCAATCACACACCAGAACCAAAGTGCTAGACTTTAGGAAGACAAACTTCAAGGAAATGGTGGAGTATGTAGAAAGAAAATTAGGTGAGTGGAACAGAGTAGCAGAAGTGAGTGCCCAGTGGTCACTATTAAAAATGGCCATCTTAAAGGCAACTAAGCAATATGTGAAACAAACTAGCAATAAAAGGAAGAAGAAACCATTATGGTTTACTAGGGAAGTCAGCACTATCATAAAAGATAAGAAGTCTGCCTATAAGAAGTATAAAGTAAATGGAAGTGTAGCTGACAGAGAGGCATATAAAATTAAACAGAGGGAAGCAAAACTAATTATAAGGACTGCTAAAGGGCAAAAAGAGGAAGAAATGGCCAAATCTATGAAGAGGGGAGATAAAACCTTTTTCCGATATATTGGTAACAGAAAGAAGAAAAACAATGCAGTCTCAAAAATTAGAAATAGGGAAAATAAATATACTGACGGAGATAAGGCTGTGGCTGACCATCTGAATAGCTACTTTTGTTCGGTATTTTCAGATAGTAGCAGGCATGGTCATAGCACAACATCCAGCTGGGAGGGTACAGCTCCGGAGTTTCTGGAGGCTGATGTCTTAGCCGAGCTGGCACATCTAAAGGTAAGTAAGGCAATGGGTCCAGATGGAATCCACCCCAGAGTTCTAAGGGAACTTAGATTTGTGATTGCAGCCCCTCTAACTGATTTACTTAACCATTCCCTTTCAACTGGTGAGGTTCCAGATGATTGGAGAATGGCCAATGTCGTACCAATCCATAAAAAGGGGAGTAGAGAAGAAGCCAGTAATTACAGGCCAGTTAGTTTAACATCTATAGTGGTCAAATTAATGGAAACACTCTTAAAAAAACAGATAATTTCCCATCTAAAAATGAATGACCTATTGGACCCAAAACAGCACGGCTTTACTGAGGGCAGATCATGTCAGACCAATCTTATTGATTTCTTTGACAATGTCACTAAAGTGTTAGATGAAGGTGGTGCTGTGGATATCGCCTATCTGGATTTTAGCAAAGCCTTTGACACTGTACCACATAAGGAGCTCATAGATAAGTTATTGAAGGTAGGACTCAATCCCTGGATAGTTCAGTGGATTTCCAGTTGGCTGAGGGATCGGTATCAGAGCGTTGTTGTAAATGGCGTGCAACCTGAACAAAGGCGAGTTACAAGTGGTGTGCCGCAAGGCTCTGTCCTGGGCCCCATTCTTTTTAATATATTTGTAAGTGACATAGGAGAAGGCTTGGTAGGAAAAGTTTGTCTGTTTGCTGATGATACAAAGGTTAGTAATAGGGTGGATATTCCTGGAGGTGTCTGCAACATGGAAAATGATTTAGCTTTACTGGATAGATGGTCAAAACTGTGGAAACTAGAGTTTAATGTCTCTAAATGTAAAATCATGCACTTGGGTAGAAGGAATCCCTGCTCTGAGTACCGTATGGGCAGTACTGTGTTAGTCAGGACCTCGGAGGAGAGAGATTTAGGGGTACTGATTACTGATAGCTGCAAGATGAGTGGACAGTGTAGCCAGGCAGTGGGAAAAGCAAGCAGGATGCTCGGCTGCATAGCTCGAGGCATCACCAGTAGGAAGAGGGAGGTTGTGATGCCGCTGTATAGAGCCCTGGTGAGGCCACAGCTAGAATACTGTGTGCAGTTCTGGAGACCTTACCTGCAAAAAGACATTATTCAAATAGAACGTGTCCAAAGGCGGGCAACGAAAATGGTGGAAGGACTTAAACTTAAAACTTATCAGGAGAGACTTAAAGAACTTAATTTGTACAGTCTGGAGGAAAGAAGGGAGAGGGGGGACATGATTGAGACCTTTAAATATGTGAAAGGATTGAATAAGGTTCAGGAGGGAAGTGTTTTTAAGAAGAAACTTAATGATAGAACAAGGGGGCACAACCTGAAGCTAGTCGGGGGGGAAGATCAGGAGCAATGTTAGAAAATATTATTTTACAGAAAGAGTAGTAGATGCTTGGAACAAACTTCCAGCAGAGGTAGTTGAAAAATCAACAGTCACTGAATTTAAACATGCCTGGGATAAGCACACATCTATCCTAAGATAAAGAGTACATACAGTATACACATAAGGGCATACTAGATGGACCGTATGGTCTCCTTCTGCCGTCAACCTTCTATGTTTCTATGTTTCTATGAAATCCAAACATGGCTTACTCCAAGAAAGCTGAAAATGGGAACCATGGTTACCGACAATGGAAAGAACATTTTGTCTGCGCTGCGACAAGGAAGGCTGACCCATGCGCCCTGCATGGCTCACGTCTTCAATCTGGCTGTGAAGCGGTTTCTGAAGTCTTCCCCCCATCTGCAAGACATCCTAACAACTTCAAGGAAACTTTGCATGCACTTCCGCCACTCACACACCGCCAAGCACACCCTTCTTGAGCTACAGCGGCAGAACGGTAGCCCCCAACATAGTCTGATTTGCGATGTTTCCACCCGTTGGAATTCCACCCTGCATATGTTGGACAGACTATACGAACAGAGAAAAGCCATCACGGATTTCTTGATGATCCAAGCGGATAGGGGGACTCCCCTGTGTAACTTCAATGTCAACCAGTGGCAGCTCATACGTGACACCTGCCGTTTGCTCAGGCCCTTTGAGGAAGCCACTTTATTTGTGAGTCACCAGGATTACGGGATGAACGACGTGATTCCACTACTTCATGTACTACAGCACATGTTGGAAACCATGGCTGGTCAGGGCACTGGAGACATGGCGTCTACATCTTACGGCCACATGAACCCCGTTGGAGCTGAACTGGAGGAGGAGGAGGAAGAGGAGGAGGAGTGGCACAGGGCACAGTTTAGGCTTAGTGAAATGGCTGGTTTATCTAGTCAGTGGACAGGAGAGGAGGAGCAGGAGCAGCCAGAGGAGCTAGAGGGTTGTGAGGAAGGCGAGACAGAGGACCCAGACACACCGTGGCAGTATGCAGTGGAGATGGAGACAGGTAGTCCCTCCGAGTCACTTGGCAGGAAGCATGCTCACGTGCTTGCGTAGTGACCCCATAATTGTTTACATTTGTCAGCGGGATGACTTCTGGCTCTCCACCTTATTGTACCCTCGCTTCCAGCACAAAATGGGGGCATTTTTTGGGCTCCTGCTGATGCCAACTTCAGGGTGTGTCTTTAGGCCAATTTTGGGGTTCCTGCTGCCATTTCCAGTGTCTCTTTCAAGCTATGTTCGGGCTCCTGCTGCTGCTGCTTGCAACTCCAGGGTGTCATTCAGCCAAATATTGGGCTCCTGCTGCCAACTCCAGTGTCTCTTTCAAGCTATGCTTGACCTCCTGCTGCTGCTGCTGCCAACTGCAGTGTGTCTTTAGGCCAATTTTTGGGTTCCTGCTGCCAACTCCAGTGTCTCTTTCAAGCTCTGTTTGGGCTCCTGCTGCTGCTGCTTGCAACTCCAGGGTGTCATTCAGCCAATTTTTGGGCTCCTGCTACCAACTCCAGTGTCTCTTTCAAGCTATGTATGGGCTCCTGCTGCTGCTGCTTGCAACTCCAGGGTGTCATTCAGCCAATTTTTGGGCTCCTGCTGCCAACTCCAGTGTCTCTTTCAAGCTATGTTTGGCATCCTGCTGCTGCTGCTTGCAACTCCAGTGTGTCATTCAGCCAATTTTTGGGCTCCTGCTGCAACCTCCAGTGTCTCTTTCAAGCTATGTTTGGGCTCCTGCTGCTGCTGCTTGCAACTCCAAGGTGTCATTCAGCCAATTTTTTGGCTCCTGCTGCCAACTCCAGTGTCTCTTTCAAGATATGTTTGGCCTCCTGCTGCTGCTGCTGCACACTGCAGTGTGTCTTTAGGCCAATATTTGGGCTCCTGCTGCCAACTCCCGTGTCTCTTTCAAGCTATGTTTGGGCTCATGCTGCTGCTGCTTGCAACTCCAGGGTGTCATTCAGCCAATTTTTGGGATCCTGCTGCCAACTCCAGTGTCTCTTTCAAGCTATGTTTGGGCTGCTGCTGCTGCTGCTACTGCTTGCAACACCAGGGTGTCATTCAGCCAATTTTTGGGCTCCTGCTGCCAGCTCCAGTGTCTCTTTCAAGCTATATTTGGGCTGCTGCTGCTTGCAACTGCAGGGTGTCATTCAGCCAATTTTTGGGATCCTGCTGCCAACTCCAGTGTCTCTTTCAAGCTATGTTTGGCCTCCTGCTGCTGCTGCCAACTGCAGTGTGTCTTTAGGCCAATTTTTGGGCTCCTTCTGCCAACTCCAGTGTCTCTTTCAAGCTATGTTTGGGCTCCTGCTGCTGCTTGCAACTCCAGGGTGTCATTCAGCCAATTTTTGGGCTCCTGCTGCCAAGTCCAGTGTCTCTTTCAAGCTATGTTTGGCCTCCTGCTGCTGCTGCTGCCAACTGCAGTGTGTCTTTAGGCCAATTTTTGGGCTCCTGCTGCCAACTCCAGTGTCCCTTTCAAGCTATGTTTGGGTCCTGCTGCTGCTGCTGCTTGCCACTCCAGGGTGTCATTCAGCCAATTTTTGGGCTCCTGCTGCCAACTCCAGTGTCTCTTTCAAGCTTTGTTTGGGCTCCTGCTGCTGCTACTGCTTGCAACTCCAGGGCGTCATTCAGCCAATTATTGGGCTCCTGCTGCCAACTCCAGTGTCTCTTTCAAGCTATGTTCGGCCTCCTGCTGCTGCTGCCAACTGCAGTGTGTCTTTAGGCCAATCTTTGGGTTCCTGCTGCCAACTCCACTGTCTCTTTCAAGCTATGTTTGGGCTGCTGATGCTTGAAACTCCAGGGTGTCATTCAGCTAATTTTTGGGCTCCTGCTGCCAACTCCAGTGTCTCTTTCAAGCTATGTTTGGCCTCCTGCTGCTGCCAACTGCAGTGTGTCTTTAGACCAATTTTTGGGTTCCTGCTGCCAACTCCAGTGTCTCTTTCAAGCTATGTTTGGGCTCCTGCTGCTGCTGCTTGCAACTCCAGGGTGTCATTCAGTCAATTTTTGGGCTCCTGCTGCCAACTCCAGTGTCTCTTTCAAGCTATATTTGGCCTCCTGCTGCTGCTGCCAACTGCAGTGTGTCTTTAGGCCAATTTTGGGCTCCTGCTGCCAACTCCAGTGTCTCTTTCAAGCTATGTTTGGAATCCTGCTGCTGCTGCTAACTGCAGTGTGTCTTTAGGCCAATTTTTGGGCTCCTTCTGCCAACTCCAGTGTCTCTTTCAAGCTATGTTCGGGCTCCTGCTGCTGCTGCTGCTTGCAACTCCAGGGTGTCATGCAGCCAATTTTTGGGCTCCTGCTGCCAAGTCCAGTGTCTCTTTCAAGCTATGTTTGGCCTCCTGCTGCTGCTGCTGCCAACTGCAGTGTGTCTTTAGGCCAATTTGTGGGTTCCTGCTGCCAACTCCACTGTCTCTTTCAAGCTATGCTTGGGCTGCTGCTGCTGCTTGCAACTCCAGGGTGTCATTTAGCCAATTTTTGGGCTGCTGCTGCCAACTCCAGTGTCTCTTTCAAGCTATGTTTGGCCTCCTGCTGCTGCCAACTGCAGTGTGTCTTTAGACCAATTTTTGGGTTCCTGCTGCCAACTCCAGTGTCTCTTTCAAGCTATGTTTGGGCTCCTGCTGCTGCTGCTTGCAACTCCAGGGTGTCATTCAGTAAATTTTTGGGCTCCTGCTGCAACCTCCAGTGTCTCTTTCAAGCTATGTTTGGGCTCCTGCTGCTGCTGCTTGCAACTCCAAGGTGTCATTCAGCCAATTTTTTGGCTCCTGCTGCCAACTCCAGTGTCTCTTTCAAGATATGTTTGGCCTCCTGCTGCTGCTGCTGCACACTGCAGTGTGTCTTTAGGCCAATATTTGGGCTCCTGCTGCCAACTCCCGTGTCTCTTTCAAGCTATGTTTGGGCTCATGCTGCTGCTGCTTGCAACTCCAGGGTGTCATTCAGCCAATTTTTGGGATCCTGCTGCCAACTCCAGTGTCTCTTTCAAGCTATGTTTGGGCTGCTGCTGCTGCTGCTACTGCTTGCAACACCAGGGTGTCATTCAGCCAATTTTTGGGCTCCTGCTGCCAGCTCCAGTGTCTCTTTCAAGCTATATTTGGGCTGCTGCTGCTTGCAACTCCAGGGTGTCATTCAGCCAATTTTTGGGATCCTGCTGCCAACTCCAGTGTCTCTTTCAAGCTATGTTTGGCCTCCTGCTGCTGCTGCCAACTGCAGTGTGTCTTTAGGCCAATTTTTGGGCTCCTTCTGCCAACTCCAGTGTCTCTTTCAAGCTATGTTTGGGCTCCTGCTGCTGCTTGCAACTCCAGGGTGTCATTCAGCCAATTTTTGGGCTCCTGCTGCCAAGTCCAGTGTCTCTTTCAAGCTATGTTTGGCCTCCTGCTGCTGCTGCTGCCAACTGCAGTGTGTCTTTAGGCCAATTTTTGGGCTCCTGCTGCCAACTCCAGTGTCCCTTTCAAGCTATGTTTGGGTCCTGCTGCTGCTGCTGCTTGCCACTCCAGGGTGTCATTCAGCCAATTTTTGGGCTCCTGCTGCCAACTCCAGTGTCTCTTTCAAGCTTTGTTTGGGCTCCTGCTGCTGCTACTGCTTGCAACTCCAGGGCGTCATTCAGCCAATTATTGGGCTCCTGCTGCCAACTCCAGTGTCTCTTTCAAGCTATGTTCGGCCTCCTGCTGCTGCTGCCAACTGCAGTGTGTCTTTAGGCCAATCTTTGGGTTCCTGCTGCCAACTCCACTGTCTCTTTCAAGCTATGTTTGGGCTGCTGATGCTTGAAACTCCAGGGTGTCATTCAGCTAATTTTTGGGCTCCTGCTGCCAACTCCAGTGTCTCTTTCAAGCTATGTTTGGCCTCCTGCTGCTGCCAACTGCAGTGTGTCTTTAGACCAATTTTTGGGTTCCTGCTGCCAACTCCAGTGTCTCTTTCAAGCTATGTTTGGGCTCCTGCTGCTGCTGCTTGCAACTCCAGGGTGTCATTCAGTCAATTTTTGGGCTCCTGCTGCCAACTCCAGTGTCTCTTTCAAGCTATATTTGGCCTCCTGCTGCTGCTGCTGCCAACTGCAGTGTGTCTTTAGGCCAATTTTGGGCTCCTGCTGCCAACTCCAGTGTCTCTTTCAAGCTATGTTTGGAATCCTGCTGCTGCTGCTAACTGCAGTGTGTCTTTAGGCCAATATTTGGGCTCCTTCTGCCAACTCCAGTGTCTCTTTCAAGCTATGTTTGGGCTCCTGCTGCTGCTGCTGCTTGCAACTCCAGGGTGTCATGCAGCCAATTTTTGGGCTCCTGCTGCCAAGTCCAGTGTCTCTTTCAAGCTATGTTTGGCCTCCTGCTGCTGCTGCTGCCAACTGCAGTGTGTCTTTAGGCCAATTTTTTGGCTCCTGCTGCCAACTCCAGTGTCTCTTTCAAGCTTTGTTTGGGCTGCTGCTGCTGCTACTGCTTGCAACTCCAGGGCGTCATTCAGCCAATTATTGGGCTCCTGCTGCAAACTCCAGTGTCTCTTTCAAGCTATGTTCGGCCTCCTGCTGCTGCTGCCAACTGCAGTGTGTCTTTAGGCCAATTTGTGGGTTCCTGCTGCCAACTCCACTGTCTCTTTCAAGCTATGCTTGGGCTGCTGCTGCTGCTTGCAACTCCAGGGTGTCATTTAGCCAATTTTTGGGCTGCTGCTGCCAACTCCAGTGTCTCTTTCAAGCTATGTTTGGCCTCCTGCTGCTGCCAACTGCAGTGTGTCTTTAGACCAATTTTTGGGTTCCTGCTGCCAACTCCAGTGTCTCTTTCAAGCTATGTTTGGGCTCCTGCTGCTGCTGCTTGCAACTCCAGGGTGTCATTCAGTCAATTTTTGGGCTCCTGCTGCCAACTCCAGTGTCTCTTTCAAGCTATATTTGGCCTCCTGCTGCTGCTGCTGCTGCCAACTGCAGTGTGTCTTTAGGCCAATTTTGGGCTCCTGCTGCCAACTCCAGTGTCTCTTTCAAGCTATGTTCGGCCTCCTGCTGCTGATGCTGCCAACTGCAGTGTGTCTTTAGGCCAAATTTCAGGCTCCTGCTGCCAACTCCAGTGTCTCTTTCAAACTATGTTTGGGCTGCTGCTTGCAACTCCAGGGTGTCATTCAGCCAATTTTTGGGCTCCTGCTGCCAACTCCAGTGTCTCTTTCAAGCTATGTTTGGGCTGCTGCTGCTGCTGCTTGCAACTCCAGGGTGTCATTCAGCCAATTTTTGGGCTCCTGCTGCCAACTCCAGTGTCTCTTTCAAGCTTTGTTTGGGCTGCTGCTGCTGCTACTGCTTGCAACTCCAGGGCGTCATTCAGCCAATTATTGGGCTCCTGCTGCAAACTCCAGTGTCTCTTTCAAGCTATGTTCGGCCTCCTGCTGCTGCTGCCAACTGCAGTGTGTCTTTAGGCCAATTTGTGGGTTCCTGCTGCCAACTCCACTGTCTCTTTCAAGCTATGCTTGGGCTGCTGCTGCTGCTTGCAACTCCAGGGTGTCATTTAGCCAATTTTTGGGCTGCTGCTGCCAACTCCAGTGTCTCTTTCAAGCTATGTTTGGCCTCCTGCTGCTGCCAACTGCAGTGTGTCTTTAGACCAATTTTTGGGTTCCTGCTGCCAACTCCAGTGTCTCTTTCAAGCTATGTTTGGGCTCCTGCTGCTGCTGCTTGCAACTCCAGGGTGTCATTCAGTCAATTTTTGGGCTCCTGCTGCCAACTCCAGTGTCTCTTTCAAGCTATATTTGGCCTCCTGCTGCTGCTGCTGCTGCCAACTGCAGTGTGTCTTTAGGCCAATTTTGGGCTCCTGCTGCCAACTCCAGTGTCTCTTTCAAGCTATGTTCGGCCTCCTGCTGCTGATGCTGCCAACTGCAGTGTGTCTTTAGGCCAAATTTCAGGCTCCTGCTGCCAACTCCAGTGTCTCTTTCAAACTATGTTTGGGCTGCTGCTTGCAACTCCAGGGTGTCATTCAGCCAATTTTTGGGCTCCTGCTGCCAACTCCAGTGTCTCTTTCAAGCTATGTTTGGGCTGCTGCTGCTGCTGCTTGCAACTCCAGGGTGTCATTCAGACAATTTTTGGGCTCCTGCTGCCAACTCCAGTGTCTCTTTCAAGCTATGTTTGGGCTGCTGCTGCTGGCAACTCCAGGGTGTCATTCAGCCAATTTTTGGGCTCCTGCTGCCAACTCCAGTGTCTCTTTCAAGCTATGTTTGGCCTCCTGCTGCTGCTGCCAACTGCAGTTTGTCTTTAGGCCAATTTTTGGGTTCATGCTGCCAACTCCAGTGTCTCTTTCAAGCTACATTTGGGCTGCTGCTGCTGCTGCTTGCAACTCCAGGGTGTCATTCAGCCAATTTTTGGGCTCCTGCTGCCAACTCCAGTGTCTCATTCAAGCTATGTTTGGCCTCCTGCTGCCGCTGCTGCCAACTGCAGTGTGTCTTTAGGCCAATTTTTGGGTTCATGCTGCCAACTCCAGTGTCTCTTTCAAGCTATGTTTGGGCTGCTGCTGCTTGCAACTCCAGGGTGTCATTCAGCCAATTTTTGGGCTCCTGCTGCCAACTCCAGTGTCTCATTCAAGCTATGTTTGGCCTCCTGCTGCTGGCAAATGCAGTGTGTCTTTAAGCCAATTTTTGGGTTCCTGCTGCCAACTCCAGTGTCTCTTTCAAGCTATGTTTGGGCTCCTGCTGCTGCTTGTAACTCCAGGGTGTCATTCAGCCAATTTTTGGGCTCCTGCTGCCAACTCCAGTGTCTCTTTCAAGCTATGTTTGGGCTCCTGCTGCTGCTGCTTGCAACTCCAGGGTGTCATTCAGACAATTTTTGGGCTCCTGCTGCCAACTCCAGTGTCTCTTTCAAGCTATGTTTGGGCTGCTGCTGCTTGCAACTCCAGGGTGTGATTCAGCCAATTTTTGGGCTCCTGCTGCCAACTCCAGTGTCTCTTTCAAGCTATGTTTGGGCTGCTGCTGCTGCTGCTTGCAACTCCAGGGTGTCATTCAGCCAATTTTTGGGCTCCTGCTGCCAACTCCAGTGTCTCTTTCAAGCTATGTTTGGGCTGCTGCTGCTGCTGCTTGCATCTCCAGGGTGTCATTCAGACAATTTTTGGGCTCCTGCTGCCAACTCCAGTGTCTCTTTCAAGCTATGTTTGGGCTGCTGCTGCTGGCAACTCCAGGGTGTCATTCAGCCAATTTTTGGGCTCCTGCTGCCAACTCCAGTGTCTCTTTCAAGCTATATTTGGCCTCCTGCTGCTGCTGCCAACTGCAGTTTGTCTTTAGGCCTATTTTTGGGTTCATGCTGCCAACTCCAGTGTCTCTTTCAAGCTACATTTGGGCTGCTGCTGCTGCTGCTTGCAACTCCAGGGTGTCATTCAGCCAATTTTTGGGCTCCTGCTGCCAACTCCAGTGTCTCATTCAAGCTATGTTTGGCCTCCTGCTGCCGCTGCTGCCAACTGCAGTGTGTCTTTAGGCCAATTTTTGGGTTCATGCTGCCAACTCCAGTGTCTCTTTCAAGCTATGTTTGGGCTGCTGCTGCTTGCAACTCCAGGGTGTCATTCAGCCAATTTTTGGGCTCCTGCTGCCAACTCCAGTGTCTCATTCAAGCTATGTTTGGCCTCCTGCTGCTGGCAAATGCAGTGTGTCTTTAAGCCAATTTTTGGGTTCCTGCTGCCAACTCCAGTGTCTCTTTCAAGCTATGTTTGGGCTCCTGCTGCTGCTTGTAACTCCAGGGTGTCATTCAGCCAATTTTTGGGCTCCTGCTGCCAACCCCAGTGTCTCTTTCAAGCTATGTTTGGGCTCCTGCTGCTGCTTGTAACTCCAGGGTGTCATTCAGCCAATTTTTGGGCTCCTGCTGCCAACTCCAGTGTCTCATTCAAGCTATGTTTGGCCTCCTGCTGCTGGCAAATGCAGTGTGTCTTTAAGCCAATTTTTGGGTTCCTGCTGCCAACTCCAGTGTCTCTTTCAAGCTATGTTTGGGCTCCTGCTGCTGCTTGTAACTCCAGGGTGTCATTCAGACAATTTTTGGGCTCCTGCTGCCAACTCCAGTGTCTCTTTCAAGCTATGTTTGGGCTGCTGCTGCTTGCAACTCCAGGGTGTGATTCAGCCAATTTTTGGGCTCCTGCTGCCAACTCCAGTGTCTCTTTCAAGCTATGTTTGGGCTGCTGCTAGCAACTCCAGGGTGTCATTCAGCCATTTTTTGGGCTCCTGCTGCCAACTCCAGTGTCTCTTTCAAGCTATGTTTGGCCTCCTGCTGCTGCTGCTGCCAACTGCAGTGTATCTTTAGACCAATTTCTGGGCTCCTGCTGCCAACTCCAGTGTCTTTTTCAAGCTATGTTTGGGCTGCTGCTGCTGCTTGCAACTCCAGGGTGTCATTCAGCCAATTTTTGGGATCCTGCTGCCAACTCCAGTGTCTCTTTCAAGCTATGTTTGGCCTCCTGCTGATGCTGCTGCCAACTGCAGTTTGTCTTTAGAACAATTTTATGGGCTCCTGCTGCCAACTCCAGTGTCTCTTTCAAGCTATGTTTGGGCTCATGCTGCTGCTGCTTACAACTCCAGGGTGTCATTCAGACAATTTTTGGGCTCCTGCTGCCAACTCCAGTGTCTCTTTCAAGCTATGTATGGGCTCCTGCTGCTGCTTGCAACTCCAGGGTGTCATTCAGCCAATAATTGGGCTCCTGCTGCCAACTCCAGTGTCTCTTTCAAGCTATGTTTGGCCTCCTGCTGCTGCCAACTGCAGTGTGTCTTTAGGCCAATTTTTGGGTTCCTGCTGCCAACTCCAGTGTCTCTTTCAAGCTATGTATGGGCTTCTGCTGCTGCTGCTTGCAATTCCAGGGTGTCATTCAGCCAATTTATGGGCTCCTGCTGCCAACTCCAGTGTGTCTTTCAACCTATGCTTGGGCCCCCTCTGCTGCTGCTGCTTGCAACTCCAGGGTGTCATTCAGCCAATTTTTGGGCTCCTGCTGCCAACTCCAGTGTCTCTTTCAAGCTATGTTTGGGCTCCTGCTGCTGCTGCTTGCAACTCCAGGGTGTCATTCAGCCAATTTTTGGGCTCCTGCTGCCAACTCCAGTGTCTCTTTCAAGCTATGTTTGGCATCCTGCTGCTGCTTGCAACTCCAGGGTGTCATTCAGACAATTTATGGGCTCCTGCTGCCAACTCCAGTGTGTCTTTCAAGCTATGTTTGGGCAGCTGCTGCTTGCAACTCCAGGGTGTCATTCAGCCAATTTTTGGGCTCCTGCTGACAACTCCAGTGTCTCTTTCAAGCTATGTTTGGGCTGCTGCTGCTTGCAACTCCAGGGTGTCATTCAGCCAATTTTTGGGCTCCTGCTGCCAACTCCAGTGTCTCTTTCAAGCTATGTTTGGGCTGCTGCTGCTTGCAACTCCAGGGCGTCATTCAGCCAATTTTTGGGCTCCTGCTGCCAACTCCAGTGTCTCTTTCAAGCTATGTTTGGGCTCCTGCTGCTGCTGCTTGCAACTCCAGGGTGTCATTCAGCCAATTTTTGGGCTCTTGCTGCCAACTCCAGTGTCTCTTTCAAGCTATGTTTGGGCTGCTGCTGCTGCTTGCAACTCCAGGGTGTCATTCAGCCAATGTTTGGGCTCCTGCTGCCAACTCCAGTGTCTCTTTCAAGCTATGTTTGGGCTGCTGCTGCTGCTGCTGCTGCTTGCAACTCCAGGGTGTCATTCAGACAATTTTTGGGCTCCTGCTGCCAACTCCAGTGTGTCTTCCAAGCTAGGTTTGGGCTGCTGCTGCTGCTTGCAACTCCAGGGTGTCATTCAGACAATTTTTGGGCTCCTGCTGCCAACTCCAGTGTTTCTTTCAAGCTAGGTTTGGGCTGTTGCTGCTTGCAACTCCAGGGTGTCATTCAGCCAATTTTTGGGCTCCTGCTGTCAACTCCAGTGTCTCTTTCAAGCTATGTTTGGGCTGCTGCTGCTGCTGCTTGCAACTCCAGGGTGTCATTCAGCCAATTTTTGGGCTCCTGCTGCCAACTCCAGTGTCTCTTTCAAGCTATGTTTAGGCTCCTGCTGCTGCTGCTTGCAACTCCAGGGTGTCATTCAGCCAATTTTGGGCTCCTGCTGCCAGCTTCAGTGTCTCTTTTAAGCTATGTTTGGGCTGCTGCTGCTTGCAACTCCAGGGTGTCATTCAGCCAATTTTTGGGCTCCTGCTGCCAACTCCAGTGTCTCTTTCAAGCTATATATAGGCTGCTGCTGCTTGCAACTCCAGGGTGTCATTCAGCCAATTTTTGGGCTCCTGCTGCCAACTCCAGTGTCTCTTTCAAGCTATTTTTGGGCTCATGCTGCTGTTGCTGCTTGCAACTCCAGGGTGTCATTCAGCCAATTTTTGGGCTCCTGCTGCTCCTGCTGCCAACTCCAGGATGTCTTTCAGCCAATATTTGGGCTCCTGCTGCAGCCAGCTCCAGGGTGTGTTTTTCAGGCAATATAGGGGCCCCTCATAGTGATGCCACCTCAACTCTCTGCAATTGTGCCGCTCTGCGATTCTAATAGCGATGCCTCTGATCTGCATGTCATAATTATTTACAGTTTTATTTCACTAACCCAGCACGCATCCTATGCATGTTACAGCAAGGCAGAATGGTTTACAACCCTATTGAGGCTCTAGGAAGCTCAGAATTACCGATTTTTAATAGTGATTCGTCGCAAATAAATTCGGACCGAAACAAATTTTGTATGAAAATTCGGCGAATCAGCCGAATCAAATTTTTCAAAAGTTCGCTCGTCTCTAGTCAAAATATCCCAAAGCTGCTAGTAATGAGTCTCCCCACCGCCTACTGCACCTACTGCTGGCATCTATGGTCTGATTGATTAGAGTATTTATATTGGTGAAGCATTGTGTTGTTATTTATTAGATTTTTTATGGGATATTTATTCACTTGGTAATCATGTAGGTCTTGTTTTTGATCACATATTGTAAATATATTTACTGATTGGTTGCACTGTGCACTTTAGAGTTATTTATATAGGATCTGGATCTAGGCAGGATTTGCACACTGACTTTATATGTGCCAGCACTCTCCCCATCACCTACACATCTTTATCTTGGTTTGTCCTATATGTATTGTCTTATTATGTGTTTTTTAAGGGTTTTTAATCATGTAGATTATGTGTAATGATTAAATTTAATAAAATATTCTTTGATAAATATGTTTTTTTGTGAGTGCCTCCCTATACAATTTTGTGGTCTTGAGGTTAGCTTGGACAAGCTCTGGGAGTGGCACCTTTGGTGATTATAAGGTATTGTGCAGATCACTTTTGTTCACACCCCTGGATCTGGAGAACTAAGGCTCCAAATCGTTCTGGGAATCCATGCACCTCATCCAGGATAGTACATTTCCGAGCACCAGATATCTGGACCTAGCTGGGCTAACGACTCACTGGAAGGGTCTTTAGAAGGGAGAGAGCATCAGGTATACACCCCTACAAGGGCATGTGAATTTGGGCTGACTGGATCAAGCAGAGGCACTGCAAAGTCCTGGTACCCAAACCATAGTCCCACAGTTGGTGAAGGCCCTCTTGCAGGCTAAATGGTGGCGGCCCACCTATAATCCGGCCCTGTTCCTGGGTGCTCCACTGGTTACTTGTATAGATATTATGTACTGAATGTCCCTCAAAATTCTTACCACAATCTTTGCCGGAGTCCCAGGGTTGAAGAATCTCTTTGTTTTGGACAAATCTAAGTTGTAGGGAGAGGCCACAAACTTCACAGTGGTGATCTCTTTTTCTTCCAGATTCCCAGCTAAAAGCATGAAGAGGAACAAGAGAGAGAGAAAAAAAATCAAAGAACTTCTTGGGTTCTCTACTGTTGAGACCCTCATCCACCCTCTACCATAACCTGCTGCACACCAAGACTTAATATCCAAGCTAGCTAAATACAACCCTTTAGCCCATCTAAAATATCCAAAGGCACAACTTTCCACTGATACAGGTGGCGACCCATCATGCTGTCCATGGTCTCCCTTAAGCAATCCTGTTGACTCCACATACATTCATCAGCTCTATGTCCTGCCTATATCATCCAAGTACCCCTCTCAAAGTGTGATCCACCTACAGTACCCCTCTCCACCCAACTTGAAAAATACAAGTTCTGTTAAAGTGCCATTCCAATCCTCCCACTTTACATCTGGTATAAAGTTGTACCACTGGTACCACAAACCAGAGTGCCAGAGTGTTTCTTAGGTCCTGGTTTAAGAGAAATGGCGCAACTCAAAACATACAAGCCTTCTCCATCACACTAGCAGCAATGTAGAATGTTGACCCCGCCAGGTTCTCCAATGCCTGATTGATCTTCTTCTTGATGTCGTCCATCTTTATCCGGACTGTACCTGCCCCATCCTCCATCTGGAAGACAAAACCACCACTCATCAAGCACAATTTTACATAGTTACTGTTAGGGCGAGCGCTGCAGAGACGCCTCATGGCGCTTCCTGCCGTCCCTCTCCCGGGGCGAGAGCCGCGCTTCCTCCCCGCGGCTTTCCCCGCCGGGTTTCCCCTAGCCCGAGCGCTATTTCCCTTCCTGGCAGCGCCCCTCTCTTACCTGATGTCCTGCCCTCCGTCCGGCGTGGCTGCCGGGGTCTGCGGGCGGCTCCCTCACTTCCTCATTCCTCCCTGCCTCTCCTGCGCGCACGTCCCCGGCCACTAGGGGGCGCGCGCCGCAATACTGTTGAATTTAAAGGGCCAGTGCATCACTAATTGGTGTCCGGCCGTCCAATCCGGTAATGACACTTCCTTTTTATTCTGGCCAGCCCTTCTTCCTCTGCCGGATTATCGGTGTGTTTCCGTGATTGTCTGTAGTTAATCTGTGGCTTTCTTGTGTATGACCTCGGCTTACCTTTTTGACCACGAACCTCCGCTGCCTGTCCCGACCTCGGTCTGTCTCTTCGTCTGTGAACCTCCGCTGCCTGTCCCGATCACGGCTTGTCTACTCGCTGCTGAACCCTCGCTGCCTGCCCTGAATCTGGCTACTCACCGTGACCATCGTTTATCTCTGCTGTACAACACCTTGGCAAATTGTGGAACTGTGCCGCCGTTGGGGGGTAGCGACCTGGGAGTCATCAGCCGCACAAGACCAACCTGCTTCGCGGCGGGCTCTGGTGAAAACCGGTGGCTCCTTAGACCCCGCTTCCCTGACGCGGTACTCACCAACAGTTTCACAGTTCCAGTGGGTCCACGCTTCATTTGTTCCTTCCGGGTCGTAACAGTATAATCCGGCCATGGATCCCGCCGAGGTGCCATTGCCAGACGTCTCTGAGCTACCTGCACTAGTCGCCATGCAGTCGCGGCAGATCAATCAACTTACGGCCATGATGCAGCAACTTCTGTCTATGCAGCAACCGCAGGCGCCACCGCCTGCTCCTGCTGTCCCACCACAGCCTCCGGTGGCTTCCTCCGCGAGGATTCGTCTCTCCCTGCCAGCTAAATTTGAAGGGGACGCAAGACTTTGCCGTGGGTTTCTTGCCCAATGTTCCCTACACCTGGAGTTATTGGCTGACCAATTCCCTACTGAGCGCTCCAGGGTGGCCTTTATTATCAGCCTGCTCTCTGGGAAGGCCTTAGCCTGGGCTACCCCATTGTGGGACCGCAACGACCCCGTTACCCTCACGGTTCAAACTTTTGTGGATCAGTTTCGCCAGGTTTTTGAGGAACCTGCCCGGGCGTCTTCAGCCGAATCCGCCTTATTGAATCTGGTTCAAGGTGATCTGTCGGTGGGAGAATATGCCATTCGCTTCCGAACTTTGGCAGCCGAGCTAGCTTGGAACAATGAGGCTCTCTGTGCCTGCTTTAAGAAGGGTCTCTCTAGTAGGGTCAAGGATGTTCTTGCTGCCCGGGACCTTCCTACTTCTCTTTCTGAACTAATCCAACTTGCCACACGTATAGACATTCGTTTTACAGAGAGGCGTGATGAATTCCGCCAAGATTCTCTGCGTGCCAAGAGGGCATTCCGTTTGGCTCCTACGTTTCAGAACCCTCAGTCTACGCTTTCGTCTCCGTCTGAAGAAGTCATGCAAGTGGACCATACTCGCTTGACTCCCCAGGAAAGGTCGCGCCGAAGACTCGAAAGACTTTGTCTATACTGCGCCAGCCCAGAACATTTTTTGAAAAATTGCCCAATCCGCCCACCACGTCAGGGAAACGGGCGCACCTAGAATCGTTTGGAGAGGCGTCTCTGGGTGTGTGTGCTTCCTCTCCTAGGTTCACTGTGCCAGCACAACTTCACTTTGGCTCCACTTCCGTCCTGAACTTACCGGCCTTCTTGGACTCTGGTTCGGCGGGCAACTTCATCGAGGCCTCCTTGGTCACTAAGCATGATATAGCTGTCTACCGTCTAGCCAAGCCACTATTTGTCGCGGCCGTTAATGGGGACAGATTGAACTGCATGGTGCGCTACCGCACCAAACCTCTACTTCTGAAGATCGGCCTCTTCCATCAGGAATTTCTGGAATTTTTCGTATTACCCCACTGTACCTCGCCGCTTCTCTTGGGGCTTCCCTGGCTCCAGCACCATAACCCTACCTTGGATTGGTCCACTGGGGACATCAAGTCCTGGGGCGCAACATGTGTTAAGAACTGCCTTACGTCTTTGCCAGTCCAAATTACAGCTCCCACGACTCCATTACCGGGTCTACCTGAAGTTTATCGGTCTTTTTCCCTCGTATTTAGCAAGAGGCAAGCTGAGGCACTTCCGCCTCATCGCCCTTACGATTGCCCGATTGATCTTCTACCTGACACCACTCCTCCTCGCGGACGCATCTATCCGCTGTCTGTCCCTGAAACCCAAGCAATGTCGGACTACATTCGGGAGAATTTACAAAAGGGGTTCATTAGGAAATCCTCTTCCCCAGCTGGAGCGGGGTTCTTCTTTGTACAGAAAAAGGACGGGTCCCTTCGGCCCTGCATCGATTACCGGGGCCTCAATAAAATTACGGTAAAAAAACGTTACCCATTGCCCTTGATCTCCGAACTTTTTGATCGTCTTCGCGGAGCTAAGATTTTTTCAAAATTGGATCTGAGAGGCGCCTATAACTTAGTCCGCATACGAGAGGGTGATGAATGGAAGACGGCCTTCAACACGCGAGACGGTCATTTTGAGTATCTCGTTATGCCCTTCGGCCTCTGTAATGCCCCCGCAGTTTTTCAGGAGTTTGTTAACGACATTTTTCGGGACCTGTTGTACACCTGTGTTGTGGTCTATCTTGACGACATTCTCATCTTCTCCTCGTCCATCGAAGAACACCATCAGCACGTCAGGCAAGTCTTGTCTCGTTTACTGCAACACCATCTTTATGCTAAGCTCGAGAAATGCCTTTTTCATCAAACCGCATTACCTTTTTTGGGGTACATAGTTTCTGCTCAAGGTCTCCAGATGGATCCTGCCAAGTTAAAGGTGGTCCTTGAATGGCCTCGACCAGTCGGTCTTCGTGCAATCCAGCGATTCTTGGGATTCGCGAACTATTACCGCCAGTTCATTTTACACTTTTCCACGACAGTAGCCCCCATCGTGGCCCTCACCAAAAAAGGAGCCAATCCCAAGGCATGGTCTCCGCAGGCTGAAGCAGCCTTTCTTGCATTAAAAAAGGCCTTCGCCTCGGCACCGGTACTTTCCAGACCTGACCCGTCTCGTCCTTTCGCTCTTGAGGTGGATGCCTCTTCCGTCGGAGCTGGAGCAGTACTTACGCAACGATCCTCGTCCGGCAAAGCTCGAACTTGCGGATTCTTTTCTAAAACCTTCTCTCCTGCCGAGAGGAACTACACCATTGGAGATAGAGAGCTATTAGCCATCAAATTGGCGCTGGAAGAATGGAGACATCTCCTCGAGGGGTCTTTCTACCCAATTTCCATTTTTACTGACCACAAGAACCTCTCTTATCTGGAATCCGCACAACGCTTAAACCCTCGTCAGGCCCGTTGGTCACTCTTCTTTGCACGCTTTAATTTCCAGATCCACTTCCGTCCAGCTGCAAAAAACATCAGGGCAGACGCTCTCTCCCGTTCCTCGGATGTCTCGGATAAGGTCTCTTCTCCTCAGTTTATAATTCCACCCGATCGTCTGGTTCACTCTGCTCCCGCTGCTCTAGTATTAGGTCCTCCGGGGAGGACCTTCGTACCTGTCTCTCGTCGCCTATTAATACTAAAATGGGGTCATGCCTCCCATACTGCTGGTCACCCTGGAATCAAGAAGACCTGCGCCATCATCTCCAGATACTACTGGTGGCCCACGTTAGCAAACGATGCCGCAGAATTTGTACAAGCCTGCACTTCATGCGCGCGCAACAAGACCCCTCGTCAACGTCCCGCAGGTCTTCTCCAACCACTTCCCATTCCGGACATCCCCTGGTCTCACATCGCCATGGATTTTATCACCGATCTCCCGCCTTCTCAGGGCAATACCGTCATCTGGGTAGTGGTGGACCGATTTTCGAAGATGGCGCATTTCATTCCGTTGCCTGGATTACCTTCTGCTCCCCTATTGGCAAAGAATTTCCTTAAACACATCTTCCGTCTACATGGGCTCCCAACCCACATTGTCTCCGACAGGGGAGTTCAATTCGTATCGAAATTCTGGAGGGCTCTCTGTAATCAATTAAAGGTGAAATTGGACTTTTCTTCCTCGTATCATCCCCAATCCAATGGCCAAGTGGAGAGGGTAAATCAAACTTTGGGGCTGTATCTACGCCATTTTGTTTCCGCTCGCCAGGATGACTGGGTGGACCTGCTGCCCTGGGCAGAGTTTTCTTATAACTTTAAGGACTCTGAATCCACCGGAAAATCCCCTTTCTTTATAGTCTATGGTCGTCATCTCCTTCCTCCTCTGCCTTTACTAACGCCCTCCTCGGTACCTGCGGTCGATGATCTTTCGCACCAGTTTTCTTCCATCTGGCGTGAAACACAGCATTCTCTGGAACAAGCCGTGTCTCGTATGAAAATCCAGGCTGATAAGAAGAGAAGGACTCCTCCTTTATACTCACCGGGGGATAGGGTATGGCTTTCGGCCAAGTATATTCGTTTTAAAATCCCCAGTTACAAACTTGGTCCTCGCTTCTTGGGACCTTTTAAGATCCAACAACGTATCAACCCTGCCTGTTACAAGTTGCATCTGCCACCCTCTCTTCGCATAACCAATTCCTTCCATGTCTCTCTTCTCAAACCGGTGACTGTTAATCGTTTTTCCCCTAAATTATTGGAACCTAAGCCAGTCGCAGGTACTGAAGATACCTTGCTTCTAAAATCTCCAGAGGAAGACGCTATTTCTTGGTGGATTGGGAGGACTACGGCCCTGAGGAGAGATCCTGGGAACCGGAGGAAAACATCCTTGATCGGACCCTTATTTCGGACTTCCTTGGTCCTAAGAAGAGGGGGAGACCAAAGGGGGGGGGGTACTGTTAGGGCGAGCGCTGCAGAGACGCCTCATGGCGCTTCCTGCCGTCCCTCTCCCGGGGCGAGAGCCGCGCTTCCTCCCCGCGGCTTTCCCCGCCGGGTTTCCCCTAGCTCGAGCGCTATTTCCCTTCCTGGCAGCGCCCCTCTCTTACCTGATGTCCTGCCCTCCGTCCGGCGTGGCTGCCGGGGTCTGCGGGCGGCTCCCTCACTTCCTCATTCCTCCCTGCCTCTCCTGCGCGCACGTCCCCGGCCACTAGGGGGCGCGCGCCGCAATACTGTTGAATTTAAAGGGCCAGTGCATCACTAATTGGTGTCCGGCCGTCCAATCCGGTAATGACACTTCCTTTTTATTCTGGCCAGCCCTTCTTCCTCTGCCGGATTATCGGTGTGTTTCCGTGATTGTCTGTAGTTAATCTGTGGCTTTCTTGTGTATGACCTCGGCTTACCTTTTTGACCACGAACCTCCGCTGCCTGTCCCGACCTCGGTCTGTCTCTTCGTCTGTGAACCTCCGCTGCCTGTCCCGATCACGGCTTGTCTACTCGCTGCTGAACCCTCGCTGCCTGCCCTGAATCTGGCTACTCACCGTGACCATCGTTTATCTCTGCTGTACAACACCTCGGCAAATTGTGGAACTGTGCCGCCGTTGGGGGGTAGCGACCTGGGAGTCATCAGGCGCACAAGACCAACCTGCTTCGCGGCGGGCTCTGGTGAAAACCGGTGGCTCCTTAGACCCCGCTTCCCTGACGCGGTACTCACCAACAGTTTCACAGTTCCAGTGGGTCCACGCTTCATTTGTTCCTTCCGGGTCGTAACAGTTACATAGTTAATACACCCTGATGAAGCTCCGGTGGGCAGAGTGAAACGCGCGTAGGATGATGGTGGCGCTGCCCTGCCTAACATTCCCCCCCTCTCACCACACACTGTTACCGGCTCTGAGTGTTTTGTTGGAACGTCAGCCTGTGTATTGGGTCACGTAAGCATATGGAGCCAGTATAAGTCATGTTCCCCGGATAGATTCAGCTTTTTATTCTGCATATGCGGCGGAAGGGGTGGCAATAGCCCTGTGTCGTCTGCTGCACATTCTTGTTTAATGTGTAGCCCTGAGAGTGGCACATGAGAAGTGGCTAGCCGAGCCTAATGCTGACCTAAAATATCTGCATGGAGGAATTTGAATGACACTTATTAGGCGCCCAATGCTGACGAGTATATGTTTACCAACTTTGGCCATCCGAGTCTACAGTGCAATAGTGTGTGTGTTTGTGTGCATGGGTATTTGGTGAGGCATGTGTACAACACGACATTGTGTGTTTTTTAATAATTTTTGAATATCAATTTTCCTTGTCTACATTATGGGTTGTGTGCAATGTGTAAAATAAAGTTGTTTTCACTATGGCAGATTGTTGTCAATGAGAGTCCTTAGCGCCAGTCCCACATATAACCATTAGTGTTTTGTGTATTCTTGGGATGTGTATTAGGTTAGTGGGACGCTGTGTGGATTCCCACAAAACACATCTCTGTATAAAGATATAGTAAAATTAGTGTATGCCCTTTAAAGTGAAATAATAAGCCCTACTTCATTATATTAGAACATCTGTATATAATGCCAGGGGCCCCTTTTAGGAGTGAAAAACTCACGTAATATTAATTTAATTTTATTTGACGTGTGATGAGATTTACTGGTGCCCTTTTATTCCAGAAACCTTTATTGATGCTCCAGAGATTGGCTCATTGCATGTTCCAAAGTCTAGCAGAAAGACTTCCAAGAATAATGTAGGCTCTAGAAGCAACAAATGTGGGGGACAACTTCATGCTAATGTCTATGGTTTTGCAATAAATAGGACATAAGTCTAAATCTAATGCTTAGTTGCCCGTATATCCAGGCCCAAATCTCTGACTTACAGAGAGAGAATACAACAGAGTCCTCAAATAACGAAATAACTAAACTGGGGGGGGGGGGGGGGGGGGGTTCAATCACGTATGTGTGCAAACATTTTGAAAGAGCAAGAGCTTCTGCTTTACCTTCACTTGCTGTTCCAGGCCTTGCAGTAATGTTTTTGTCCCTTGCTGATCGATTATTCCAACACGTACATAGGCCACTCCGTCCACAGACTCCCCATATACATACCTGTGCCAATCACACAACAAGAGCTCAGTGGGATAAGTACAATGTACTACAGTGATAGCATACAGAATACACAAGTGGTCAACAGGGTTTTAGTTTAGGACCACTGGCAAAGCCACAAGTAGGGTGTGGCATCATGACTTTGGTTAGTAGGTGACAGTAGGACATGTGATAAAACCAATATCTGAAAGAGATGTTGTTTGCATTCTAGTTATGTATGGTGAGGAAAAGCCAGGTTAAAGGAAACCCAATACTCAGGGTCAGAATCATCAATGGAGAACCAAGTAGGAGGTACATTTCAGAAAAAACTGTAGAGGGGTCAGTCTGTTTAGTTAGGACTGGGGGTAGTCAAGTTGGTAGAGGTAATTTTAAACTCTCAGTAATAGGTAGTGGTATCTTTGGGTTCTCATTGGAGTTTGCTGGTAGTGGCAGGATGTCAGTGGAAAGAAAATGTATTTTTAAATCAGTCTTTAACTCAAAGTGGGTTTTGGAAAAACACTGTCAGTCAGTGGTGAAAGTAGTATTGGGTTCTCACTAGAGATTGGTGGTAGTGAGTGATGGTAGTGGTCAGTAAAAAGAGAAGATAATCTCGGGTTTTCAGAGGAGGTGACGGTAGTCATGGGTTTTTACTGGAGATTGTAGTAGAGGCGAGTTGTCAGCGAAAAGAAAATGCTGGATTATCAGTCAGGGGTGATGTTAGTCTTAGCATCTCAATAGAGGTTGGTGTTAGTAGTGGGTTATCAGTAGAAAAGACAATTCTGTGAGTACTCACCTGTAGAATTGTTTTTGTTCTTGCATGGTACGGCCTGCTTCAGTATTCATAACAGTTGGGTTATTCCACCACAAGGTGGCGCAGTGTACTTCAGAAGAGTTGTGGCATCTCCCAGCCCCCTATAAAAACTGGATTAACCATAGAGTTCCCAGCCTAGACAAGCAGTGAGACAAGAATCGGGGAGAGAATAAAGGTAAAAAATTTAAAAAGGTAAAAACCCCAATTTACTTGGAACAATCACCATAAAGAGGCAACCAAGAATAACGATAACAAGGGTGGGGTGAAGCAGGCCGTGCCACGCAAGAGCAAAAACAATTCTACAGGTGAGTACTCACATAATTGTCTTTTTCTTATTGCATGGCACGGCCTGCTTCCGTATTCATAACAGTTCGGACATCCAAAAGCAGTGTCCAAAAGTATGGTGGAATCCCCAATGAGTAACGGCCGGCAGTTCAAGTCATTACGGCCTGAAGTACCTTGCGGCCAAAAGCAGCATCCGCTGAGGCCTTAACATCAACCTTGTAAAACTTGGAAAAAGTATGAACAAAAGACCAAGTTGCAGCCTTACAAACTTGTTCAACAGAAGCTTGGTGCTGAAAGGCCCAAGACGCACCAATAGCACGTGTAGAATGAGCAGTAATCCTAAAAGGAGGTTCCTTCCCTTTAGCAGAATAGGCCTGCTCCACCGCCTGACAGATCCACTTGCTGATAGTGGATTTAACAGGAGGCAAACCCTTCCTAGGTCCAGCAGGAAGAACAAAAAGAGCGTCAGACTTCCTGAAAGACTCAGTAGCAACCAAATAAAACTTCAGATCCCTGACAACATCCAAAGAGTGAAGGGTCCACTCCTTGGAATTAGCAGGGTTAGGACACAAGGAAGGCAGAACAATAGGCTCGATTCAGAGAGACAAAAAAAAACTTCAGTTTTAGTGCCGATCTGTTATTTTTGTGAAATGTTTCCGTTCTCGTATGAGCGTACGAGCGATTCTATGCATGCATTGAAAACCTTCTGTAAATTTTCCGTCCGTTCGTACGGCAGATTACGAATACGAGGATGTCATTTTCCATCCAGACTTTTCCGTTTCATTTCCACATGTTACAACGTAGGCTTTCGTTTTTGCCCTTTTCCCATCGTATCCTCCAACGAATCCTTTACGCTTCCTGTTCGATTCTGTTTCCCTTTTTCAATAAATATTCGTCCAGACGGAAATCCTTACGATCTTGCGCCTGCGCACTACAAACTTAACTCATTAAAGTGCTCGCCTACACATGCTAAGGACTAATTAAGGTCAGCATTAAAATGCTTCTATAAGGCATACATAAAAAGTATTTATTCAGGTATGCATTGCTATACAATTTATGGCCTCGGCCATGCTGATACATGCAATGCCTTGGTGCTAAAGGCGCGCAGACTCCTCCACATAGCCGCAAAACATGTTCAACAATAGCAATCCGAGCCCTCAAAGGTCCCGTAAGTGGATTGGAAATGAAACGGATTTATAGGGTGGTGATCCGTCGGAAATCAGCTCTCTGAATCAGACAGAAACCCATCCCAACAACGGAAGTTATCTGAACGAACGGAAAATTTCCAATTTTGTTTGGAAATGTTCCGATTTGCTTCCGTTCATCGAAAGCGAATTCCCGAACGTTCGTACGAATGAAAAATGAACGATAAAAAGCAAAAAAAATGACAAACACCCACCCAAACTTTCACAGACAGCAATGGAAGTCTGGACGAATGTGTCTTTGAATCGAGGCTAATGTCCTGATTGAGATGAAAAGCAGACACAACCTTAGGCAAGAAATCCAGCTTAAGCCAAACCACCACCTTATCCTGATGCCTCTCAAAATAAGGAGGTTTGATGGAAAGCGCCGCCAGCTCAGAAACTCGCCTGACAGAAGTAATCGCCACCAAAAAGGCCACCTTAAGAGTCAGAATGGGCAAAGCAGCCCCAAGTATAGGCTCAAAAGGAGGGCCCTGCAGAGCAGACAATACCAGATTCAGGTCCCAAACTGGTAGCATAGGCTTACGTGGCGGACGCACGTGAGTAACTCCCTGGAAAAAAGTCTTAACCAATCTGTGATTGGCAAAGGATCTTTGGAAAAAAATTGCCAAGCCTGACACCTGTCCCTTGAGGGTACTGAGTTGAAGGCCCGAATCTAAACCATGTTGCAAAAATTCCAGAATCCTGGGGATGGAGAACACCCGCCAAGGAAAGGACTTGGACTCACACCAGGCAATGTAAGCATGCCAGATCTTGTAGTAGATAAAAGATGGGGATTTCTTGCTAGCCTTAATCATGGTAACAACAGACAAACAACAGAGGCTGGCAAACCCTTATTCCTCAAGATGGAGGTTTCAGCAGCCAATCCGTTAAAGCCAGCGTTTGTAAATTTGGATGGCACAGCTGTCCCTGAGTGAGCAGATCTGGATCCTTGGGCTGGGCACACTGATCTACTGCCAACTGCACGACGTCTGCGAACCACACCGTCCTTGGCCAACAGGGGGCCACCAAAATGGCTGGTACCCCCTCCTGGGCTATCTTGCGCAGCACCCTGGCCAGCAGAGGGAATGGAGGGAACACATAGAGGAGCCGAAACTCCGTCCAAGGCATTGCTAGCACATCCGTGGCGAAGGCCAGAGGGTCCTGAGACAGGGAGACAAACCTGGGAAGCTTGTGATTGTGACGGAACGCAAACAGATCCACATCCGGCTGACCCCAGCGGAGACACAGGCAGTGAAAAACCCTGTTGCTGAGGGACCAGAGATGCAGGGGACATTCTCTTCCGCCCGAGACAGTATCAGGGACACTTCCTTGAGGGCTCGCTTTCTCCGAGTCCCTCCCTGATGATTGATGCAGGGGGGACAGAGCAAATTCCTGATCCAGGGACACAGGGTCCCAATCCCAAACTGACAAGGTGCAACTGAAGAGGCCTCATGTGAAACTGAGCAAAGTGGACCACCTCGAAGCAGGATACCATCAGACCCACTAACTGCATCCCCTGCCGGATGGAAGGAAGGGGACACGAGAGCAGAGTCCGTGCCTGCTTTTGCAGGCCCTCCACCTTCTGCCGAGGCAGGAAGACCTTGACCTGAGAGGTATCCAGAGTCATGCCCAGAAAGGACCTCACCAAAGACGGAGACAGTGAAGACTTGGGATAGTTGATCACCCAGCCGAAGGACTCGAGAGTGGAGGTCACCACCTGAGTATCCTTCTCGGCCTGATGAAGAGATTGAGACACAATCAGAATGTCGTCCAGGTAAGGAAGGATGCGAATGCCCCAATTCCGCAGCAGAGCTATCACACCCGCCAGCACCTTGGTGAACACCCGAGGGGCCGAGGTGATACCGAACAGTAGGGCCACAAACTGGTAATGCTGATCCTCTAGAGCGAACCTGAGAAATCTCTGATGACCTGGAAAAATTGGCACGTGAAGGTAGGCATCCTTGATGTCCACTGAGGTCATGAAGTCGCCAGGCGCAAGGTACTGACCACCGAGCGTGGAGTCTCCATGCGAAAATGCTTGAACCTGACAAACTTGTTGAGACTCGTCCTTTTTGGGGACCGTGAACAGATTGGAGTAGAAACCTCGACCCCGTTCCTGGGCAGGCACCGGGCAAATAACTCCTGACTCCAACAGACGTTGGACCGCAAGACGCAAACCCTGAGCTTGCAGGGTTAGAAATAGACTTGCAGGGCCGCATGCTTGGTTGCCCCGCTCACCTGCACAATATAGAGAGCCATCTTCTATCTTCGCAGTTTCACTGCAGAGGAAACACTGGGAACTCTATGGTTAATCCTGTTTTTATAGGGGGCCGGGAGATGCCACAACTCTTCTGCAGTACACTGCGCCACTGTGGCGGAATAACCCAACTGTTATGAATACTGAAGCAAGCCGTGCCATGCAATAAGAAAAAAGAACATAATCTTAGGTTGTCAACAAAGGTGAAGGTAATCAAGAGTTTTGTCTGGAGATTTGTAGTAGTGGTGGTTTGTCAGTGGAAAGAAAAGGTGATTTTGCATTGTCAGTAGGCGGTAAAAGTACTTTTGGGTTCTCATTGGAGATTGGTGGTAAAAGTGGGTTGTCTGTCGAAAGAGAAGACATTCTTGGATTACCAATGTGAGTAAAGGTAGGTTCAAGTTCTCATTGGAGATTGGTGGGAGTAGCAGACTGTCAGTGGAGTTTGGTGGTTGTAGTAGAGGCATAAGAAAGTAATTGTCAAAAATACAATTCTGTGATTACCCACCTGTAGAATTGGTATTATATGTATACAGCATGTATACAGTATACACTCCAGTAGATGGCGCTGGATTGCAGAGACAGAAAAGTGGCTCCTCCCGGCCCCATAAATACCCGGGACCTCCCACAAAATTCCCAGTATTGAAAAGCAGTTAGCAAGAGACTGGGAGAACAATAACCATAATATGAAAATTTGAACATAAGATCACAATAAAGAGGTACCTAAAGAAAATGATAACAAGGGTGGGGTGGAACAGGACGTGTTGTATACATATAATACCAATTCTACAGGTGAGTAATCACAGAATTGTATTATTCTAAGTATACAGCACATCCTGTTCCAGAAGATATTCCTTACACTTGGGACATCCAATAGTAGTGTCCGTAAGGTAGGGTGGGATTCCCAAAAAGTAACAGCAGACAGTTTAAACCACTGGGCCTCAGCATCAGCTGAGGCCCTAACATCAACCTTGTAAAACTTTGAAAAAGTATGAACAGAAGACCAAGTAGCGGCCTTGCAAACTTGTTCAACAGAAGCCTGGTGCTGAAAAGCCCAAGAGGCACCAATAGCAAGAGTAGAATGAGCAGTAAGGCGGAAGGGAGGCTTCTTCCCCTTAGCAGAGTAGGCCTGTATCACAGCCTGATGGATCCACTTGCTGATAGTGGACTAAGCTAGAGCCAGACCCTTCTTAGGTCCAGACGGAAGCACAAAAAGAGCATCAGTCTTCCTGAAAGATTCAGTAGCCACCAGATAGAACTTCAGAGTTCTGACTACGTCCAAAGAATGCAAAACCCTTTCCTTAGGGTTATTGGGATTAGGACACAGAGAAGGCAAAACAATGTCCTGATTGAGATGAAATGCAGAACCAACCTTAGGTAGAAAATCTGGCTTCAAAAAGAAACACCACCTTGTCCTGGTGTCTCTCAAAATAAGGAGGCTTGATGGAAAGCGTCGCCAACTCAGAAACAACAGAAGTGATAGCCACCAAAAAGACCACCTTAAGCGTGAGAATGGACAAAGGGGCCCCTTGCAAAGGCTCAAAGGGAGACCCCTGCAGGGCAGACAAGACCAAGTTCAAGTCCCAGATTGGTAACATAGGCTTCTGTGGGGGACGCACGTGAGTAACTCCCTGGAAAAAGGTACTGACCAGGGGATGCTGAGCAAAGGATCTTTAGAAAAAAAACTGCCAAAGCAGACACATGGCCTTTCAGAGTACTGAGCTGAAGGCCCAGATCCAAACCATGTTGGAGAAACTCCAGAATCCTAGGAACAGAAAAAACACGACAGGGAAGCGAGTGGGACTCGCACCAGTCAATGTAAGTACGCCAAACCCTGTAATAGATGGAAGAAGAGGACCTCTTCCTAGCCCTGATCATGGTATTCACCACCGAGGCAGGCAGCCCTTTTTCCATCAAGATGGAGGTTTCAACAGCCAGGCCGTCAAAGCCAGCGTTTGTAAATTGGGGTGGCGTAGGTGTCCCTGAGTGAGCAGATCTGGAACCCGTGGCAGGGCGTACTGATCTACTGCCAACTGCACGATGTCTGCGAACCACACTCTTCTTGGCCAACAGGGGGCGACCAGGATGGTTGGCACCCCTTCCGGAACTATCTTGTGCAGCACCCTGCCCAGCAGTGGAAACGGGGGAAACACATATAGGAGATGGAACCTCGTCCAAGACATTGCCAGGGCATCCATGGCCAAGGCCAGAGGATCCTGGGACAGAGAGACAACCTGATTGCTCTCAATTCCAGAATGTTGATAGGGGCATGGGGCTCCTGAGGGCCCCACTGACCCTGGAATTTCAGAGACTTCCAGAATCCCCCCAACCTGTCAGACTGGCATCCGTGGTGACCGCCATACTGACAAGAGGTGAAGTTGAAAAGGCCTCATGTAGAACTGAGCATATGGGACCGCCTCTTTCTCTTGAAGGACCTCCACCTTCTGCTGAGGAAGAAAGATCTTGACCCAAGCTGAATCCAGAATCATGCCCAGAAAAGACTTCACCATGGAAGGAGACAGGGAAGATTTGGGGTGATTGATCACCCAGCCGAATGACTCCAGTGTGGACACCACCCACTGAGTATCAAGCTCTGCCTGATGGAAGGATTGAGAAGCGATAAGCGTGTCGTCCAGGTATGGGAGAATGCGAATGCCCTGAGATCTCAACAGGGCCATCACTCCTGCCAGCACCTTGGTGAATATCCTGGGGGCCGAGGTGAGGCCAAAGGGCAAGGCCACAAATTGGTAGTGCTGATCCTCCAGAGCGAACCTGAGGAACCTCTGATGACCTGGAAAGATAGGTAAGCATCTTTGATGTCTACAGAAGTCATGAAGTCCCCTGGGCATAAGAAGGTCACAGCTGAGCGCAGAGTCTCCATGCGAAAGTGTTTGAATCTGACAAACCTGTTGAGAAGCTTTAAATCCAGGATAGGTCTGATGGACCCGTCCTTTTTGGGCACAATGAAAAGATTGGAATAATAGCCTTTGCCCCTTTCCTTCAAGGGCACCTCACAGATGACACCCAGATCTAGAAGGCCTTGAACAGCCAGGGAGAGACACTGGGCTGACAAGGGGTTTTGAGCTAAATGAGATCTGATGAATCTTGGGGGCAGCCAGGCTGCAAACTCTATCTTGTAACCAGAGGATACTACCTCCTGAATCCACCAGTCTGGGACATGACGCCTCCAGACGTGAGCCAAGAGCCGAAGCCGTCCCCCCACCCGGATGGGTGAGGGCGCCCCTTCATGCCTGAGGGGGCTTGGGGGAGGACTTAGTCTTGGGACCCCAGGGGGGGCCAGGGCGGCCACGTCCCTTATCCCTGTCCCAAAAATCTCCCCGGCTCCTGCAAAGGAAGCTCCTCGTCCAATTCTGGATCCCATAAAGGAAGGAGAAAAGGCACCTGAACCCCGAAAGGATCGGGGCTGCCTCCTACGCTGAGGAAATTTGCCACCCTTAGCAAACAAGTCCAAACGTTCCCCAAAGAGGCGCAGCCCCTTGAAGGGAAACCCAGTGAGAGCCTTTTTGGCAGCATTGTCAGCTGCCCACTGGCGCTACCAGACCGAGCGGCGTATCGCCACCAACAAGGCAGAAGCTCTGCCACACATTCTAATGGTATCATCCAAGGCAGAGAGTACATATGCAACAAATTCCTCACAACGCAGAAGAGCTCTATACTCTTCACTACCAGCTTCATCAGGGGCCCCATCCAAGAGACCCCTGAGCAGGCTTTTAATAGCAACAGCCGTGATAGCAAAGGCACAGACCAGACGGAGCGCGGTCCCAACACAGGCAAAGGCATGGCTAGCCAGCTGATCCATGCGCCTGTCTTCCCCATCTCTCAGTGTAGTAGAGTCAGGGGAATGCATGACAGATGTGTTAGACAACCCCAGAACGGGAGCATCCACCTCTGGAGGACATGACCAAAGTTTAACCATTTCAGCAGGAAAGGGATACCTCTTATCCCAACTCTTTGGTACCCCGGGAGCCGGCTAGACCGTTCCCACTCCTTGAGAATCAGATTATTAAAGTGAGTTTGTTTTCATGAAACTCCAAACGTGGCTTAACAGTATGAAATAGCTCCCCCTGCTGCCGCGGGGCCACGGCAGGAGGAGAGATACAGAGCACTTCAAATATTTGAGCCGAAAGTCTGTCAGTATCATCTGAAGCCCATGGGTCAGACCCAGACACAGCATAACCCCTAGGCTGATCCTCAGATGATTCTGAATCAGAGAATAATTCCCCTTCTTCCAGGGGGGTATAACCAGTAACATCATAAAACTCCTCAGCTTCCATATGAAAGAGGGTAACACCGGGTGCCAGATGCCGCTGCTTAGCAGGAGCCTTGCACGGACCAGAACCAGCAATATGCCTTTCAATGCTAGCTACCCTGATAGCCAAATCAGGTTGAGACTCCCCACTGGTATGCACCTAACTGGGAGTCAGGTGTAAGGGTGGGGGGGTAGGCGAAGCCAGAGGGGGCGCAGCACTAGGCCCAGCCGCAGGTAAACCAGACTGCAGGGCAAGTACCTGCTGGGCGCAGGGTACACACACCCTAACATCATCACTTATAGGGGTTACCCCGCACGCCACACACAGCCGGGCTTGTCCTGAAGGAACCCCGAGCACATTATCCTGAGAAGCCTCCATATGGCGATTATCACGGCACAACAGGGCAATAGGGATTGACGCTAGTAAAAGCATTAGACAAGCTCCTGTACATAGGGGTTCAAGCGGATCTGAGCGCCCTGATTGGATGAGCGGGCGTACATGCCTCGTAGGACCGGGAATAGGTGAGTTCGTTCAGGCAACCTGGGGGGTTTCACACAGTGGGGCACCGCCAATTAGAGTGCCCCGGGGCAAGGACCAAAACCCATGATAGTCAAATTCCTGGGTTTTGGTCCACTTTAAGTCATTTTTGACTGTTGTCCTGCTTAAACCGGACCTTCAGCATCATTTAATGAAAAGGCCAAACCCTTAAAAAACTATTCCCCAGCATCTAAAATTAACATATTTGAAGTTTTTTGTCACTTATTTTTCATTCTTTCCTCCACTGGGCTGCAACTCTGTTCAGCACTCTAGGATACGGGCGCCGCCATCTTGCCTCAGAAGCATCACATACCGAGGAGAGGAGAGTGGGCAAAAGTACATGGGGGCGGGCTATAGCTGTGCTTTGCACAGACAAAGCAGAGCTGGGGTCAGGGAAAGGACAGCAATCCCACAATGCAGAGCGGCATATTCAGAAGACACTTCCTGTTTGCAGGCAGCCTGAGACTCCATGGGCCGCCATCTTGGATGTTTGAAGACGCAGAAAATGCAGTAGATGCAGGTAGGATGATTTTAAATGTGAGCAATCTGTATGTACAGGGTGGGGGAAACATATAAGATAGACTCTTATTCAGGGTGAAGGTCCGGATTAATGTGGGCAATCTGTATGTACAGGGTGTGGGAAACATATAAGATAGACTCTTATTCAGGGTGAAGGTCCGGATTAATGTGGGCAATCTGTATGTACAGGGTGTGGGAAACATATAAGATAGACTCTTATTCAGGGTGAAAGTCCGGATTAATGTGGGCAATCTGTATGTACAGGGTGTGGGAAAAATATAAGATAGACTCTTATTCAGGGTGAAGGTCCGGATTAATGTGAGCAATCTGTATGTACAGGGTGTGGGAAAAATATAAGATAGGCTCTTATTTAGGTCCAGTTTAAGCTTAGGGGGAAAGCTGGAAAGCATATTAAAGTGGTGGACCACTGGCTTTTGATACTATGCATGAATGACAGTACCTGGCTTCAACTTTGATTGTAAAGTCTTTCTTAGTGATGAGAAAATATGGAAGTTCTGGGATAATCTTCACCTCATAATTCGGAAGGACTGTTGAGATAAAAATCAAGTCAGTAAAAGCTGCGGCAGTCACTGAGCCCTTGGAGTATATTTACATGGCTGCCATTCATGCCCAACTTCTTTGTGGAAAGTATGAAAGTGTAATCCGCGTCCCCGCTGGTGGATGAGAAACACACTGCCTCTGCACACCAACACAAAGGCCTCGATTCAATAAAGGTAGAAAAAATTCTCATGGTAGTAAAAAATTCAATTCATGAGAAAAAAGCCTGAGAATGTCACTGTTGCTGAATCACCAGCTAAGAAAACAATGAAAGTCAATGGCACTTTTTTACTACTAAGAAAACTATAGAGCAGTTTACTCCTTTCCACACTGTAGTAAAAGCTGCCATTGACTTTCATTGTCTTTTTATCTAGTGATTCAGTTACAGTGACATTCTCAGGCTTTTTTCTCATGAATTGAATTTTTTACTACCATGAGAATTTTTTTCTACCTTTATTGAATTGAGGCCATAGTGTCACTTTTAAATTGGTAGTCAGAGTCTCTTGCACGTCCCCTTTTAGGACTGGACACAGGACACATGCACTGGACATGTAGATTTTTCCGGGGAGCCGGCAGGTCGCGGGCCACCCCACTGCAAGCTCACTATTAGGGGAGAGCTCACCCTATCACCTACCACTCTGGACATAAGACTCTTGGACCCCCTCAGCAGCTGGGCCCCACTTTCCACTCTGCACACGGCGGTGCGTCAAGTTCTCCGGAGCTGGCCAGGCGTGGGTCACTACACAGCAAAGTCTTTGGCACTGGGGAGCCATTCCACCAACCAAGTCACTCCTCCAATTTATAGGCCCCGGATTTTACCTCAGGAAATGGCCACCTCAGGTGTATCCCAGCAACAGCAGACTGGGGCCTCTCTCTTCCCTCCCACGACTGGGGAGTCAGCTCTCCAAGCTATAGTCCCCAGATTTTACCTCAGGAAATGAATTCAGGTTTATCCCGGCAACAGCATACTATGGTCTCTCTCTCCTCTCCCGTGACTGGGGAGTCAGCTTTCCAGGGCCATAGGCCCCGGATTTTAACACAGGAAATGGCCACCTCAGGGGAGACTGGGGCCTCTCTCTCCTCTCCCATGACTGGGGAGTCAGCTCTCCAAGCTATAGGCCCCAGATTTTACCTCAGGAAATGGCCACCTCAGGTGTATCCCGGCAACAGCAGACTGGGGCCTCTCTCTCCTCTCCCACGACTGGGGAGTCAGCTCTCCAAGCTATAGGCCCCAGATTTTACCTCAGGAAATGGCCACCTCAGGTGTATCCCCGCAACAGCACATTGGGGCCTCTCTCTCCTCTCCCCTGACTGGGGAGTCAGCTCTCCTAGCTATAGGCCCCAGATTTTACTTCAGGAAATGGCCACCTCAGGTGTATGCCGGCAACAGCAGACTGGGGCCTCTCTCTTCTCTCCCACGACTGGGGAGTCAGCTCTCCAAGCTATAGGCCCCGGATTTTACCTCAGAAATTGGCCACCTCAGGTGTATCCATGGCAACAGCAGACTGGGGCCTCGCTCTCCTCTCCCCTGACAGGGGAGTCAGCTCTTCAAGCTATAGGCCCCGGATTTTACCTCAGGAAATGGCCACCTCAGGTGTATCCCAGCAACAGCACACTGGGGCCTCGCTCTCCTCTTCCCTGACAGGGGAGTCAGCTCTCCAAGCTATAGGCCCTGGATTTTACCTCAGGAAATGGCCACCTCAGGCATATCCTGGCAACAGCACATTGGGGCCTCTTTTTCCTCTCTCTCGCAACCGGGGAGTCAGCTCTCCAAGCTATAGGCCCTGGATTTTACCTCAGGAAATGGCCACCTCAGGCATATCCTGGCAACAGCACATTGGGGCCTCTTTTTCCTCTCTCTCGCAACCGGGGAGTCAGCTCTCCAAGCTATAGGCCCTGGATTTTACCACAGGAAATGGCAACCTCAGGTGTATCTCGGCAACAGCAGACTGGGGCCTCTCTTTCCTCTGCCCTGACTGGGGAGTCAGCTCAGCTCAGGAGCGTGGGGTCCATTAGGGAAGATCTCCGAGGGCACCTCTGGATGTCAGGGCGCACTCTGCTCACCCGGCGACAGCAGCTTTCCTCCTTGCTCTCCCTCATGGCTTGTTCTCCTCTCAGGGCCTCCCACCTCTCCCTTTACATATGGCTCCACCCCAGATCTCCCATCATCATAATCCTGCGTGATCTTGTGGGTCCCAGCTAGCTAAGGTCTCTCACCCACAACCAAGATGGCGGCGGCCCGGTTGGGTGCCACTCGCCATAATATTTAAAACAATGAAAAAACATGTTTATTACAACTGTAGATACTGGTGCTGCCCCAGATATCTCAGTGTCAACATTCACAAAGTATAAGACTGCATTGTCCAAGTTCACCAAGCAAATTTAAACTCAAGAGGGAAGGCTGAGCGAAAGGGTAAGAGCTTCCTGGCTTAAAAATTAAAAAGAAACATAACAGGTCTTGGGAAGTGAATAAAAACTCCCCAAACCCGGCTTGCCCAGTCCCCCCCCCCCCACCCCCCGGGCTGGCTCCAGGTTTGTGGGAGCCCTTGGGCAAGAGAGTCTTAGTAGGCCCCAAAGTAGTGTGTCACATGATGTCCCCTTTTTCAGCTCCGCTGCCACAAATGGGTCATCTTCTGCTGCTGATGGCCCTCCAGTCCTTATTGCCTCCCCTATAGCCACCAATCATCCTCTAGTCCTTATTGCCTTCCCTATAGCCACCAATCGTCCTCCAGTCCTTATTGCCTTCCCTATAGCCACCAATCATCCTCTAGTCCTTATTGCCTACCCTATAGCCACCAATCGTCCTCCAGTCCTCATTGCCTTCCCCATAGCCACCAATCGTACTCCAGTCCTCATTGCCTTCCCTATAGCCACCAATCATCCTCCAGTCCTCATTGTCTTCCCTATAGCCACCAATCATCCTTCAGTCCTTATTGCCTTCCCTATAGCCACCAATCATCCTCTAGTCCATATTGACTTCCCTATAGCCACCAATCATCCTCCAGTCCTTATTGCCTTCCCTATAGCCACCAATCATCCTCTAGTCCTTATTGCCTACCCTATAGCCACCAATCATCCTCCAGTCCTTATTGCCTTCCCTATAGCCACCAATCATCCTTCAGTCCTTATTGCCTTCCCTATAGCCACCAATCATCCTCCAGTCCTTATTGCCTTCCCTATAGTCACCAATCGTCCTCCAGTCTTCATTGTCTTCCCTATAGCCACCAATCATCCTCCAGTCCTTATTGCCTTCCCTATAGCCACCAATCATCCTTCAGTCCTCATTGCCTTCCCTATAGCCACCAATCATCCTCCAGTCCTTACTGCCTTCCCTATAGCCACCAATCATCCTCTAGTCCTTATTGCCTTCCCTATAGCCACCAATCGTCCTCCAGTCCTTATTGCCTTCCCTATAGCCACCAATCGTCCTCCAGTCCTTATTGCCTTCCCTATAGCCACCAATCGTCCTCCAGTCCTCATTGTCTTCCCTATAGCCACCAATCATCCTTCAGTCCATATTGCCTTCCCTATAGCCACCAATTGTCCTCCAGTCCTCATTGTCTTCCCTATAGCCACCAATCGTCCTCCAGTCCTCATTGTCTTCCCTATAGCCACCAATCGTCCTCCAGTCCTCATTGTCTTTCCTATAGCCACCAATTATCCTCTAGTCCTTGTTGCCTTCCCTATATCCACCAATCGCCCCTCCAGTCCTTATTGCCTTCCCTATAGCCACCAATCGCCCTCCAGTCCTTATTGCCTTCCCTATAGCCACCAATCATCCTCTAGTCCTTGTTGCATTCTCTGCTGCCACCAATCATCCTCTAGTCCTTGTTGCATTCTCTGCTGCCACCAATCATCCTCTAGTCCTTGTTGCATTCTCTGCTTCCACCAAGCACCCTTCAGCCCTTACTGCTTGCTCTGCTGCCACTAAAGACTCCATCATTGCTAATTTGCTATCAGTTGTCACCAGGTCATCGCCATGTTCTGAGCTTCCATCAGTTGCCCTCCATTCCATGCCACCTACTCCATTGTTGCTGATCATCCCCTGTGCCAACCATGAGCAGGTCTGCACACAATACCCTGAATTTGATTGTCTGGCTCCACTGTTAAAGTGAGAGCCTGAGTGGGCCCCTGAAGATGCCAGGGGCCATGGCAATTGCCCAGGTTTGACCTGTGCTGGTGCCGGCCCTGCCCCTGCTCCTCCAGTTTAGCACTTAGTAATTAAAAACTTACCTCTCCGGTCACATCTCACTTGGCAACCCTCCGCTCCCTCTCCATCCTCCATGCGGCGCCGCCCCTTAGATCTCACGCATGCACCGTGTCATTGCAGTGACGCTGGGCGCAGAAGCATGCAAGGTTTGAGGAGCAGCGCGCCGGATTCAAAGAGGTGAGTATCCTGCCATCATTCAATGCTGGCTAAAGAACGGCTAAGGGTGGGAAGGCGGTGGAATTCAGAAGGACGTCAGCATTTAAGATAACTCTGACATCCAAAATGCAGTGATGGAGGTGGGACGAATTATCTGAGAGGAACTTCAGGAAAGTTCTGTTGTTCCTCTTTAGGCAAACCTGAATGGCTTATGGTAGAAATTACAGGCTGCGTAGCATATGGCCTGTTTTGCTGCATCAGTGGTTTGTCCCATAAGAATGGAGGTAGACTTGAGTTGTTAGTCTAAACTGAGGGTGGTTACAATGCGTCAGGTGAGTATGGGTATCAATATCGAGTTCCAGGTCCAATGACGCCACGTGGCATTCCCTTCACCAGATGCCAGATAAAAATCACTTCTGAAATCTGTGCCATCCCAGAGGGCGCCATCCCTTTAAGGAGGGAAGCCACATGACTGGCCTGCGTTCCTGCTTCCCTGGAAGCAGACCAGCCCTGTGGGAAGTGGTCGGGGGGGGGAGTGACCTCAGGGGGAGTATAAAGGGGTTCGTCCCCCTCCTCTTCCTCTTTGACCCCCCAACCTGGATGGACGAGCAGTCCCGCCTGCCCTGTTTTTGGTTATGGGGGGGGGGGGGGGGGTTTGACTGGCCACAGTCCTGTTAAAAGGGGTAGAGAGGGGTATAGGGGATGTGCAAGCTATGTTATGTATGTGATGTATTTTAAGATGTTTATGTAAAGAAGTATAAAAAAAATTGTTGATAGCACTTGTTGGGGTGCATAGGTTTTAATGTTATTTATTTGAGATGTATTTATGTTTTATAAAAAAAAAAGTTGTTTTGTTTATATGATAATATATGATGAACTTTGTATGGAAAAGTGATGTGTAATGTGGGGATACCTGTTGTAATGTAGGTACAGTAATTGGCAATTGACTTTTACACAGCCATGGGGCAGTTTCCAGCGGAAACTGGCCAGGATGGATCTTGTGGTAAGTTAAGGAATTTTGGGTTCAATTAAGGAGGGGGTGAACGTGGGGCAGGGGTATTTTTTACCACTGGCGGTTAGCCCAGTTAAGCTCCCAGGCCTAGGAGGGATGCAGCCGAGCTTATATCGGCTTCTGCTTGGTGGATGGTCGTGACGTAATTTCCGGCCTTCTGCCCCCCTGGTCACAAGTTTTTTCTCTCCCCCTCCCATTGTTGTCTTAGCTTTGGGCTTCTCAGACCCGGAACAAAAGGGGGGGGGGGGCTTTAATTTTGCTTGTTACTTGTTATGAATGTTGGGCTGTGGCTGATTAAACTTTGGGCTTTATTTATCAAGGGTAGTGCCTTGTAAGCGACAGGTAGCGACAGGTGAACGCTGGGCGCTAGACGCAATACCACATTTATAAAAGAGATTCTTACAGCGTCACGTAGCGTCCGGTATTATCTGTCGCTACCTGACGCTCTCCCATACATTTCAATGGACGTTACTTTTCTTCTCTTTAAACAGGGTTTTCTTTTCATAATTTTTTTTGTTTTGTAGCAAATCATTGTGTGGCCTCTCCTGGCCTATTTAAAGTGGACACACAACCAGGATTTTGACTATCCTGGGCTTTGTTCCACTTCGGTGGGGTACCCCGATCGGGGGTGCCCCGCTGTGTGAAACCCCCCAGAAAGCCCCAAAAACTCACCTCTCCCCGCTCCCACGTGACCGATGCAGCCAATCCCTGCCGGCGTAAAAGCGGGAGGCAGCGACGGACAAGAGAGCGCTCCTGCCGCC
Organism: Gastrophryne carolinensis; assembly: GCA_027917425.1. Lineage (NCBI taxonomy): Eukaryota > Metazoa > Chordata > Amphibia > Anura > Microhylidae > Gastrophryne > Gastrophryne carolinensis. The sequence continues at coordinate 26,555,808 of CM051235.1, read as the reverse complement.
GCCTCCCGCGCATCACTCTTACAGGGCGCGCGCCCGTTTGTGAATGGCCGGCGCGGATGCGCTTCCTGCTAGAGGGAGGCGGCGGGCGCCGCTGGATCGAGGAGCAGGTAGGGATTTAGGGGTTTCTGAGGGGTTTCACACAGCGGTGTGCCCCGCAGTCAGGGAGCTGATCGGTCCGGGAATCTTATAGATTCCCGGGCCGATCATGGGAGGGTGTTGGTCCACTTTAAAGTCATTTTTGAAAACGTTTTTGATTTTTTTATATTTTTATGCAGAATTATCATTACAGGTCTGGCATTAAAGTGTTAATGTCACAATGTAATAACAATGTCATTCCATGTGTTTTCGCTTTGTTAATGGTGGATATGTGTTCAAAAACAGACTTTAATCACACAGCTTCTGGCGCTCTGGGCTACAGCGACACAATTTTGAGCGCCGGCGCTGTGTGAGTCTGTTTTTTTGATGAATATGGTTTGAGTCGCTCACACTGACCAGTCGCTACCGCTCGCTCCCATATAGCTCTGTACTGGTGTTATAGCGACTCACACATCAAATTCATCAATGCCGGCAATGTTACTACAGCGACTGAGGCGCTCTGTAATAGCGACTCACTGCCAATCAGAGCGACCACTAGCGGTCGCTTTTAGCGCCGCTGTACAGACGCTCATCTGCCGTTACCTGGCGCTAGTAATGAATCAGCCTGCCCATCTTTCCAAAGATATGGTGGTCTGGAGTTTTTATTTAGTGGTTGAGGTTAAGGGAGGAAGGGCATATGGAGCGCTAGCCCAGTGATGGCAGTAGCATTATTCTGTCCCCCGAGGTTGCAGTAGACAATATAAAAGCGAGGGAGCCATGGCCAGCACCAGAGCTTTTGATCCCGGGCTCGCTGGACTGTATCCAAAACGAAAAAAAAAATGAGTTTGTTATTAGGATGTAAGTTATGCATTCAAATGAAAATCCTGACCCGATCGCTTTCCTTCCTGGGGCACCAATGCAGGTCATCGTCAATATTTTAGCACCTAAAAGCACCACACAACATAAGAACTTACCGTATTTTTTTACTTCAAATTCTGCCGTGAAGTTGGATTCTGGAGCTGTGGGGAAATAAGCTGATATTCTCCATGTTCCGGGACTGAAAGATAAAACAGCACAGCGCCATAAAAATCTAAGTGGGGGTGTCGGCGTGTTAACTTGGCTGTGGTTTCAGCTTGATGAGGTCTCACCCAGCATCCAGCTTTTTGATTTATCTCTGAATCCTGTGCCCTACTTCGAGCACAAATAGTTTTGCCTTTCCTGAAGAGCATCGGGTAGGCAATTGGGGCTTTATAGGGATTTAGGCTTTAAAGCCAGTTGTGGTCTAGCTTTGTTCTTCTAGATGGTAGTGATCCAGAAGTCATACAATGGTACATTTTGGATTTAGAAGTCCATTAAAGTGGACCAAAACCCAGGATTTTGACTATCCTGGGTTTTGGTCCCTGAGGCACCCTGATTGGGGGTGCCCCGCTGTGTGAAACCCCCTAATCACATCTTCCTGGTCCTACGGCGCATGGGTGGGCACTCGTTCAATCAGCATGCTCTAATCCACTATCGTTACGTTGTCTGAAGCCTTCATCTAAGGCGAGCGGTTCTGAGCGCACTGACGGCCACATCCCCTGTTACCCTCTAACAGGAAACGTGCCAGCGATTCACATGTGCCTGGCGCAGGCACACACCCTGCTAGAGGGATAACGGGGACGTGGCCACGGCTCGCGCATGCACCGCTGGACCAGAAACAAAGGTAAGTGTATGAGCGACCTGGGGGATTTCACACAGTGGGGAATCCCGATTTTGGATGCCCCATGGGAGGGAATCAATTGGCCCAGGAATCTTAGAGATTCCCGAGCCGATTGCCATGGGTTTTGGTCCACTTTAAGGTAGGAAATCACCTGTTTATCTCAATGTCCTCTGTGGGTGCCTATTTAGCTAATTCCTCAATGCCAGCGTTTGAATGGAAAGAGGACAAGGCTGTTGTCAGGCTCTGAGTGCTCCGGGTGAAGGGAAGGGCATTTATACTCCAGGGTGTGGCCTTCTCTGGGAACTTCCTTCTGCCCCCTAGCTGTACATTGAAGCTGGGGGGGATCCCAAGGATAACACACCCTGAGTTATAAATGCCCCTCCTTTTGGTGGGGTGCGCTCAGAGCAGAACCAAGCAGACCATTGTCGTGGGCCCGGTGATCACCCCTGGAGCCATGGGAACCCCAGTCCCTATGAAAGGTGTGCTAGCTGGTGAGGGGGACCCCACATCATTTTCTTTTTCTATTGAAACACACAAAAAACAAATACAAAGTCATTTAAAAATACCATTTTGTGAAATACTCACCTGTAAAATGGGTATTATAAGTATGTCACACACCCCGCTTCAAGATATCCATAACACGTGGGTAATACCGACCTGAAGAGGGCGTTCTGCAGAGATGATAGTAAAAAGAAAGCCCCTCCCGGTCCATAAATACCTGGGACCTCCCACTCATTACCCAGTATAAAGAAGCAGTAAGGTAAGGGACCAGGAAGAGGCAAATATAAACCAAAGCAACGCAAAGTTCACAATATAAAGGATCCAGAATACAAGAAGGGCGGGTGAAGCGGGGTGTGTGACATACTTATAATACCCATTTTACAGGTGAGTATTTCACAAAATGGTATTATTCTAAGTATGTCACACACCCCGCTTCAAGATATCCATAACACGTGGGACATCCAATAGCAGTGTCCATAAAAGGGCGGGGATCCAAAACAAGGCAACAAGGCACAACTTAAACCACAACAGCTTGCAGAACTTTGCGGCCAAAAACAGCATCCGCTGAGGCCCGAACATCAACCTTGTAAAACTTGGAAAAAGTGTGAACAGAGGACCAAGTAGCGGCCTTACAAACTTGCTCATCCGAGGCCTGGTGCTGAAAAGCCCAGGACGCTCCAACCGCACGAGTAGAATGAGCAGTAACACGAAAAGGGGGACTCCTCCCCTTAGCAGAATAGGCCCCAATGATGGCCTGACGAATCCATTTACTAATGGAAGACTTGGCAGGTGCCAAACCTTTCCTAGGCCCAGAGGGCACCACAAAAAAAGCATCAGTCTTACGAAAGGAAGACGTAACCACCAGATAGTATTTTACAACGCGAACTACATCCAAGGAATGCAGAGCCCTTTCCTTGTCGTTGCTAGGATTAGGACATAGAGAGGGCAGAACAATGTCCTGATTCAGATGAAAGGCAGAAACCACCTTAGGAAGAAAATCCGGCTTGAAACGAAAGACAACCTTGTCCTGATGCCTTTCGAAGTACGGAGCTTTAATGGACAAAGCTGCCAACTCAGAAACACGCCTAACCGAAGTGATAGCCACCAAAAACGCCACCTTTTGAGTAAGTGAAGACAAAGCAATCTCATTCAAGGGCTCAAACGGGGGACCCTGAAGAGCAGAAAGAACCAGGTTCAAATCCCAAACTGGAACCAAGGGCTTTCTAGGAGGTCGAACATGCGTAACCCCTTGGAAAAAAGTCTTGACCAAGGGATGAAGTGCAAAGGACCTTTGAAAGAACACCGCCAGGGCAGAAACCTGCCCCTTCAAGGTGCTAAGCTGGAGCCCCAGATCCAGACCATGTTGAAGAAACTCCAGAATCCTGGAAATGGAAAACTCCCGACACGGGAAAGACCTACCTTCACACCAGTCAATATAGGACCTCCAGGTCCTATAGTAAACAGTAGAGGAAGACCGTTTCCTGGCGCTAATAAGAGTCTGAATCACCGCATCAGAAAGACCTTCCTCCTTCAAGATGGAGGTTTCAGCAGCCACGCCGTCAAAGCCAGCGATGGTAAATTGGGATAGCGTAGCCGACCCTGGGTGAGCAGGTCCGGCAGTAGAGGCAGAACAAACTGATCCTCTGCCAGTCTTACCAGGTCTGCAAACCAAACCTGCCTTGGCCACCTTGGTGCCACCAGAATCGTCGATGCGCCCTCCAGGGCCAGCTTGCGCACCTCTCTGGCTACCATTGGAAACGGAGGAAACAGGTAAAGAAACCCCAGATCCCTCCAGTTCAGGGACATGGCATCCACCGCCAGAGCCAGTGGATCCTGCGAGAGAGACACAAATACCGGAAGTTTGTGATTGTGACGAGAGGCAAAGAGGTCCACCGCCGGGAACCCCCACCTGAGGCAAATCGAACGAAACACCTGGGGACTGAGAGACCACTCCCCCTGGCGAGAGGAGGACCTGCTCAGAGAGTCCGCCTCCGTGTTCTCCACTCCCGGAATGTAGACTGCTGAGATACACGGGACGTGGTTCTCCGCCCAGTCCAGAATCAAAGATACTTCCCTGAGGGCACTCCTGCTGCGAGTCCCTCCCTGGTGATTGATGTAAGCAACCGCCGTCCGGTTGTCCGACCGAACCTGAACTGGCAGGCCCTGCAACTGATGAGTCAAGCGAAACAGAACCAACCTGATGGCTCTCAACTCCAGAACATTGATGGGCTCGTGAGCCTCCTGCGGGCCCCACAGACCCTGAAACTGAAGGTCCTTCCAAACACCCCCCCAACCTGACAGACTGGCATCCGCGGTGACTGTTTCCCAACACGGCGCCAGAAAAGATCTGCCCTTCAACAGATTGACAGACCCCAGCCACCATTGCAGGGATCGACGGACTCGGGGGGTCATCAGGAAGGACTGATCCAACGATAGCGGAGACTTGTCCCAAACCTTCAACAGATGAAGCTGGAGTGTCCTTGTGTGAAACTGCGCAAAGGGAACTGCCTCGAATGAGGCCACCATTAACCCCACCAGCCTCATCCCTAGCCGGATGGCCGGACGAGGGGCTGACAAGAGAAGCCAAACCAACTCCTGAATCAAAAGAATCTTGGCCTGGGGCAGAAACACCCTGGCCTGCGAAGTGTCCAGAGACATTCCCAGAAAGGTCACTACCCTGGACGGAGAAAGAGAGGACTTGGGGTAGTTGATCACCCAACCGAACCTCTCCAGAGTGGACACCACCGCTCTGGTGTCCAACTCCGCTTGGTTGAAGGAAGAAGCAATAATCAGAAGATCGTCCAAATAGGGCACAATGCGGATACCCTGAACCCTGAGTAGAGCCATCACCCCCGCCAGCACCTTGGTGAACACCCGAGGAGCCGAGGTGAGACCGAAAGGGAGTGCCACAAACTGAAAATGCCGATCCTCCACCACGAACCTAAGAAACCTCTGGTGTGCTGGAAAAATCGGAACGTGTAGGTAAGCGTCCTTGATGTCTATGGACGTCAGAAAGTCTCCCTGACGAAGAGAGTGGATAGCCGAATGCAGCGTTTCCATGCGGAATTTCTGCGGCCGGATGAACCTGTTGAGAAACTTCAGATCCAAGATGGGTCGGACCGATCCGTCCTTCTTGGGTACCGTGAACAGATTGGAATAAAAACCCCTGCCCTGGTCTGAGGAGGGCACTGGGCAAATGACAGCCATGTCCAGAAGACTCTCTACTGCCACCAGGAGCCCCTGCACGGACAGAGGTTCCGAAGGCATCCGAGACCTGAAAAATCTGGAAGGGGGGCGGAGCTCGAACTCCAGCTTGTAACCGGAAGACACCACTTCCCGGATCCATCTGTCCGAGACCTCCTGATCCCAGATCTGGGAGAAGTGTCGCAGCCGTCCCCCCACCCGCATGGGTGAGGGTGCCCCCTCATTGCTGAGCTGGCTTAGCAGCAGGTTTGGGCTTAGAGCCCCAACTGTATCCTGGACGGGCACGTCCTCTGCCCCTGTTCCCGGAATCTCCTCTGGAAGAGGGGAAGGCAAATCCCCTGCCAGATCTGGCCCCACGAAAGGAGGGGGTAAAGGAAGGTGCCCGCCGAAAGGGACGGCGTTGTTTCTTGCGTTGAGGTAACCTACCACCCTTGGTGACAGAATCCAATTTTTCTCCAAAGAGCCGTAATCCAACAAAAGGTAGAGCCGTCAGCGACTTTTTGGACATAAAATCGGCCGCCCACTGGCGCAACCACACCGACCGCCGAATAGTCACCAGCAGAGTCGACGTCCTACCACACATCATCAAAGTGTCATCCAAGGCGGCTAATACAAAAGACAAAAACAACTCACACCGTTTAAGGCCAAGGAACTCGTCACTACCAGGACGAAGCCCGGAAGAAGTCAACAGATCCCTGACCACGGACCTGGCGGCCACCACCATCAGCGCCGAAGCGCAAACGGGCCGCATGGCTGACCCAACGCTAGCAAAGCCATGACAAGCCATCTGGTCAATGCGTTTATCCTCTCCATCTTTGAGGGTGGAACAATCAGGATTATTTAAAACAGAAGTGTTGGACAACCCCAAAACCGGTGCATCCACCTCGGGGGGGATGCCCAACGCTTAACCGTATCCGAAGGGAAGGGATATTTCTTATCCCACCCCTGAGGAATGCCAGGGAGCCGAGCCGGCCTGTCCCATTCCTTAGCAATAATTTTGTCAAAGTGTCTTTGAGTAGGAAATTCCAAGCGCAGCCTGGATTCCTCAAAAAACTCACCCTTCTGCTGTGGAGCCTCCTCAGGAGGAGAAATAGCCAGAACCTCAAACATCTGAGCCAGAGCGTTAGGAGTATCCGAGGATCTCCCCAAGTCCCCCAGCTCAGCATCAGTGCCAACAAACTGCTCATCGTCTGAATTATCAGAATCCTCATAAACCTCCCCTTCCTCTAGCGGGGAATAATCAGACCAATCCAGATTATAAACATCATCAAGGTCATCCACCGGCGGAGCCGGCGACAAATGCTTTCTCTTAGCCGGAGCCTTACGGGCGACCGTGCTGGAGAGAATTTTCTCAAGGTTGGCCAATCTGGCGCACATCTCAGATTGCAGCTCCCTACCCATGACAACGTCACACGGGGTGCGTATCAAGCTGGGAGGAGGAGATGAAGCGACCGGCGGTGCTGACCCAGACGCCTGGGGTTCGGACTGCCGCGTAATAGTTTGCTGTGCACAAGGTATACACAGAAGTACATCGTCCCCAGTAATGGATACCCCACACAACATACACTTCCGGGATTGCCCCGAGGGGATCCCGAGCCCAGTATCCGGGGATGCCTCCATATGGTGAACTTTAAGTAGTCGCTATGACCAAGGGAATTACGCCAATAAGCAACCCGGGATGCCCCTTTAATGTCCCAAGTGGGAGGATTTGTGATCAGTAAATTTAAACCCAGGGACCTAGGACCGGGAGAAACCCCCTAAATACCACTGAAGATCCACCTGAAAGACACAAATAAACCCAATGAGTGCCATAATAAAGACTAGAGAAATAAAGTGAGGGAGCGGGGGCCCACAGGGCCACTCACAGTGCCGTCGGTAGTGGGTGTGCTGGCGTCCTCACACCATCCATGAGGGGAGAAGGCAGACCGAGAAGGGGGCGTGGTCAGCACGGACCACGCGAAATGCTTTGCTCCGCCCCTTCCTGATATCATAGAAAGGAGCGACAAGCTCCGCAGCGGCGCCTGTAGTAGAGGGGCGGGCCGCGGCGACGCGCCGAAAGCCCGGCCCCACCCCCAGACGTAGACGCGTGAGGGAAGAAGCTCCCCTCCGTTCTATCCCCCAGAGACCGGTGCCGCGGCTGTCCCGCGGCGCCGGTTAAGAAAGGAAACTAGCAGCGTTTGCGAGCCGCAGTGTCATGCGGAGCACCCGCCCCGCTCCCCGCTCAAAAACCCTGCTAAAAGCGCATAGTACAAGGGGGGCGGGCCGCGGCATCGCGCCGAAGGGCCGGCCCCGCCCCCAACTGAAAGTGCGTGAGGGGATAACTCCCCTCCGCAATTACCTGAGGTAAAAACCGGCGCCCCGGTGGCAATGACGGCCACGGCGCCGTGAAGTGAAAGGAACCTTAAAGTGAAACACCTCACACAAAACAATAAAATAAATACAAAGATACTTACACCTAACGCTAAAGAAGTGACCCCCGACCCCCACTGTGGTAGAAGGGTAACTGTGGAGGGGCCACCCAGGGTTTACTGCCAGGGGACGGGGCATCCCAAACCGGGGTCACCTACCCGGTGTAACCGCCTACCCTCTTATGTAGGGTCTCACGGTGGAGCTCTGCTCCTAAGCACCAGAGGTGCTAATATACCCTCGCCCGGACCAGCAGCCAAGACTGGGAGGCATGTGTATCTAAAGGGTCAAATCAAGAAAAAAGGGGTCCGAGCGGAAATAAATAAATAACGGGCCGGGAGTTATCCCGGCTACCTGAAATCCCCCTGTGCAAGGAGGAGACATCATCTTCTGACTTGCTCGCCGTCTGCAGAGATGGAAAACTGGGTAATGAGTGGGAGGTCCCAGGTATTTATGGACCGGGAGGGGCTTTCTTTTTACTATCATCTCTGCAGAACGCCCTCTTCAGGTCGGTATTACCCACGTGTTATGGATATCTTGAAGCGGGGTGTGTGACATACTTAGAATATCTGTGTTTTTACATGGGCTTACATTGCACAAAAGCCGCTATTGTACATTCAACACCTGATGGCGCCATTATTACAGGAACTATGGCACTCCCCCTTTCATTCACTGCAATGAATGGCAACACTGCGATAAGAATGGGTGACTGAATTGTGTCTCCTTATAGAGGAAAAAAAACTTCAAAAATTACATTTTCTTGGGTTTAGTTTCTCCATGGCAGGGAAACCGGGTAGAGGTGTGTAAATTGGGTGATAGGGGGGTTCACACAGCAGAGCATCCCAATTCAGAATGTCCTATAAAGAGGGACTGTTTGCTCCTCTTTAAAGAAAGACTGGGACAGTGCACGACTCGCACTCCCCAAAGGTTGGCTATGCCCTGGGCTACAACACAACAATGTGCACCAGCCTACAGATAAACTGCAGCTGACAAGCAGCATAAAGAACAATAATGATCATAAAAATACTTACGTTGAGATATCGGGAATGTTAAGACTGTCACTGACAACTGAGCCTTCAGTAGTTTTTTGGTTCTTTTTTACTCGCAAGCCCTCGGCATTCTGTGAATGGGAATTATGGACAGGATTTCATGAGGCGTAGAAAGCCATATATTGAGCAACTTAAAATTGTATGATAACACAGTGTCTGGGATTTGAAAATGCTGTTGTTAAAACCTAAGCCCTTATTTATGAAGGAATAGCGACAGGTAGCGACTGGTGATCGGCCGGTAATGACGGGCCCCGCCACGAGAACGCCGGCTCCCCACCACAATCACACATTTATCAAGCCAATCCCGCTTAGCGACTGAGATAGCGCCATATAGCGACTCATTCGTCATTATTCCAGCCTCAGCCCACAGCGCCAGCGTCCGACCTTGAACAGCGACAGGTATGACCTCTCGTTACCTGGCGTTCTCCAATGCATTTCAATGGAACAATCTTTAAATATTCATAATTAATTGTTATTAATTGTTTTTTTTTGTTTTTTTTTTAAATGTGAAAAATTCTGTGACCACTTCTGCCATGTTAGATATTTTTTTTAAGGTAAAAAAAAAAAAAATTGTACAGAATTGATATTACAGGTATGATATTAATGTATTCATATTACCAAATTAGTTAAAAAACTTGTTTTTTTTGGTTTCCAAAAATATGGTTGTTTGGGGGTTAAAAAACTACTTTTAACCCATCGCCCCCAGCGCTCTGGGGTTTAAACCTGCATTTTACAGCGCGAGAATTTTTTGAGCGTGATTTTTTAATGAATATGGTGGGAGCCGGTCGCTAGGGCCAGTCGCTATCATGCGCTCCCATACAGCGCGGAACCTGTCAAATAGCGACTTGTCACCCAATATTCAACATTACGGCACACCGACTGAGTCGCTATCAACAACCAAACAACGGCCAAGCACAGCGACTACTAGCGGGCGCTCTGAAAATGCCGCTACAGTCGCTCAACTGTCGCTATCTGCCGCTATTAATGAATCGGCCTCCCCGTGGCACTGGATCCTATTCTGTGTTTTGTTCTGTGGCCCGGGGGAATCCCACTCACAGGTTCTGGGTGAATGGACAGTGTCCATTTTAGCCATCCCCACTGCACACACTGCTCCTGTGTGTGACACTACCCAGAGTGGTGCGCAGTTCTGCCTCTGTGCCAGCCTCTGCCCTGATCCTGCCCCCTAGGCACTACATCTATAAAACTGGCTGGTGCAGGGCTTTTTAACATTCTAGGGGCTGTAGTAGTAGCAACCAGCTCTCAGCACGCAAGGGGAGATCAGTGTAACCCACCCAACATTTTTTGCTAGCTTGTGCCAGGTGGGTTGGGGCTGTCCTGGGCAAAATATTTAGCTTCTGTCAGCCAATATCCTAGGCAAAATATTTAGCTCCTGAGGGCATTTGCCCTGTGAAAAATATTTCAGTGTTTTTCAGTATCTGTTCTGGGCACAATATTTACCATCTGTCCTGGGCAAAATATCTATTGTCTGTCATGGGCAAAATATTTACCGTCTGCCAGTGCCTGTCCTGGACAAAATATTTAGCACATGTCAGCGCATGTCCTGGGCAAAATATTTGGCGTCTGTCAGCATCTGTCCTGGTCAGAATATTTAGCGGCTGTCCTGGGATATAATATTTAGTGTCTTTCAACCTCTGTCCGGGGCAAAGAACGTTTGTCAAGGGAGAAAATATTAAGTGACTGTCAGCATCTGTTCTGGGCAAAATATCTATTGTCTGTCATGGGAAAAATATTTACCGTCTGCCAGTGCCTGTCCTGGACAAAACATTTAGCACCTGTCAGCATCTGTCCTGGTCAGAATATTTAGCGGCTGTCAGCAGCTGTCCTGGGATATAATATTTAGGCCCTTATTTATGAAGGAATAGCGACAGGTAGCGACTGGTGAGCGGCCGGTAATGACGGGCCCCGCCACGAGAACGCCGGCTCCCCACCACAATCACACATTTATCAAGCCGATCCTGCTTAGCGACTGAGATAGCGCCATATAGCGACTCATTCATCATTATTCCAGCCTCAGCCCACAGCGCCAGCGTCCGACCTTGAACAGCGACAGGTATGACCTCTCGCTACCTGGCGCTCTCCAATGCATTTCAATGGAACAATCTTTAAATATTAATAATTGATTGTTATTAATGTTTTTTTTTTTTTTTTTTTTTTTTTTAAATGTGAAAAATTCTGTGACCACTTCTGCCATTTTAGATAATTTTCTTAAGGGGAAAAAAAAATTGTGCAGAATTGATATTACAGGTCTGATATTAATGTATTAATATTACTAAATTATTTTAAAAACTTTTTTTTGGTTTCCAAAAATATGGTGGTTTGGGAGTTAAAAAACGACTTTTAACACATCTCCGCCAGCGCTCTGGGGTTTAAACATGCAAAATATTAAGTGCCTGTCAGCAAAAACAACTTAAACTGGACCTTCAGCAAGATTTTATGAAAAGCCCAACCCCTTTAAAAACTATTCCCCAGCATCTAAAATTAATATATTTTAAGTTTTTAGTCACATACTTTATTATTATTCTTTCCCCCACTGGGCTGCAACTCTGTTCAGGACTCTAGGATACGGGCGCCGCCATCTTGCCTCAGAAGCATCACACATACTGAGGAGAGGAGAGTGGGATAAAGTGCAGGGGGCAGGGTTATAGCTTTGCTTTGCACAGACAGAGCAGCTCTGGGGTCAGGGATAGGACAGCAATCCCAGAATGCAGAGCGACACAGTCAGAATACACTTCCTGTTTGCAGGCTGCCTGATGCTCCATGAGCCGCCATCTTGGATGTTTAAAGGCTAATAAAATGCAGTAGATGCAGGTAGGATGATTTTTAATGTGAGCAATCTGTATGTACAGGGTGTGGGAAACATATAAGATAGGCTCTTATTCAGGGTGAAGGTCCGGACTAATGTGAGCAATCTGTATGTACAGGGTGTGGGAAACATATAAGATAGGCTCTTATTCAGGATGAAGGTCCGGATTAATGTGAGCAATCTGTATGTACAGGGTGTGGGAAACATATAAGATAGGCTCTTATTCAGGGTGAAGGTCCGGACTAATGTGAGCAATCTGTATGTACAGGGTGTGGGAAACATATAAGATAGGCTCTTATTCAGGATGAAGGTCCGGATTAATGTGAGCAATCTGTATGTACAGGGTGTGGGAATCATTCAGGGTGAAGGTCCAGTTTAACAAACATACATTTGAACAGTTACACATTGAATCTTTGTGTTTGCATCTTGTTTTGTGTTTGTTTTTTTAACTAGAACACTCATGTAGCCCTCTATGAAAATGGGTTAGACTCCCAAAGCTGTCCGATTCTCAGACATATTAATTAATCATTTAGGTAAGTAGTTACTCACAGTCACGGTGCTGATGATGGTGTCCTTTACAGGTTTCATCTGGTGATCCAAAGCAAACATTCTAAACTGAACTGTAAATTAGTAAAACAAAGAGGCGTCAGTGCGGATCCTCCATCTGCAACACTTTTACTGACTGTCTGGCCTGTAACAAGCCTGCTATCTGCAATGTAGAAAGGGTCACATCCCCTTATCAGCAGCCATTTCTGGTTAGCCTGATTGTCATTGATGGGACCACCAGCAGGCTTTAGAAGTGTAGCAATGGAAGACATTTTGTTCCAAGCAGAAGTATAAATAGATACAAAAAGTGCTCATGGAAAAAAATATGGGTGCTATGAGGACCGAAAGCTGGTAACAGCACAAATGTGAAGCTTCCTGTTCTGAGGGCTTCAATATGAGATAGATAGATAGATAGATAGATAGATAGATAGATAGATAGATAGATATGGGATAGATAGATAGATAGATAGATAGATAGATAGATATAGGATAGATAGATATGAGATAGATAGATAGATAGATAGATAGATAGATAGATAGATATGGGATAGATAGATATGAGATAGATAGATAGATAGATAGATAGATAGATAGATAGATAGATATGGGATGGATAGATAGATATGAGATAGATAGATAGATAGATAGATAGATAGATAGATAGATAGATAGATATGGGATAGATAGATAGATAGATAGATAGATAGATAGATATGAGATAGATAGATAGATAGATATGAGATAGATAGATAGATAGATAGATAGATAGATAGATAGATAGATAGATATGGGATAGATAGATAGATATGAGATAGATAGATAGATAGATAGATAGATAGATAGATAGATAGATAGATATGGGATAGATAGATAGATTGATAGATAGATAGACAGATAGATAGATAGATAGATAGATAGATATGGGATAGATAGATAGATAGATATATATGAGATAGATAGATAGATAGATAGATAGATAGATAGATAGATAGATAGATATGGGATAGATAGATATGAGATAGATAGATAGATATGGGATAGATAGATAGATAGATAGATAGATAGATAGATAGATAGATAGATAGATATGAGATAGATAGATAGATAGATAGATAGATAGATAGATAGATAGATAGATACTGTAGATAGATAGATATATAAATAGATGGATAGATATGGGATAAGCACACCTTTCTCTTTGGGGGTGTAGACGCTCTTGTCGGTCTGGATGAAGATGTAGCCCCTCTTGTAGGTGACAGGAATGGACACCACTTTTAGGTCTTTTCCCAGGACCGTGCTTTTGGCAACCAGCTGGACATACCTTAGAGCCTTCTGCTCCTGGTGCTGACATGTTGAAGCCATCGAGGAAGTGAGCTGAGGGGATAAAGGAAAGGATCTATCTGTCAAGCTTCACACAATAATTATTTACAACTTGGACACTTCTAAAACACTTCACATAAAACATAACGCCCAACCTCTAAACTCTAACTCCATAGCCCCTGAAGTCTTGATGAAGATGAGAGGCGGGGGCAGGGTATACTAGCTTTTTGTGGTTTGGACCAAGCTAGTTTTTGTTTTGTTAGTGATTCTGAGGTTGGAGCAATATTGATGGGACTGGCTTCTGCTACCAAACTAGTATTGATGTTGGCATCCATTGGGTTTGACACTGAGAAGGTTATTTAAGAAAGGAGAGCGCGGGGTAATGCTTCGTAGCGGCAGGCAGTGTCTGGTGAACGCCAGGCGCTGTACGAGAAACCACATTTAAGAAAGCGAATCTGGTGAGTGCATCTAACAGCGCCATGTAGCGTCACATGTATCACTAGAGGCTGCTCAGCGTATAGCACTGGCGCTCTAGGTTCAAGAGCGCCAGATTTTACTTTTCACTCAGTGTTGCTCCCCCATACATTTTAACGGGCTTTCATTTGTTTGTGTTTAAACAGCGTGTTTGGCAATTAAAATAGTTTTTTTTTTTTAAACAATGTCATTCCATGTGTTTTTGCTTTGTTACTGGTGGATATGTGTTCAAAAACAGACTTTACAGTGCTTTACAGCTACAGCGCCCAGCTTTAGAGCGCCAACGCTGTGTTTGTGTAGTTTTTTGTTAAGTATGGTGTGGAGCGACAAGTGCCGGACACACTAAGCTGACACTACCTCTTGCTCGCTGTGGCGCTATACTGTTGTTAGAGCGCCCAACATACATCACATTCATCAATACCAGCCAGGTTACTACAGCAACTGAGACGCTCTGTTACAGCGCCCGATACCCGCTTACAAGGTCTACTAGCGGTCGCTCTAAGCGCCGCTATACTGACGCTCATTTGGCAATACCTGGCGCTAGTAGTGAATCAGCCTCTGAGATTACAATGTTATCCAAGGGACTGGCTTCTAACATTGATGGTAGCTATTCATGTTGGAACATTATCATCTAGATCACTGGTTCTCAACCTTTCTAATGCCGTGACCCCGCAATACAGTTCCTCATGTTGCGGTGACCCCAAACCAAAAAATAATTTTGGTGGCTACTTCAAAACTGTAATTTTGCTACAGTTATGATTGGGAATGTAAATACCTGATATGCATTATGTATTCTCATTGCTACAAATCAGACATAATTTAAACATAGTGATTAATCATAAAAACAATATTTAGTTATATGTTGAGAAATATTTATTACTAATTCCAACAAATAACATTTCACCATGGCATAGCATGTGTCGGAAACTGTCATTTCTCCGCCTCTTATTTAAATTAATAGAAGGCTGCGGCGGATTGTGTGGTAACTTGAGATTCTCTGGAGCTCTCTTCCACAAAATCCGCCGCACTCACAATGAAATCAATAGGAGGCGGATTCAATGCCGGAAACCGCTCATTCGGAATATGGGAAAATAGTGGGAGATATGGGAGATAATTATACATTGGGGAACAGTGTGACCTACATCTTATAGTGGTCTCTTATAGTATAAGACACTGTGTAAATGTCTGGTGCTTTGTGTAAGTGTAAGCTGCTTTGTGTACTGTGTAATGATTACACACAAAGCACCTTACACTTACACAGTATTGTGTGTATGGTGTGTGTATATGTTATGTAGATTGAACAAATATATGATGTAAAAGGATGAGGAAATTATAAAGAGCATCCCAACTTCCTTAATGAGGTACATAAGTATGAAGAAAGATACTGTTATGATATCGTAAAAGTAAGATGATATTTGATAACATAAATGCTCTCACATAATGAGAATCCCGTTTCTTTTAACCTCCCTGGCGTTCTGATACCGACAAATGCAATGGCAACGAAAGCGTTGCCATTGCATTTGTCTCTGACGCACGGCTCCGCCCCCATGAGCCTCTGCGGCTCACAGAGACGGAACCCGGAAGCAGAGAAGGACGCCGCAGCCGCGGCTCTCACCTGCGATCGCGGCGGAGACATCGCTGGATCGCAGGGAGAAGGTAAGGAGGCTGCGCCGCCCGCTCCTGCTCCCTAATCGATCCCGAGCGTGACTCGGGGTCCCTGCCACTTACTGCGCAAATTGACCCCGAGTCACGCTCGGGATCACCGCCAAGGGGGTTAAACAAGGGCACGGAGGAAGCCAATATAGGAGGCGAAACATGTCTGCCCAATCAGGAAGGAATTATGAATCCAACTGATTACCAAGACAGCAGGGAGAAATGTATTACACACATATTTGAAAATTGTGATTAGTGCATTATATATGTACCAATATGTTTTGAATATTATGTAAATAATGAATATTATGTAAACAATGAATTGAGAGCTCAGAGAGTATGAATTTGTAAATATATGTGTTTTAAAGAATAATATATTAATAAATTAATTTTGAATATCAAAAGGTGTGGTCTAGGTCAAAAGCGTATTTAGAATTTCTGGGGAGTGCCTGAACCCAGATTCAGCAGTGTGTTTAGAACGCTTGACCTTGTACCAATCGACATTTCCCATACATATATGTGGGTCACACAGTTGGAGAACCTAGACATAGGTCGCTCCACTATTGAAATTTGTATGGTGTGTGCACTGTTTTTACATTATTAACCTTTATTACACCAGCAGGCTGTCTCGCAGGCTCTCTTGGCTTCTGTCCTCCGGCGCTTGCTGCGTCCGCCCACTGATGATGTCAGCAAGCGCCGGACACACGTAATGCGCTGCTATGGACTGTGGAGCGTTCCCCCCGCCCCTTAGGCCCCGGGCGGATGATGCAATCACGTCTGCGCATGCGTACAGGCATTCCGTTTGCAATGCGCATCCATAACGGCGTGCATTCCAGCTAAATATAGCGCTGCTGCAGACGGTAGCGCGACTTCTCAGCGGCTAAAGCCATCGGAAATATGTATTTTCCGATGGCTTTAGGCGACCCCTGTGCTTTGGTCGTTCGACCCCCCGCCGGGGTCCCGACCCACAGGTTGAGAACCGCTGATCTCGATTGTCTTCAGTTAAATATTGAGGTGAGAGCATTTGTTTTTTGATGACTAGGTCTAAGTATCAATATTTAAACATTAGCAGGGGATATTATTACAGTTGGTTCATGGTTTATGGTACAGATGTTAACATCACGCACTTGCTATGGTTTGGGGGGATAATCAGCATAATGGTTGGGGCAGTGCTGGGAGTGAGATCACTAGGAGGAGGCTGGGTGGGGAGGAGTTAACTGGGCTTGAATGGGAGCTCTGAGAGCGCCATTCAAACCATCAATACAGAGGGGGGGTGGTCTGGACTAGTTCCTCAAGCTAGTATTGGTGACCCACATCGGCAGGGTGGCGCTGGAGAGGCAGATAAGGAAGTGTATTTCCTCATTCAGGGCTGAGCTGGGAGGAGGCACAGCGCTGGAAGAACACTTGGCAAAATACCATTTTGTGATTACTCACCTGTAAAATGGGTATTATAAGTATGTCACACACCCCGCTTCCACTATTCATGACATATGGGTTATGGTCCAGTAGAGGGCGAACTTCTGCAGAGATGAAAGCAAAATAGAAGCCCCTCCCGGTCCATAAATACCTGGGACTTCCCACACATTCCCCAGTATATGACAGCAGTAAGGGGACCAGGAAGAGCTAATAAAACATTCTTAACCATAAAAAGGTTCACCATATAAAGGATCCAGAATACAAAAAGGCGGGATGAAGCGGGGTGTGTGACATACTTATAATACCCATTTTAAAGGTGAGTAATCACAAAATGGTATTATTCCAAGTATGTCACACACCCCACTTCCACTATTCATGACATATGGGACATCATGGGTGGGGATCCAAATACAGCAAAAAAATGCACCAATTTAAACCACTGCAGCTTGCAGAACCTTGCGGCCAAAAACAGCATCCACTGAGGCCCGCACATCAACCTTATAAAACTTTGAAAAAGTATGGTAGACCAAGTAGCAGCCTTACAAACTTATTCAACAGAAGCCTGGTGCTGAAAAGCCCAGGAAGCCCCAACAGCACAAGTAGAATGAGCAGTGATCTTAAAAGGAGGAACCCTCCCCTTAGCAGAATAGGCCCCAACAATGGCCTGGCGTATCCATTTACTAATGGTAAACTTGGCGGGCACCAAACCTTTTCTGGGCCCAGAAGGCACCACAAGGCGTCCGTCTTACGAAAAGGAGAAGTAGCAACCAAATAGTACTTCACACAGTGCAAAACCCTCTCCTTGTCATTGCTAGGCTTAGGACACAAGGAAGGGAGAACTACATCCTGATTGAGATGGAAGGCAGAAACCACCCAGAAGGAAATCTGGTTTAAAGCGAAAAACCACCTTATCCTGGTGTATCTCAATGTAAGGGGCCGGAATAGACAGAGCCGCCAACTCAGAGACACACCGAACAGAGGTAATAGCCACCAAAAAGGCAACCTTTTGAGTGAGCACAGAAAGAGCCACATCCTGCATCGGTTCAAAGGGAGGCCCCTGGAGGGCCGAAAGAACCAAATTTAGGTCCCAAACGGGAACCAAAGACTTTCTAGGGGGCCGAACATGAGTGACCCCTTGGAAAAAAGTCTTGACCAGATGATGTAAAGCAAAAGACCTTTGAAAAAAGACAGCCAGGGCAGAAACCTGACCCTTCAAAGTACTGAGCTGGAACCCCAGATCCAGACCGTGTTGTAGAAACAAAATCCTAGGAATCGAAAACACCCTGCAAGGTAAGGCCCTAGCCTCACACCAGTCAATATAGGACCGCCAAGTCCTATAGTAAATGGTAGAGGAAGACCTCTTCCTAGCTCTAATCAAGGTTTCAAATAAGCGCCTCAGACAAACCTTCCTCCCTCAGGACGAAGGTTTCAGCAGCCACGCCGTCAAAGCAAGCGTTTGTAAATTGGGGTAACGTAGTTCACCCTGAGAGATCAGATCCGGAGACAGGGGCAGCCTGTACTGATCTGCCGCCAATCTTACGACGTCTGCGAACCAAACCTGTCTTGGCCCCCTTGGGGCCACCAGAATTGCTGGTGCCCCCTCTAGAGCCAGCTTGCGCACTACCTTGCCTACCATGGAGAAGGGGGGAAACAGGTACAGAAACCCCAGATCCCTCCAGGCAAGGGACAAGGCATCCACTGCCAGGGCCAGAGGAT
This sequence comes from Gastrophryne carolinensis, assembly GCA_027917425.1. Taxonomy (NCBI): domain Eukaryota; kingdom Metazoa; phylum Chordata; class Amphibia; order Anura; family Microhylidae; genus Gastrophryne; species Gastrophryne carolinensis. The sequence continues at coordinate 26,536,925 of CM051235.1, read as the reverse complement.
CCTGAGACAGAGATACAAAGGTTGGGAGCTTGTGATTGTGCCGAGAGGCAAAGAGATCCACCTCCGGAGTCCCCCACTTGTGACACAGGGCCCGAAACACCCTGTGGTTGAGAGACCATTCCCCTCGGCGAGAGAATCCCCTGCTCAGGGAGTCCACCTCCGTGTTCTCCACTCCCGGAATGTATACTGCCGAGATGCAAGGAACATTGCTCTCCGCCCATGTCAGAATCAGAGAGACTTCCCTGAGGGCACTCCTGCTGTGAGTCCCTTCTTGGTGGTTGATGTAAGCTACCGCAGTACGATTGTCTGATCGAACCTGAACCGGTAAACCCTGTAGGTGAAGTGTCAGACGCGACAGAACCAAGCGGATAGCTCTGAGCTCCAAGACATTGATGGGGGTGTGAGCCTCCTGAGGACCCCACAACCCCTGGAACTGATGATCTTTCCAGAAACCTCCCCAGCCCAACAGGCTGGCATCCGTGGTAACCGTCTCCCAACAAGGAGCAAGGAACGATCTGCCCCTCATCAGATTGCTTGATTCCAGCCACCACTGAAGGGACTGCCGAACCCTGGGAGACATCAGAAAAGACTGATCCAAGGACTGTGGACATCTGTCCCATTTCAGCAATAGATGGAGTTGTAGCGACCTCATATGGAATTGAGCAAAGGGGACTGCCTCGAGGCCACCATCAAACCTACCATCCCTAGCCGAATGGAAGGGCGAGGGTTGGTCAGGAGAACACGTATCAGATCCTGAACCCTCTGCACCTTTGGCTGAGGTAGGAACACTCTGGCCTGACTGGTATCCAGATTCATGCCCAGAAAGGAAATCTCCCTTGATGGGGAGAGAGAAGACTTGGGGTGATTGATCACCCATCCGAACCTCTCCAGCGTCGTCACCACCGTCCTGGTGTCCAACTCCGCCTGGCAGAGGGAGGAAGCTGTAGTGAGCAGGTCGTCCAGATATGGCACAATGTGAATGCCCTGGGCTCTGAGCAGGGCCATAATGCCCGCCAGAACCTTGGTAAACACCCTCGGTGCCGAGGTCAGCCCGAACGGGAGGACCACAAACTGAAAATGCTGATCTCCGACCACAAACCTGAGAAATCTCTGGTGTGCTGGGAAAATTGGTACATGAAGGTAAGCATCCTTGATGTCTATGGACGTCATGAAATCCCCCTGACGAAGGGAACCGATGGCTGAGCGCAGGGTCTCCATGCGGAACCTCTTGGTTCTGATGAACCTGTTGAGAAGCTTCAAATCCAGAATGGGTCTGGGAGCCATCCCTTTTGGGAACCGTGAAAAGGTTGGAATAATAGCCCCGGCCTCTCTCTGAAAGAGGCACCGGGCATATGACCGCCATGTCCAGGAGGTTCTTTACAGCTGACAGGAGCCCCTGCGCCGCCCGAGGATCCGAAGGCACCCGAGACCTTAGGAATCTGGGAGGAGGCTGGTACTCAAACTCCAGTTTGTACCCAGACGAGACCACTTCCAATATCCACTTGTCCGTAACCTCCCGGGCCCAGACCTGGAAGAAGAGCCGCAGCCGCCCCCCCCCCCCCCCCCCCACTCGTAAGGGTGAGGGCGCCTCCTCATTGCTGAGCTGGCTTGGCAGCGGGCTTGGGCTTGGAACCCCAGGTGGAGGCTGAACGGACACGTCCTCTACCTCTGTTCCAGGAACCCCCTCTGAAGCCAGAGTTGGCAAGACCTCTGCCCCTCTGGTGCCGTGAAAGGAAGGACTGAAGGAGCTTGCCCCCCTGAAAGGAGCGACGCTGCTTCTTACACTGAGGTAGCTTTCCACCTTTCGCCACAGAATCCAATTTGTCTCCAAACAGCCGCGTTCCCAGAGCTGTAAGTGATTTCTTTGCCGCAATGTCAGCCGCCCACTGGCGCAGCCAGACTGATCGGCGCATGGCCACCAACAGAGCCGAAGTTCTACTACACATGGTAATAGTGTCGTCCATAGCCGACAAAACAAAATTCATGAACAATTCACACCTCTTAAGGGCTGTGAATTCAACCCTGTCCGGGTTGAGCTGGGACCCATTTAACATGTCCCTGATCTCCGACCTGGCAGCCACCAGTGCCGATGCACAGACAGGCCACAAGGCTGAACCCACACTGGCAAAGGCATGGCAAGCCAACTGATCAATGCGCTTGTCCTCGCCATCCTTAATGGTAGTGGCGTCAGGAGTATGTACAACGGAGGTGTTGGACAGTCCTAAGATGAGCGCATCAACCTCGGGTGGGGAAGACCAGCGCTTCACCGCGTCCACTGGAAAGGGATACTTTCTATCCCATCCCTGAGGAACACCGTGAAGGCGACTCGGCTTCTCCCATTCTTCAAGAATCATGCTGTCAAAATGATCCTGATTTGGAAACTCCAAGCAGGGCTTAGAGAACCCAAAGAATTCCCCCTTCTTCGGAGGGACCTCCGCTGGTGGGGAAATACCCAGAACCTCTGAGAGATGGGTCAGGACCCTGGGAGTATCCACAGCATCCCCCAGCGCCTGCCCGGCATCCGAATCAAAGAACTGCAGTTCCTCAGTCTCTCAAATAATTCCCCCTCCTCGAGCGGGGAATAATCAGCCCAGTCAGGGGAGTCATAATCAACAAAATCAACAGGCTACGCCGGTGACAGATGCCTTTTCTTAGCAGTGGCCATTCTGCCCACTGAGCTAGAAATAATTTTCTCGAGGTTGGCCAGCCTAGCACATACATCCGAGTGCGACTCCCCACTAATGACAGTGTCACTTGGGGTACGGATGATGCGGGGAGGGGTAGGAGATGAGGCGGGAGGCACGGACCCAGACGCCTGGGATCCCGACTGCCGCGTAATGGCCTGTTGCGCACATGGTATGCAAATTAGTACATTCTCCCCTGTAAGGGGTACCCCACAACCCACACATCCGGATTGCCCCGAAGGGAGCCCAAGCCCGGTATCCATTTTAAGGTAGTCGCAATGACCAGAGGGAATTATGCTGGTAAGCAACCCGGGATGCCCCTTTAAGTCCCGAGTGGGAGGATTTATAAGTGCCCCAAATTACAGCTAGGGACCCTAGGACCGGGAGAACCCCCTTTTAAGCAAGACACAGGGAGTCCTCCTGAAGGACACAAAATATGTGGCCATAAGCACATGCACACACACACAACAGTGAAATAATACATGTCATCAGAAACAACAATAGCAGGGAGGCCAGCGTTGCCCCAAGCGGCGACTGATGCATATTGGCCAAGTATAGCAAGAAGAGGGGGGAGCCCAGCAGGGCTCTCACCCACCGCAGAAATGGCGTCCTATTCAGCCAGCAGCGCCTGAGAGGGAGAGAGGAAGGGAGAAGAAGGGGCGGGTTAGCGCGGATCGCGCGCCGCGCCCGGCCCCGCCCCCTTCCCTCCGAGTCCTGTAATGCGGTTCCCAGCATGTGGATGTGTCAACAATGGCGCCAACAGAAGGGGGCGGGCCGCGGCAACGTGAAGCAAGCGCACAAGCACACTCACACGCACACACACACATATAGAAAATAAAAAATAGAAGAATAATGCCATCCCCCCCCCCCGCGCTGGAGGGTCACAGAGGGGACCCAGAAGGGGGAGAATCCCTCACCAAAGGGTGTAAGGGAATTAAATGGGGACAGGGCATCCCAAACCGGGATCACCAACCCGGATGCCGCCTACCCCCTTGTATGGGGTCTCACGGGGGAGCATGGCTCCCTAAACACCTATTAAGGTCAATGCTACCATCACCCGGACCTGCAGCCAAGGCTGGGAGGCTAGAAATGGGCTTAATGCATAAAGGTCCGGGCAGAAATAGAGCACAACATGGCCGGGTGTAAGCCCGGCTTACCTGCAAGGAAGAGTAGCATACATCTGACTTGCTCGCCGTCCTGCAGAGAAGGAACGGGGGAATGTGTGGGAGGTCCCAGGTATTTATGGACCGGGAGGGGCTTCTTTTTTGCTTTCATCTCTGCAGAAGTTCGCCCTCTACTGGACCATAACCCATATGTCATGGGTTATCATTCTGCAGATGTGTGTGACCAAGCCTCTGTTTTCAACCAGATTTAGAGACAGATTGTAGGTTGGTCTGCAAGCTAACAGGGTTGAGTGCTGTGGCTCCTTTAGGACTTTTGAATCCTAATTGCCCTGCTAATGTGCACCTCCCAGGTTAGTTATAAATGGTCTGAGCGGCTGACACCCTTTCTTTTTTTGTAGCCCCTTAGTGTGAGATGACTGATGATCAGTAATTGCATAGGTGTGGAAATTACATCATTGCCACACATAACAGTGGCAATGAAGGGAGAAGACAAGCTAAAACAGGCGCCATTATCTGAGATTAGAGTGAAGCAGGAGCAGTGAAATTGGCAAAAGCTTCTCTTCATGGGGGGAGCTATTCAGGGGATTCTAGTTAAAAATGTGGGTTTTGGTCTGCTTTAAAGTGGACCAAAACCCAGGATTTTGACTATCCTGGGTTTTGGTCTTTGCCGGGCTGTGTAAAACCCCCCAGGTCGGCGAAACAAACTCACCTCTTCCCGGTCCTACGGCGCAAGCGCGGCTGCTTGTCCAATCAACCAGCTCGGATTCGCTAATCACGTCGTCTAAGGCGAGTGGCTCAGAATACGCTGGTGGTCGCATCCCCCGCTTCCTTCTAACAGGGAGTGTGCCCGCGCCGGCCATTCACAAATGCCTGGCACGCGTCCTGCTAGAGGGATAGTGGGGATGCGGCCTTGGCTCTCGCATGCACTGTTGGACCGGGAAAGAAGGTGCGTGTATGGGCGACCTGGGGAGTTTCACACAGCAGGGCATCCAGATTTGGTTCACTTTAAAGAGGAGCAAAACCCAAGATTTTCACTAACTTGGGTCTTGTTCTTTTTGGCTTGGGCTTCCCGACTCAGGATCTCCTGCTGTGTGTATTCTCCAGGATTGGGGATTGCCGATCACCGTGGGTTTTGGTCCACTTTAAGGTGAGCTTACAGAAATACCTAATCCTCTTCTACATCATGTCTGATGAAAATAACTAGGGCCCTTATTCATGAAGGGATAGCATCAGGTAGTGCCGTGTAAATGACAGGTAGCGTCAGGTGAACGCCGGACACGGCACGCAATTACACATTTATCAAGCAGAATCTGTTTAGCGACTGGGATAACGCCATGTAGCGTCCGATTCATCATTATCCCAGCCTCAGCGTACATCGCCACGTCTTGCCTCTCGCTACCTGTCGCTCTCCCATACATTTCAATAGACGTTCTTTTATTTCTCTTTAAACAGGGTTTTTGTTATTATTATTTTTTTTTGTCTCAAATAATGTTGGGATCTCTCCTGGCCTTGAAAAAGCCTTTTTTAATTTTTTTTTTTTACATTTTATATATTTATGCAGAATTGACGTTACAGGTCTGGCATTTATTTGTTCATGTTACAATGTAATTACAATGTCATTCCATATGTTTTCGCTTTGTCACTGGTGGATACATGGTAAAAAACAACCTTTAATCACATAGCCTCCGGCTCTTGGCTTCAGCGAAGCATTTTTGAGCGCCGGTGTTGTGTGAGGCTGTTTTTTGATGAATATGGGTGTGAGTCGGTCGCACTGAACAGTCCCAACATTCCCTCCCATATAGCTCTGTACTGGTCATATAGCGACTCCCCACAATGTATTCATCAATGCTGCACAGCGACTGAGTCGCTCTGAGCTAGCGAACCACGGCGAGCACAGCGTCTACTAGCGGGCGCTCTGAAATGCCTGCTACAGACGCTCATCTGCCGATACCTGCCGCTAATAATGAATCAGCCTGCCCGTCACATGGACATACTCAACCAGCTTACAAAAGGTATCTCTAACACAGCACGACACGTTACTGCTTGCTATAGCCAGAAAGGGTGTCTGAAAACTTTTGACGCGACGCTGGCGTCCGGGAATGGAATCCTCCAACCAAACATTGACACAGCTCTTATTTCCAAACACACCGCTCTTTGTTTCAACAGCCAGTTACGGTAAACGGAGTGTCATGTAACCAGAAAAGGTCCACATTATATAAATGCCCCGAGCTTTGACCCTCTCTGTTTACCCACCAATTGCTCAATGATCCTTCTCCACACGGACACAACAGGAACCTCTATGCTGGATGCATGGTCTATGTCTCATACCAAAGCCTGATTAATATCACATAGAGCAGCGCCAGCACCAGCACAGGGCAAACCTGGGCAATTCAGAGGCCCAATCATGTTCATACTTAGCCAGGGTATTATTTTACAGTGGACCTGAACCGCTGAATGCCGGGTGCTGTGTGCAGACCTGCTCATGGCCGGCCTCAGCAACAGGGGATGATAAGCAAAAATGGAGAAGGTGGCCTGGAATGGAGGGCAATTGATGGCAGCTCAAAAGGTGGTGAAGGGTGATACGTGGCAGTAGAGAATGCAACAAGGACTAGAGGATGATTGGTGGCTATAGGGAAGGCAATAAGGACTAGAGGATGATTGGTGGCTATAGGGAAGGCAATAAGGACTAGAGGATGATTGGTGGCTATAGGGAAGGCAATATGGACTAGAGAGGGTGATTGGTGGCTATACGGAAGGCAATAAGAACTAGAGGATGATTGGTGGCTATAGGGAAGGCAATAAGGACTAGAGGATGATTGGTGGCTATAGGGAAGGCAATAAGGACTAGAGGGTGATTGGTGGCTATAGGGAAGGCAATAAGGACTGGAGGGCGATTGGTGGCTATAGGGAAGGCAATAAGGACTGGAGGGTGATTGGTGGCTATAGGGAAGGCAATAAGGACTAGAGGGTGATTGGTGGCTATAGGGAAGGCAATAAGGACTGGAGGGCGATTGGTGGCTATAGGGAAGGCAATAAGGACTAAATGATGATTGGTGGCTATAGGGAAGGCAATAAGGACTGGAGGGTGATTGGTGGCTATAGGGAAGGCAATAAGGACTGGAGGATGATTGGTGGCTATAGGGAAGGCAATAAGGACTGGAGGATGATTGGTGGCTATAGGGAAGGCAATAAGGACTAGAGGATGATTGGTGGCTATAGGGAAGGCAATAAGAACTAGAGGATGATTGGTGGCTATAGGGAACGCAATAAGGACTGGAGGATGATTGGTGGCTATAGGGAAGGCAATAAGGGCTAGAGGATGATTGGTGGCTATAGGGAAGGAAATCAGCAGCAGAAGACGACCCGTTTGTGGCAACGGAGCTGAAAGGTGACAATATGTGACACACTACTACGGGGCCCACTAAGACTCTCTTACCCACAGGCCCCCACAAACCTGGAGCTGGCCCTGGGCAGGGGTACCCCGATCGGGGTGCCCTGCAGGCCCGATGCAGAGCGGCCCGAGAATCTTATAGATTCCCGGGCCGATCAGCATCGGGTGTTGGTCCACTTTAAGGTCCAAGTTTGGGTGTCTTGTGAACTCTATTGGCTGCCAGTGGCCACATTGGACCTGGTGAGTTATTTTGCCCTATTTCAGATTTCCTGTAAACTGGTGGGGCATCCAAAATTAGGATACCTTGAGGTTGGGGGTGTTAGTGGACTTCTGGCAATTAAGTCTAAGGAGGGAAACACAAGGACAACAGGGAACAGAAGGAATAGGTTGAAACGAGGGACAGTCCTAGCCAATGTGGGACCATTGGGGACATGCAGAAAAAACACTGGTGTGAATGGCACAGGAACCCCATATTATGTATCTCATTGTCTTTACTGAATTTTTTTCAGATATAAACCTTTTTTTAATAAGTTTTTATTTTGCATTTTAAGGACAAAACAACAACAATACATTACATTAACATTAACACAGTGCCACAGGCACCAACACAAATCATAACAAATACACCTAATGCACAAGGACATCACACACACACAATCTTCCAAGGCCCTGGAGGTACGGGATAAGTATCTATCCAGTATCTTCTGAACTTAAACCGGACCTTCACCCTGAATAAGAGTCTATCTTATATGTTTCCCCCACCCTGTACATACAGATTGCTCACATTAATCCAGACCCTCACCCTGAATAAGAGCCTATCTTATATGTTCCCCACACCCTGTACATACAGATTGCTCACATTAATCCGGACCCTCACCCTGAATAAGAGCCTATCTTATATGTTTCCCACACCCTGTACATACAGATTGCTCACATTAATCCGGACCTTCACTCTGAATAAGAGCCTATCTTATATGTTTCCCACACCCTGTACATACAGATTGCTCACATTAATCCGGACCTTCACTCTGAATAACAGCCTATATTATATGTTTCCCACACCCTGTATATACAGATTGCCCACATTAATCCAGACCTTCACCCTGAATAAGAGCCTATCTTATATGTTTCCCACACCCTGTACATACAGATTGCTCACATTAATCCGGACCTTCACTCTGAATAAGAGCCTATCTTATATGTTTCCCACACCCTGTACATACAGATTGCCCACATTAATCCGGACCCTCACCCTGAATAAGAGCCTATCTTATATGTTCCCCACACCCTGTACATACAGATTGCTCACATTAATCCGGACCCTCACCCTGAATAAGAGCCTATCTTATATGTTTCCCACACCCTGTACATACATATTGCTCACATTATAAATCATCCTACCTGCATCTACTGCATGTTATGAGCTTTTAAGCATCCAAGATTACGTCTCTTGGAACATCAGGCAGCCTGCAAAAGGAAGTGTCCTCTGACTGTCTCGCTCTGCATTCTGGGATTGCTGACCTTTTCCTGACCCTAGCTCTGCTCTGTCTGAGCAAAGCACAGCTATAACCCGCCCCCTGTACTTTATCCCACTCTCCTCTCCTCAGTAAGTGTGATGCTTCTGAGCCAAGATGGCGGCGCCCGTATCCAAGAGTCCTGAACAGAGTTGCAGCCCAGGGGGGGAAATGCTGGGGAATTGTTTTATAAGAGTTTGGGCTTTTCAATAAATCATGGTGAAGGTCTGGTTTAAGTCCTTCGAAGGGGGGGGGGGACGAACAGCTACAGGGACGGACTTTACACCAACGACACCAGCCATTCGTATTAACCCAGCCCCAACCTAATGAGGCCCAATACAGCCTATCCGCATATGCACTCCCCCCCAGGACCCCTCCCCAATAGCAATGCGCTCCAGCTTCCTTGTACCTCTGCTCCAGTCCCATTTATTCATCTCAGATATATACGGTACCTTACATTAGATACATACTATTTACCTAATCATTGCGGTATAAAGGTTATATTTCATTAATAAAAAGCTTTATTATTATTAAATTATTAAGTTATCATTTAGATATTTGTTTTTATCTCTTCCACACCATCTACCGGTAATCAGTTTCCATGTTAAATGCTCTCTGTTCCTTTCCATGCCCCTTAACAGGCATCATCTATTTCCAATATTGTTTTATTTTTATCACAGAACATACACCTTTGTGTCGCCAATTAATCACCAAGGTGAAAAAAATAACAAATATAAGAGGCATTTTTTTTGCTGGTGGCTGCCATTTGGTTTTGGTGACACCCAGGGAATTCCTGAGCAATACAATTCCTGTGACCACACAGACAATGAGGTTTAATCCGTGACATTGGGCCTGATGAAGTGAGCTTGACCCATGGAATGCGTGGCTCTTAGGCATGAGATATGTTTATGGCTAGACATGATTTGATTGGATATTGCTATTGGTATCTGTATTTAAAGCTGACCAAAACCCACAGAACGTGTGAAATACATTTGGCCAAAGCCCCTGGCAATACTCTCTCCTCAGGGTGTAGAACTAGAAGTGGATATTTTCACTTTTTGAAACATCCTGGAAAACTTTTCTTGACAGTCAATGGCAGGCAATCAGTCATTACACACACCACACACAGCAGTGGCAATGAATAGAGGAGGCGGAGCTTTACAGCTAAAACAAGCGCCGTTATCTGGGATTAGAGTAAAGAAGGAGCAATGAAAATTAGCAAAACGTGCTCCTCATGGGCGGAGCAATTCAGGGGATGTTAGTTAAAAATGTGGGTTTTGGTCTGTTTTAATTATTATTGTGTAATATGGTGCACAATGCGAGACACATATGAGGATTAATGTTGATTATTGTTAGGTTAACCCCCCTGGCGTTATGATAGAGGCAAATGTAATGGTAACGAAAGCGTTACCATTACATTTGTCTCTGATGCACGGCTTCGCCCCCATGAGCCTCTGCGGCTCACAGAGACGGAACCAGGAAGTGAGACGGACGCCGCAGCCGCGGCTCTCACCTGCGATCGCAGCGGGGACATCGCTGGATCGCAGGGAGAAGGTAAGGAGACTGCGCCGCCCGCTCCTGCTCCCAAATCGATCCCGAGCGTGACTCGGGGTTACCGCCACTTACAGCGCAAATTAACCCCGAGTCACGCTCGGGATCACCACTAAGGAGGTTAAGCTGAATTGATTTACTTCTGGGCTGCACTGGAACTTTATGTGTTTGTATTGCTTTAGATGAGGTGGTTTATGAACTAGCACAAGCACTCTGGCCCTTATTTATGAAGGAATAGCGCCAGGTAGCGACTGGTGAGCGACCGGTAATGACGGGCACCGCCATGAGAACGCCGGCTCCCCACCACAATCACACATTTATCAAGGCAATCCTGCATAGCGACTGCGATAGCGCCATATAGCGACTCATTCATCATTATTCCAGCCTCAGCTCACAGCGCCAGCGTCCGACCTTGAACAGCGACAGGTATGACCTCTCGCTACCTGGCGCTCTCCAATGCATTTCAATGGAACAATCTTTAAATATTAATAATTAATTGTTAATAATGTTTTTTTTTTTTCAATGTGAAAAATTCTGTGACCACTTCTGCCATGTTAGATAATTTTTTTAAGGTAAAAAAAAAAAAAAAAAAAAAATTGTGCAGAATTGATATTACAGGTCTGATATTATTGTATTCATATTACTAAATTCTTAAAAACATTTTTTTTTTTTTGGTTTCCAAAAATATGGTGGTTTGGGGGTTAAAAAACTACTTTTAACACATCGCCGCCAGCGCTCTGGGGTTTAAACATGCATTTCACAGCGCGAGAATTTTTTGAGCGTGATTTTTTGATGAATATGGTGGGAGCCGGTCGCTCTGACCAGCCGCTATCATGCGCACCCATACACCGCAGAACCTGTCAAATAGCGACTCATCACCTTGTATTCAACATTACTGCACACCGACTGAGTCGCTATCAACAACCGAACAACGGCCAAGCACAGCGACTACTAGCGGGCGCTGTGAAAATACTGCTACAGTCGCTCAACTGTCGCTACCTGCCGCTATTAATGAATCGGCCTCCCCATGTATAGGTGCAATACTATTTAATTAGGATCCGGATCACAGACAGGTTTTTTGTTTAGGGATTGTATTTATGAGGTGGTAACCATATTTTCCTAATAGCGGAAGATTGTTACTATATATATATATATATATATATATATATATATATATATATATATATAATTTATTCTAAGTATGTCACACACCCCACTTCAGACTTAATAATTACACTAGGGTTAACGCACCTCTAGGTGGCAGCATTGCAGAGGACTTCTCCAAAAAAACTTCAACAGGCCCCTCCCGGTCTATACATACCTGGTACCTCCCAAGAACCTCCCAGTGTTGTTCTCTGCAAGGTGGCGACAAGACAGAAGAAAGAAGTCTCCTGCTTGCAGGTAGCCGGGGTATCCCCCCCCCCCCCCCCCCCCGTGGTCTATTTCTGCCCGGCTTTTGTTTGAATGTGTTCTATGTAATGGCAGCCTCCCAGCTTCGGCTGTAGGCCGGGCAATAAGGTAGCCGGCACCATTGGTGCCTAGGAGATTAGCTCCTCCGCTCGACCCTTCATTGCGGGGCATAGCGGGATTCCCGGAGTGGTGATCCGGATGTGGGATGCCCCCTTTTTTTATAGGAGTTAGTGGTCAGGTTGTCCTTGCCCTGGGGTGTTGTGTCTCTTCCGGGGTGTGGGACGCGCTGGGGACAGTGTCATGCTTTACTATGCACATGTTGTGTGAGTGTGCTGCTGCGCTTTCCCTTTGTGATTTTACTTTGTGATTTTACTTTGTGATTTTACTTGTGCCTTCACTGTCTGTTCATGGCTGTGTGTGTGTTTCTCCCCTCAGGAGCCGGGGGGGGCGGGGCCTCGCGGCGTGCTGCGCCGCGGTCCCGCGGGTGGCTGGGCGCCGTATTCGGCGCCTGCAGCTTGTTTGCCCGGCTGCTCAGGGGAGACATTGATCAGTGTGTGGGTCTGTGTTCTCCGGCGCTGTTCTCCGGGAGCCGGCGGGTGGCGCCGCCGGCCCCGTGATCGAGGTCTGATGGCGGTCCCCGCAGGCAGACGCTGACGCTGCCTGGGGGCGGGGTCGCGCGCGCGCGGGCCGCGCACGGATTGGACGGCCTGAGGGGCGGGGCCTTCTCGGCTCCCGCGCTCCCGGAGCTTCTCTCTTCCTCCGTCCTCGGTGTGCTGGCCGCCATCTTCTGCTGGCTGCGCGGTTCCTCTTCTCTCCAGGTAGGCTGTTCTTGGGCTATGTCAGTGACCCCTCGGATCCTTCCTTGTCCCTTGCCTCCCTCCTCGCCCCGGCGCAGCTTGATGGTGCTGGTTGGCATTAACCACTTCCGTTGCTCTGGTTAATGAGGGGGGGGGGTGGTGTAAGGGGGGTTTTGTATATTATGCGGTGTTTTTTGGCATGGTGCTGATTGACGCCTGTCTCTCTCTCCCTTTGTGTTTTTCAGATCCTGGGATCCCGTCTGGCAGGGCTCTCCCGGTCATATATACCTGGCTCGTGGGGGGTGTTTTTTGTCCTTGCAATATATTTATATATATATACACTTATTTGTATTTTTATTAGGGCCTTATGCTATTCCCCTGGGTCAGGATCTTGTGACTGTCCTTAGACAAGTGTTAGGTTATTAAGGGGCATCCCGGGTCGCGTACCGCATAAATCCCTGGGTTCTGCAAATACCATAATTTCACCACATGGAGGTTGCCACAGATACCGGGAATGGTTCTTCGGGACAATCCAAGGTGTGCGGGGGTTGTGGGGCTCCGCTCCAGGGAGATGATGTCATTTTGTGTATCCCTTGTGCACAGCAGAACATTACACGGCAGTCCAGTACTCCGGTGCCTAGCACTTCGTCAGCCGCGCCATCTCCCTCTCCCCCTCGCTTATTCCGGACCCCGTGTGACGTTGTCCTTGGCGGGGATTCGTAGTCTGAGGTATGTGCCCGCTTGACCAGCCTTGAGAAGCGGTTTTCTGCTATAGCCGCTCAGAAGGTTTCAGCTAAGCGGAAGCATCTGTCTCCGCCTCCGCCGGATTCAGATGAGGAAGTTGTGGGAGATATGGATTGGTCGGATCGTCCCCGTGAAGAAGGTGAGCTCATTGAGGATGAAGATTCTGATGTTCAGCAGTTGCTGGGTTCTGAGGGAGATCAGGATGATGGCCTCCCTCTCGATTCCTCTACCATTTTGAACCAGATGTTTGAGGTTTTGGATTTGGAGCCTCCGGTGGTTGCTCCCAGGCCCAAGGGTCAGCTTTTTGGGGTTTCCAAGCAGCGTCTGGAATTTCCCAGCCAACAGCACTTTGAAGAAATTGTCTTCAAGCAATGGGAGCAACCTACACGTCTTGTTGGTGTGCCGTCTAGCTGGGATAGGAAGTATCCCTTTCTGGCGGAATTGATGAAGCGTTGGTCTGTCCCCCCTGAGGTAGATACTCCGGTCTTGGGACTGTCCAACACGGCGGTCATGCATTCCCCTGACACGACTTCGCTCAGGGACGGTGAGGATCGCCGGGTTGATCAGCTTGCCCGTCATGGTTTTGTATGTGCGGGTTCGGTGTTAAGGCCTGTCTGTGCTTCGGCTCTTTTGACTTTTGCTGTCAGGTCTATTGTCAGGGACTTGGGGGTGGATCTCGAGCCCTCCAGTGATGAGTCCCTTGGGCTTAAGCGCTGTGATGCTTTTTTGTCCTTTATCCTGGCCGCTCAGGAGGATGCCATGCTGATGTGTGGCAGGGCTACTGCCTTGCTGGTAGCTATCCGGCGCTGTGTGTGGTTGAGACAGTGGACGGCTGATTTTAATTCTAAAAGATCGCTCACGGCTCTGCCCTTTATGGGTTTGAGGCTTTTTGGTGAGAGGCTGGACTCTGTTGCCAAGGGAGGTAAGTTACCTCAGCGCAAGAAATTTCGTCGTTCCTTTCGGGGGATGGTCTCGTTCAATCCGTCCTTTCGGGGAGTTGGCGCCGGTAGAGGTGCGGGCTCCTCGGCCCCCTGGGGCGGCAGTTGGAATAGGGGCAGAGGCCGTGGCCGTCCCACCCGCGTCTGGGGTGCCAAGACCAAGCCGGCTGCCAAGCCCATCCAGCAATGAGGGGGCGCCCTCACCCGTTCGGGTGGGGGGACGGTTGCAACTTTTCTCCCGGGTGTGGGACCAGGAGGTCCCGGACAGATGGATCCGGGAGGTGGTTTCAGCCGGTTACAAGTTGGAGTTCGAGTCCCTTCCTCCTCCAAGGTTCTTCAGGTCTCGGGTGTCTTTGGATCCTTTGGCCGCGCAGGGGCTCCTGGCGGCAGTAAGGAATCTTCTGGATTTGGCCGTCATTTGCCCGGTTCCTCCTTCAGAGGTAGGGCGCGGGTTTTATTCCAATCTCTTCACGGTCCCCAAAAAGGACGGGTCCTTCCGTCCTATTCTGGATTTGAAGTTTCTCAACAGGTTTATTCGTCCTCGGAAGTTTCGCATGGAGACCCTGCGGTCGGCGATCGGTTCGCTTCGGCAGGGGGACTTTATGACATCCATAGACATCAAGGATGCGTACCTGCATGTGCCGATTTTTCCTGCTCATCAGCGGTTCCTCCGTTTCGCGGTGGGGATCGGCATTTTCAGTTTGCGGCTCTTCCATTCGGGCTCACCTCTGCTCCGAGAGTGTTCACCAAGCTGTTGGCGGGGGTGATGGCCCTGCTCAGAGCTCAGGGGATTCGCATTGTGCCTTACCTGGACGATCTTCTCATCATGGCTCCTTCCTTCAGTCAAGCAGAAGGGGACACCAGCACGGTGGTGTCTATGTTGGAGAGGTTCGGCTGGGTGATCAATTACCCCAAGTCCTCGCTGGTTCCGGCCAGGGTGGTGACCTTTCTGGGGATGTCGCTGGACTCCTGCCAGCACAGAGTGTTTCTTCCTCAGGCCAAGGTTCTGATGATTCAGGAATTGGCCCGGCTGCTCCTCTCCCATCCTCATCCGTCCGTTCGTCTGGGGATGAGACTGGTGGGGTTGATGGTGGCCTCGTTCGAGGCAGTTCCCTTTGCTCAGTTTCATACGAGGACTCTTCAACTTCATCTTTTGGTGTCTTGGAACCGGTGCCCGGGGTCGTTGGATCGGTCCTTCCGGTTGTCCCCTCGGGTTCGGCAGTCCCTTCTGTGGTGGTTGGTCTCGGACAATCTTCTGAAGGGCAGGTCGTTTCTGACTCCACTTTGGGAAACTGTCACCACGGATGCCAGTCTGTCAGGCTGGGGAGGTTATTGGAAGGATCTTCGGTTTCAGGGGCAGTGGGACCCTCAGGAGGCTCACTTGCCCATCAATGTTCTGGAATTGCGGGCCATCAGGTTGGTTCTGTCTCACTTGACGCATCATTTACAAGGTCTGCCGGTTCAGGTTCGCTCGGACAATCAGACGGCGGTTGCTTACATCAATCACCAAGGGGGGACTCGCAGTCTGGGTGCCCACAGGGAAGTGTCTCTGATTTTGGTCTGGGCGGAGACTCATGTCCCTTGCATCTCGGCAGTTTACATTCCGGGTGTGGAAAACACGGAGGCGGATTTTCTGAGCCGGTGTGCGTCCCGTCAGGGGGAGTGGTCTCTCCATCCCCAGGTGTTTCGGTCACTTTGTCTCCGGTGGGGGACGCCGGAGGTGGATCTGTTTGCCTCTCGTCACAATCACAAGCTTCCGTCCTTTGTGTCCCTGTCCCGGGACCCTCTGGCTCTGGCGGTGGATGCCATGTCCCTGAGCTGGAGGGACCTGGGGTTTCTTTATCTGTTTCCTCCGATTCCCATGCTAGGCAAGGTTCTGCGAAAGTTGGTTCTGGAAGGAGTTCCCGCCATTCTCGTGGCTCCAAGGTGGCCAAGGCGGGTGTGGTTCGCGGACATCGTCCGTCTGGCCGTGGATCGGTTCGATCTGCCTCTTCGGCCAGATCTTCTCACTCAGGGTCATCTCTGTTACCCCAGTTTACAAACGCTGGCTTTGAAGGCTTGGCTGCTGAAACCTCCATCTTAAAGGAGGAGGGTCTTTCGGATGCGGTCATTCAGACTCTTATTAGTGCTAGGAAGAGATCTTCTTCTTCCATATATTACAGGTATTGGAGAGCTTATATTGATTGGTGTGAGGCTAGGTCTTTGCCCTGCCGGGTCTTTTCTGTGTCTAGGATTTTGGAGTTCCTTCAGACGGGTCTGGACTCTGGTCTTCAGTTGAGTACCTTGAAGGGGCAGGTTTCTGCTTTGTCAATTTTTTTCCAGAAATCTTTTGCTAGTCATTCCTTGGTCAAGACTTTTTTCCAGGGGGTCTCGCATGTGCGGCCTCCTAGGAAGCCTTTGCTCCCAGTTTGGGACTTGAATTTGGTTCTTTCTGCTCTTATGGCTCCTCCTTTTGAGCCCTTGCGGGATGTTGCTTTGTCCATTCCTACTCAGAAGGTTGCCTTTCTGGTGGCCATTACTTCGGTTAGGCGTGTTTCAGAGCTGGCTGCTTTGTCTATTCAGGCTCCTTATTTTGAGGATCATCAGGACAAAGTGGTTTTTCGTTACAAGTCAGATTTTCTCCCTAAAGTGGTTTCTGCTTTTCATCTTAACCAGGACATTGTTCTTCCTTCTTTGTGTCCTAAGCCTAAGAATGTCAAGGAGCGTGCTTTGCACTGCTTGGATGTGGTTCGTTGTGTCAGGTTCTATCTTCGTGCGACGTCTTCTTTTCGTAAGACTGATGCCTTTTTCGTTGTGCCATGTGGGCCTAGGAAGGGTTTGGCTCCGGCCAAATCTTCCATTAGTAAATGGATTCGTCAGGCCATTATTGGTGCTTATTCGGCCAAGGGGAAGGATCCTCCTTTCCGAGTTACTGCTCATTCTACCCGTGCGGTTGGTGCGTCCTGGGCTTTTCAGCACCAGGCTTCTGTTGAACAAGTGTGTAAGGCTGCAACTTGGTCTTCTGTTCATACTTTTTCTAAGTTCTATAAGGTTGATGTGCGGGCTTCAGCGGATGCTGTTTTTGGCCGCAAGGTTTTGCAGGCTGCAGTGGTTTGAATTTTTTCTGCGTTATTGCCTGTTCGGATACCCACCCTTTTCTGGACACTGCTGTTGGATGTCCCTAGTGTAATTATTACGTCTGAAGTGGGGTGTGTGACATACTTAGAATAATACCATTTTGTGAATACTCACCTGTAAAATGGGTATTATAAGTATGTCACACACCCCACTTCACCCGCCCTTTTCGGTATCCTGGCTCTCTATTTGGTGAAGTTTGGTTCTTTACGTTGAGGGTTACATTGTTTGGTTCTGGTACCTTGTCTTACTGCTGTTCTAACACTGGGAGGTTCTTGGGAGGTACCAGGTATGTATAGACCGGGAGGGGCCTGTTGAAGTTTTTTTGGAGAAGTCCTCTGCAATGCTGCCACCTAGAGGTGCGTTAACCCTAGTGTAATTATTAAGTCTGAAGTGGGGTGTGTGACATACTTATAATACCCATTTTACAGGTGAGTATTCACAAAATGGTATTTTTTTGTTTTTAAGAAGTCTTTTCTCCCCACCGACTACTCCCCTGTTTATGTCCATATTTATGTATTTTAAGTTTTTAATATGTTATGTTGCATGTTATTATTAATATTTGTGAATAAAAGCTTTAATGTTAATAGATGTAGGCCCTTATTCATGAAGGGATAGCGTCAGGTAGCGCCTTGAAAATGAGAGGTAGCGACAAGTGAACGCCGGATACGGCAGCAATTACACATTTACCAAGCAGAATCTGTTGAGCGACTGGGATAACGCCATGTAGCGCCATGTAGCGTCCGATTCATCATTATCCCAGCCTCAGCGTACAGCGCCGGCGTTTAGCCTTGCAGAGCACCATGTATGACCTCTTGCTACCTGTCGCTCTCCCATACATTTCAATGGACATTCTTTTATTTCTTATTAAAGTGGACCAACACCCAGGGGGGATCGGCCCTGGAATCTATAAGATTCCCGGGCCGATCAGATCCTTCCCCGCAGGGCATCCGAAATCGGGATGTCCCGCGGGGTGAAACCCCCCAGGATGCCCACAATCCTACCTTTTCCACGTTCCAGCGGCGCATGCGCGTCCGCCACCTCCCGCGCGTCTCTCTAGCAGGGCGCGCTCCCGCGCCGGCCGTTTGTGAATGGCCGGCGTAAGAGGGACGCGCGGGAGGCGGCGGCGGACGCGCTCTGCTTGTCCGGCGCTGCCTCTCGCTTGTCCGCCGGGGGTGATTGGCTGCAGCGGTCACGTGGGAGCGGGGAGAGGTGAGTTTTCGAGGCTTTCTGGGGGGTTTCACACAGCGGGGCACCCCCGATCGGGGTGCCCCACCAAAGTGGACCAAAACCCAGGATAGTCAAAGCATGGTTTCTGTTAATTTTTTTTTTTTTATCTCAAATAATGTTGTGACCTCTTCTGGCCTAGAAAAAGGCATTCTTGTTTTATATATTTATGCAGAATTGACATTACAGGTCTGGCATTAAAGTGTTCATGTTACAATGTAATAACAATGTAATTCCATATATTTTCGCTTTGTTACTGGAGGATACATGCTAAAAAACAGACTTTAATCACACAGCCTCCGGCGCTCTGGGCTTCTGAGAAGCATTTTTGAGCGCCACAGTTGTGTGTGGCTGTTTTTTTCATGAATATGTTGTGAGTCGGTCGCACTGACCAGTCGGAAAACATGCGCTCCCATACAGCGCTGTACTGGTCAAATAGTGACTCCTCACAATGTATTCATCATTGCTGCACAGCGACTGAGTCGCTATAAACTAGCGACCAAAGCAAGAATCATACCCCTAGACCAACAAGCCTGACATGTCATAAACTAGCGACCCACGGCCGAGCACAGTGACTACTAGCGGGCGCTCTGAAAATGCCTGCTACAGACGCTCATCTGTCGCTACCTGGCGTTAGTGATCAATCAGCATGTCCGTTTTTGGAAGGCCTCCCTGTACAATTTTGGTGGCTAATATGTGTAATCGGTGTCACACATGCACTAAGCAATGAGCAGGTGGTTCTGGCCCTGCCCTACTCTATCAAAATCTAAATGAAACATTATGGCTGAAGGGCTTTATGTAGTAGAGCAGAGGTCCCCCGCCCCCCTCCTCAATGCCCACCAACAGGCCACCAACAGACCACCAACAGGCCACCAACAGGCCACCAACAGACCACCAACAGGTCATCAACAGATCACCAACAGGCCACCAACAGGTCATCAACAGACCACCAACAGACCACCAACAGACCACCAACAGACCACCAACAGGCCACCAACAGACCACCAACAGGCCATCAACAGACCACCAACAGGCCACCAACAGACCACCAACAGGTCATCAACAGACCACCAACAGGTCATCAACAGGCCACCAACAGGCCACCAACAGGCCATCAACAGGCCACCAACAGGCCATCAACAGGCCACCAACAGGCCACGTTTTGTGGATCTCTACACAGATGCACAAGTGTAGCAATAAGTGCAGCAGCAGAGCTATAGATGCGACTCCATGGAGATCCACGGGGAGGCTGATTTATAAATAGCGACATGTAGCGACAGTTGAGCGACTGTAGCGGTATTTTCAAAGCGCCCGCTAGTAGTCGCTGTGCTTGGCCGTTGTTCGGTTGTTGACAGCGACTCAGTCGGTGTGGCGTAATGTTGAATACAAGGTTACGAGTCGCTATTTGACAGGTTCCGCGCTGTATGGGAGCGCATGACAGCGAATGGCCATAGCGACCGGCTCCCACCATATTCATTAACAAATCACGCTCAAAAAATTCAAGCGCTGTGAAATGCATTTTTAAACCCCAGAGCGCTGGAGGCGATGTGTTAAAAGTAGTTTTTTAACCCCCAAACAACCATATTTTTTGAAACCAAAAAAAAAAAAATTTTAAGAATTTAGTAATATGAATACAATAATATCAGACCTGTAATATCAATTCTGTACATATTTTTTTTCCCCTTAAAAAAATTATCTAAAATAGCAGAAGTGGTCACAGAATTTTTCACATTAAAAAAAAAAAAAACACATTAATAACAATTAATTATTAATATTTAAAGATTGTTCCATTGAAATGCATTGGAGAGCGCCAGGTAGCGAGAGGTCATACCTGTCGCTGTTCAAGGTCGGACGCTGGCGCTGTGGGCTGAGGCTGGAATAATGATGAATGAGTTGCTATATGGCGCTATCTCAGTCGCTAAGCAGGATCGGCTTGATAAATGTGTGATTGTGGTGGGGAGCCGGCGTTCTCGTGGCGGGGCCCGTCATTACCGGCCGCTCACCAGTCGCTACCTGACGCTATTCCTTCATAAATAAGGGCCCAAGCATGACCTTTTGGGGAGAAGGATTGGGGACCCCTGTACTAGAGCATCCCTACCAACTTTCAGGGTGGGAAAGAGGGACGATTGTTAATTTAAGCCACGCCCCCTCATTGAGGGATGGATAGGAGATAGGGTGTAACAGTTACAATAATATAAACACTTTGAATAGGCAAATTAATTATTTATTGCTGCAGATCTGCATGTTACACCTCAAAAAGGGAGAAATGAGAACAAAGAGGGGCAGAAGGACCCAGGGACAGTCTCTTCAAATCAGGGACAGTTTGGAGGTATACTAGAGGGTATTTGCCCCTGAATGTCTTACCTCTACATTCACTTTACTGATAAAGTTGTTTGCATTGGTCAGTGTTACAGTATAACCTTTGGAGCAGCTTTGCATGTTCCTCTGGTTCCGCAGATATAGATCTACTTTGATGTCGGCCCTGGGTTGGTTAGTGTCCCACTCCATCTGGACCCACACCTGTTCTTGGACCCCCAGGTGGAGAACACGGGGAGCGATGATCAGGAACCTGAAATGAGAGGATAATAATAAATCTCTGGACCTTCCTGGACCATCTGACATCCAAAACCAACCATGGAGCTGGCAGGATATTCTGGAATGATACTGGCAATGTGAGAACGGTAACAAAAATATTCCTCCAGGCTGGATTCCTGTGTTAAACTCAAGGCTCAGGGGGTCAGATGCGGTCCTCCAAACCCTTTTATGTTCTCTGACTGGTCGTAAACTCACCAGGGCCGGCTCCAGGTTTATGTGGGCCCTCGGGCGACATGGCCTCAGTGGGCCCCTTTGTGGTGGAGAGTCGCGGGTCAGGGGTCCATAAGTTCCATGGCCAAAACTAAGAAGGGCTGCTTGCCCTCCGCCCCCCTATTGGAGCTGTTTTTTTAGTTTGGCCCCACATGAGTGGGCAGAGTATTGAGGAAGAGGGATGGACGAAACAGGAAGGGCAGGAATGGATGGATGGAGAGATAGCTGGGAGGAAGAGGGATGGACATAACAGGAAGGGCAGGAATGGATGGATGGATAGATAGCTGGGAGGAAGAGGGATGGACATAACAGGAAGGGCAGGAATGGATGGATGGAGAGATAGCTGGGAGGAAGAGGGATGGATAGAACAGGAAGGGCAGGAATGGATGGATGGCGAGATAGCTGGGAGGAAGAGGGATGGACATAACAGGAAGGGCAGGAATGGATGGATGGATAGATAGCTGGGAGGAAGAGGGATGGACATAACAGGAAGGGCAGGAATGGATGGATGGATGGAGAGATAGCTGGGAGGAAGAGGGATGGACATAACAGGAAGGGCAGGAATGGATGGATGGAGAGATAGCTGGGAGGAAGAGGGATGGACATAACAGGAAGGGCAGGAATGAATGGATGGAGAGATAGCTGGGAGGAAGAGGGATGGACAAAACAGGAAGGGCAGGAATGGATGGGTGGATGGAGAGATAGCTGGGAGGAAGAGGGATGGACATAACAGGAAGGGCAGGAATGAATGGATGGAGAGATAGCTGGGAGGAAGAGGGATGGACATAACAGGAAGGGCAGGAATGGATGGATGGAGAGATAGCTGGGAGGAAGAGGGATGGACATAACAGGAAGGGCAGGAATGGATGGATGGAGAGATAGCTGGGAGGAGGAGGGATGGGTGGGCAAAATGAAAAGGACAGGAATGGCTGGGTAGAGCTGGTGTGAGGGGGAGGTAGATGGTAAGAGCTGGATGAAAGCTGGGAGGACAGGGATTGAGAGGCATAGAGCTGAGGGGATGGGGCACAGGGTAGAGGGGTGAGGGGTGTATGGGACAGAACTGAGGGGACAGAGCTGTGGGGCAGAGAGGAGGGGGCAGGGATGAATGGGGCAGAGCTGAAGAGACATGGATGGATGGGGCAGAAGTGGGGGGGCAGGGATGGGGCAGAGCTAAGGGGGAGGCGGCGCAGGGGCCTGATGCAATGTTAACGGCAAATGAAGTTTAAGTTATTTAACCACATTGCGCCAGCTCTCAGTGGGCCCCCCTGGGGGGTGGGGGGCCCCCGGCAGCTGATCGGGCTTGGTGGGTGCTGACGCCGGCCCTGCATGGGTACATGTCCTAGCTAAAGTTATAGTAGGGATGCGGCATGGGCTCTTGGATAAGGTGAGTGTACTGGGTGATCTAAGGGGTTTCTGGGTGATCCCAAGTTGGGATACCCCATAAAGAAGGAAATCGGCAGTCTTAGAGACTCTGGGGGGGGGGGGGTTGTTCCTCTTTAAATATAGGTGGGCATCAAGCTTCCTATGGACCTAAGAATATAGTCGGGTGTTCATTCTTTTTTTTTTTGTTTCAATATTTTTTATTGAAAATTTTCAACGATACAGTTCTACAAGGCATACAGCATCATACTGCCATCCCGCGCAGGGGAGGTATAAAGAAGAAGAAAAAAGGAAAAAACTAGCAACATACGTTTTCATGGTATTGCAAGTTAGCCAAGCTAGTGTTTAACAATCTACAGTGTGATTGCAAATATGGTGAGGCACGAGACATGTGCTTGTTACCATTAGCGCAATTTATACTACGCCATGGTCTTTTCCGAGTCAGTGCGGGCCATGGAACCTCATGGTGTCCGCGACCAGCACCGACGCCTGTACGCCCATTATCTCGTGCTTATTATACTAGGTCCACTGGGGCACGCCAGTGGATAGTCAGACACTGCCATGCGTTTGTACAGAGGGGAATCGTTATAAAAAACATTAAAACCATTATACTGCGGAAGGGAAAGGAAAGTGACCCAAAACGATGGGCAAAGTGTAAAGAGGGGAGGAAGAGAAAGAGGGAGGGAGGGGGGGTTGTCACTCCCGCGCTCCACCAGACACCACATATGATTATTATAGCGCCCGCATAGATTCGCCAGGCCAGGCAAGTCTTATGGGTGTTCATTCTTTAACCAGCCGCCCTCAGAGGAGACGGTGCAAAACCATGCAACAAAATGATCCTCTCTGAACACAGAAGGAACAGGATAGGAAAGCTGATAAAGTCCTGGTGGGCCACCAGAAGAGAGCAAAACTAAGGTGTACATCTCGCCCCATCAATGTTTTATAGCCAACTTGGTGCCCGTCTGGTGCCAATAGCCAGACCATGTATTTATCATCTCAGATCTGTCACTTAAAGAAGAAATCTAAGAGGAGAAATCACCCCCCCCTATGGTCTATAAGACTGTAGGAGCGGTGGTCTCCCTCTTTATGGGACAACCCGAACTGGGATGCCCTGCTGTGTAAAACCCCCTAGATCACTCGGCATACTCACCTTTCCCCCGAGCCCTTGCTGCATCTTCGGGCCACAGCCAAATGACTGCCATACTTTAGCTGGTGTGTGTACCCGTGCCAGGGCTGGCATGACTGGCATGGGGCATGACCACAGCAAGAAGCACACCGGGATGTACCCGGCACCACTCGCTGCACCTAGTTCTCCTTGCTGCTGTCAGTGGGCAAGGAATTCTGATGGAATGTGAGCCGCTGATTGGCTCGGTAATGAGGAACAGGTGAGTTTACCAAGGAATCCGGGGGAAACGCCAGTAAAACCCCAAAAATAGGAACAAAAGCCAAGATAGTGAAAATCCCAGGTTTTGTTTAAAGAAGAGCTCTGGTGTATTTCAAGGAACTCACACAGGATAGTAACCTTACCTCTTTTCTTTCTAACTCGAAGCCCCTGCCCTTGATTTATAAGCAGCCAGGCAAACTCTTTTACTGTTTTAAAGTGTTAGAACTAATTTGATTCTTTGTCTCTGACCCCATCGGGGAGCCAGTTCCTGTCCTACCCTGCAGACTGTTGGTGTAATCCTGTTCCGGCAACGTAATTCTAACTGATCTTAAGTCTCACACCCGGAGGAATATCTAGGCTTTCTGGCACGTGGGTAAAGACTCAAAATGGCACCCCCACCTGTTCTCAGGCCCCCCTTTGGCACCCCCTGACCTGCTGCACCTGGAGCATGTGCACCCCCTGCTCCCCCTAGCTATGCCCCTGCCCTTACTGCATAGGTCCATTCTGCACTTACAGGCGGTTCCTGTCAAGAATAGTCACCCCGAGCATTTCTAGTATTTTTTTATGTTTTCTTTTGTTAGCAAATTTGTGTTTTATAGCAGAAGTTTTCACTATTTGCAATTTGTTGCGATTGGCAACTGTGCATCAAGTCTGTACACTAACAAAGAGATGAGGAGAGAAAGAAAGAAAGAAAAGAAAGAAAGAAAGAAAGAAATAAAGAAAGAAAGAAAGGAAAGAAAGAAAGAAAGAGGGGGTTGTAGTAAGGAGGAAATGTGTAAGAGAGTGAAGGATGGATGGGAAGTAAAAAAGAAAGAAGGAGGGAATGTGGAAACGATAGGAAGAAGGATGTAATATGGAGAAAAGGGGGGCAGAAGAAATGTGGAAGGGAATGATGGATGGAAACTGAACATTAGAGAAAGGAGGAGGAAATGTGGTCAAGAGAAGAAGGAGGAAATGTGGGGAAAGGGGAGGAAGAGGATATGGGGATAAGAGGGAATGATGATTGGAAAGAGAAGAAGGAGGAAATGTGGGGAAAAGGGGGGGAGAGGATATGGGGATAAGAGGGAATGATGAGTGGAAAGAGAAGAAGGAGGAAATGTGGGAAAAGGGGAGGAAGAGGATATGGGGATAAGAGGGAATGATGATTGGAAAGAGAAGAAGGAGGAAATGTGGGGAAAAGGGGGGGAGAGGATATGGGGATAAGAGGGAATGATGAGTGGAAAGAGAAGAAGGAGGAAATGTGGGAAAAGGGGAGGAAGAGGATATGAGGATAAGAGGGAATGATGATTGGAAAGAGAAGAAGGAAATGTGCAAAAGAGAAGAAGGAGGGATTACAGACAAACGATTAAGAAGGTAGGAAATGTAGGAAAAGGAGAAAGAAGATTTTGCTACATCTAACACTAAATGGAGAGAAGCAAGTACAGTGCCCCATTAGTGCCACAAGGATTGGGCCCTGATTGCTACATCTGTAGTATAAAATAGCAGTAACAATAACCTATATCAAAAAGTCTGATTCATAGTTACACTTTTTTTAAGTTGGACAGTACAGTGTAATGGGGATTTCCCTGAAAATTGCCGCAAACGCCGCCCTCCCCTTTCACACCCAAGAAGGACCAGAGCAGGAACCTAGAGATATCTCTAAAGGGTCCCAAGAAGATATCTTACAAAGAGGGGTAATTGTTAAATGAAGGCACGCCCCCTCATTGATTGATGGATATGAGATAAGCTGTAACAATATAAACACTATAAATAAATAAATCATTTATTCTGCATGTTACATCTTAAAGTGGAGCTATTGAGAACAACAAAGGACAGGGGGAAAGAGCGACAGTCCCTCCAAATGAGGGACAGTTGGAAAGATATTCTAGAGTAACAGAAACCAATACGCACCCAGCCATAACCAATACAAGAGGGTGGCAAAACTTACTTTGGAGTTTGCGCAGCAGTCACATAAAACATGGCCGCCCATAGCAGGCAGCCCAGGAGTGGAGTTGGTCCCATCTCGCTACTCCAGACGCAGACTGAGATGTGAGCTGATGGGGGCAGTTATTTAAGCAGGAGGCTGGGCAGAGATAAGGGGCGGGCAGAGGTTATCTGGATAGGGAATGGAAAGTGAAAGCAGTGATTCCCGTTAGACATTTCTCAACAGGCCTTGAACATATCGTTACTTGTGCATCATGGCGAAATCTCAGCCCCAAGCCAAACCCCTTTTTATTGGATTTCGATAGACGAGACGAGTCAGTGTGATTTTAGCCTATTTGTCCCTCAAGGGATTTCGGCTCAGTTCCTGGAAGTTGATCCCTGGGTGTCATCGGCACATAAGTCATGCCTTCCAAATTTTGATTCCAATTACAGACAGTGTGCAGAATCACCCCATTACAGACAGTAAGCGGCATCCCCCATTACAGACAGTAAGCGGCATCCCCCATTACAGGCAGTGAGCGGCATCTCCCATTACAGGCTGTGTGTGGCATCTCCCATTACAGACAGTAAGCGGCATCCCCCATTACAGGCTGTGTGTGGCATCTCCCATTACAGGCAGTGAGGGGCATACCCCATTACAGGCAGTGTGTGGCATCTCCCATTACAGACAGAGATGGCATCTCCCATTACAGGCAGAGATGGGCATCCGCACTTACAGGCAGTGAGCGGCATCTCCCATTACAGGCAGTGAGGGGCATCCCTCATTACAGGCAGTGTGTGGCATCTCCCATTACAGGCAGTGTGTGGCATCTCCCATTACAGACAGTAAGCGGCATCCCCCATTACAGGCTGTGTGTGGCATCTCCCATTACAGACAAAGATGGGCATCCGCACTTACAGGCAGTGAGCGGCATCTCCCATTACAGGCAGAGATGGGCATCCGCAATTACAGGCAGTGAGCGGCATCTCCCATTACAGGCAGTGAGGGGCATACCCCATTACAGGCAGTGAGGGGCATACCCCATTGCAGGCAGTGTGTAGCATCTCCCATTACAGACAGAGATGGGCATCCGCAATTACAGGCAGTGAGCGGCATCTCCCATTACAGGCAGTGAGGGGCATCCCTCATTACAGTAAGTGAGTTGCATCCCTCCATTGCAGCCAGTTGCACATGAATAACAAATGAAGCAGAGCACGTGGCGCGCCAGCATTTGTTTGTGATTTTTTTGGTGACGCCCCTACCCACACCTAATTTCCCACCAATTCACACCCAACCTTCTTCAAAACCTGTTTTGGCTGGCCCTGGATTCAAAAAGATTCCCCCTCCATACCATGCCCTGATTTGAGATGCAAATCCCCTGGGATTTCTGATGATCCCACAGTTTTTCCCCCAAAAAATAATCAGAATAAATGGTGTGCTTAAATCCCCCCTAATTACCCCATTACAGACAGTGTGCAGAATCACCCCACTACAGCCAGTAAGCGGCATGCCTCATTACCAGCAGTGTGCATCATCCCCCATTACAACCAATAAGTGGCATGCCTCATTACCAGCAGTGTGCGTCATCCCCCATTACAACCAATAAGTGGCATCCCTCATAACCGGCAGTGTGCGTCATCCCCCATTACAACCAATAAGCGGAATCCCTCATTACCGGCAGTGTGCAGCATCCCACATTACAGCCAGTAAGCGGCATGCCCTCATTACCAGCAGTGTGCAGCATCCCCCATTACAGCCAGTAGGCGGCATGCCCTCATTACGGGCAGTGTGCGGCATCCCCCATTACAGCCAGTAAGCGGCATGCCCTCATTACCAGCAGTGTGCAGCATCCCCCATTACAGCCAGTAAGCGGCATGCCTCATTACCAGCAGTGTGCGTCATCCCCCATTACAACCAATAAGTGGCATCCCTCATAACCAGCAGTGTGCGTCATCCCCCATTACAACCAATAAGCGGAATCCCTCATTACCGGCAGTGTGCAGCATCCCACATTACAGCCAGTAAGCGGCATGCCCTCATTACGGGCAGTGTGCGGCATCCCCCATTACAGCCAGTAAGCGGCATGCCCTCATTACCAGCAGTGTGCAGCATCCCCCATTACAGCCAGTAGGCGGCATGCCCTCATTACCAGCAGTGTGCAGCATCCCCCATTACAGCCAGTAAGCGGCATGCCCTCATTACAGGCAGTGTGCGGCATCCCCCATTACAGCCAGTAAGCGGCATGCCCTCATTACCAGCAGTGTGCAGCATCCCCCATTACAGCCAGTAAGCAGCATCCCTCATAACTGGCAGTGTGCGTCATCCCCCATTACAACCAATAAGTGGCATCCCTCATTACCGGCAGTGTGCAGCATCCCATATTAGAGGCAGTGTGTGGCATCTCTCATTACAGGAGCAGCATCCCTCCATTACAGGCAGTGTGCGGCATCTCCCATTACAGGCAATGAGGGGCATCCTTCATTACAGGCAGTGTGCGGCATCTGCCATAGCAGGCAGTGAGGGGCATCCCCAATTACAGGCAGTGTGTGGCATCTCCCATAACAGACAGTGAGGGGCATCCACGATTATAGGCAGTGAGCAGCATCTCCCATTACAGGGGCATTCTCAATTATAGGCAGTTAGGGGCATCTCCCATTACAGGTAGTGAGGGGCAACCCCAATTACAGGCAGTGATCAAAATCTCCTATTAAGGGCAGTGAGGGGCATCCCCGATTATTGGCAGTGAGCAACATCTCCCATTAGAGGCATCCTCAATTATAGGCAGTTAGGGGCATCTCCCATTACAGGCAGTGAGGGGCACCCCCAATTGCAGCACCCCCCCCCCCGAAAGCTGGACATTAGTGAGGCAGGGTAATCGATTCATTCCTGTCTGCACCGCTACTGTTGCTGCCGACCTGACACACACAGACATGCGCACGCTTAACGGCGCTCCACATGGGCTGTGGCCAATGAAAACATGCCCATGGAAGCAGACTACATCCACCGGAACTACGGCCTTTGCAACCGGGAGAGCCGGTAAGCTGGAATGTGTGTGTGTGTGAGTGTCTGTGCGTTTTTTCTTTTTGAGCAGCAACAGCAGCAGTGGTGGTGGTGGCCAGGCAGGCATAAATCAGTTACACTGCCCACCCACTGGCCACCACCTGCCTTCCCGCATGCACCGCCACGCACCCTCCCACATTCTTTGTGGCCATCCCAGGTGCCTGCCTAATGGGATACATCCTGATGGCTCATGGCGGGACACCAGGACAGCCACCACAACCAGTGATGACCATGGAGAAATTGTGACGGTTGGGAGATATGCATAAGGTGAAGACCAGAGGATCCTGTTTTGAGTCTCGTCTGGGATATGATGTGTAAGTTAGGATTTTTGAAAGTTTTTCAGGATTTTTGTCAGAATATGCAAAGTTAAAATAATATTTATTGGCTAACTCAATGGATTGAAAAGACAAGCTTTCAAAGCATCTTAGGCTTCTACTTCAGGCACATTAGGAAGAAACCTAGGGTGCTCAGAAAGCTCACCTTTTCAATCTATTGAAGTTATTATCCATTAAATGGTATTATTTTAACTTTGCATTTTCTGGCGGAAATAAAAAAAGAAATGTATTTTATGTGCAGAATCTGTGCCTTGTGGCCTTGACTGATGTCACTGCGACAGAGGTCATGATTCCTATAATACAGGCCTTCAAGAACCTGACAGGCTGCAGGGCCCTTGCAATACCATCAGCGAACCGAGCCCTGCCAGCCCTGCAGGAATGCCACCAGCTCTGTTTGTTATTGGGATTATATCTGGCCAGTAATATAAATGAGAAGTACGGAGGAGTGGGTTCGGGATCAAGATAACAGAGAAGCCCAAGATTAGGTTATATATTTAGCCAGTTTAAGAGCACACTAGTCAAGACAATATAGATTAGGGCAAATACAAGTGGGTAAGTTACAATCAGAATGAGCAGATAAAATGTATGTCACTGTAAGTTGCTGGTCCTTACTGTTGTTGGCATGCCTGGTCCCTCCTGACACGTGATGAGACCACTCCAAGGGTCTGGGCTTTTCAGATCTTTATACACAGATGGAAAACTCCTCCCTCAGCTTTGGAATAAGCCTCGGTCTCTGCCTCTTAACAGCAACTAACTAAATCTTAAAGGTCTCCTAACTTTTCAGCTGAAAGTCGTAGGAAATGGGTTCTGGTGCAAATGTACCTAGTCGGGCTCTATTTACACTATGAGACCAAATAGCGCTGTTCTATATGGCTCCTAAACGGAGTTCTCAGAACTCTAGCCCAGGGAGGCTCGCGTACATGTATGTCATGATTTCCATGTTTTAATAATGTGGTTAATTTATGACTAATGCTCACAGCAGCCTCATAATTCTTTGTGAACTACTGGACACAGCATGTATGGACTTATGCCTTGAATTATTCTAGCCAGCACAGCCTCATGGCAGGGGGTTTCCTGTGAGCTCAGTTGTGGCCTCACTCTGTCTATCCTATAGGTGTGAAGGATATCAGCGAGATCCTTCAAAGTGGAGCCCTGGTGGAGGCTTGCATTAAAATTGGCTCTTTTGTTTACAAACAAGGGCAGCAAATGATATCTATATTTTACTCCCATCTACAATGATGGCTAACATGGTACAGCAATTACATTAAGATTTCTGGCACAAACTGATCCATGGGTTGAGCCGAAGCAGAATTTAGTCTGCCATCCGTATTCCATCCATAACCAAATTAGGCAAATGTCTTTTATTATTATACTGTTTATTAGTTGTTTAAACTAGTGCGCTGCACCCAGACTTCTCTGGAAGTTTTAATCAGACTTCAGATTAAAACTGCTTTCATTAACCAATGCTCCAGCGCTCACCTGCTGCTGTTCCCTTATCATCTACTGCTCTCCCATCTGGAGTCCATGGTGGAACATGTGATTCTTTCCTCAATTGTGATAAAAGCAAAAGCGTTAGATCCAGGACTGCCTGGAATTTCTGGGCCCCATACAGCCAAATAGCTGCCTATGCTTGCTGAACCCCTTTTACTCTTACAACCATACAAGCACACCCTGCCTTACTCTCCAATGGTACCTCCTGCCCCAGGGTGGACTGGGGACAAATATCAGCAAGGGACTTCACTGACCCCAACCAGCCCATGAGCTGATTAGCCTCGCTGCCTGGGTGCCAAGTGCCTATGTTAGCAGATTGTGGGTAGGGGCTGAAATGGGCACTCCTAGAGTTATGGTATTGAAACTTTAGTATTGTAGGGGCAGATACTGGGGCTGTGTTGGGTATGGGGTGAATTCTGACAAAGGCTCTGTGTCAGGTGCCAGGCCATTTGCCACACATCAGTGTGACCCACTGGGAATTCCCCCTGTGCTTCCTGTGTCTAGTCAGCCCCTGCTCCTGCCACACTGTGGCTTAGTGATACAAATAGGAACTTGCTTGAGAGAGTCTCACTGGCAAGGTCGGTGCCAGCACAGGGCAAACCTGGGCAATTAGCCATTTTACAGTGGACCCGAACTACCAAATCCCGGGTATTGTGTGCAGACCTGCTCATGGCTGGCCTCAGCAACAGGGTATGATCAGCAACATTGGGGAAGGTGGCATGGAATGGAGGGCAGTTGATGGAAACTCAGAATGTGGCGAGAACCAGGTGACAACTGACAGCAATTATAAAGTCTTTAGTGGCAGTGCAGCAAGCAGTAAGTGCTGAAGGGTGCTTGGTGGCAATAGAGAATGCAACAAGGACTAGAGGATGATTGGTGGCTATAGGGAAGGCAGCAAGGACTAGAGGATGATTGGTGGCTATAGGGAAGGCAATAAGGACTAGAGGATGATTGGTGGCTATAGGGAAGGCAATAAGGACTAGAGGATGATTGGTGGCTATAGGGAAGGCAATAAGGACTAGAGGATGATTGGTGGCTATAGGGAAGGCAATAAGGACTAGAGGATGATTGGTGGCTATAGGGAAGGCAATAAGGACTAGAGGATGATTGGTGGCTATAGGGAAGGCAATAAGGACTAGAGGATGATTGGTGGCTATAGGGAAGGCAATAAGGACTAGAGGATGATTGGTGGCAATAGAGAATGCAACAAGGACTAGAGGATGATTGGTGGCTATAGGGAAGGCAATAAGGACTAGAGGATGATTGGTGGCTATAGGGAAGGCAATAAGGACTAGAGGATGATTGGTGGCTATAGGGAAGGCAATAAGGACTAGAGGATGATTGGTGGCTATAGAGAATGCAACAAGGACTAGAGGATGATTGGTGGCTATAGGGAAGGCAATAAGGACTAGAGGATGATTGGTGGCTATAGGGAAGGCAATAAGGACTAGAGGGTGATTGGTGGCTATAGGGAAGGCAATAAGGACTAGAGGATGATTGGTGGCTCTAGGGAAGGCAATAAGGACTAGAGGATGATTGGTGGCTATAGGGAAGGCAATAAGGAATGGAGGGTGATCAGCAGCAGAAGATGACCCATTTGTGGAAGCAGAGCTGAAAAGTGACATCATGTGACACACTACTTTGGGGCCCACTAAGGCACTCTTGCCCTAGGGCTCCCACAAACCTGGAGCCGGCATTACCCAATGGGCCCCTTTGCCGTGTGTTACAAAACTTGTTTTGGAAACTATCTTGTTGTTTCCAAGGATTTGACTAACTTTATAAATAGGTGATTGTCTCAGCCCTTCAGTTCTAATCATTTGCGTTCCACTTTATGGCAAACAGAGAAGCAACACCAAAAATGGACCCAAAAATTAGAATGAGAGCATATTCACCTCCCACAACCCAAAAATGAATAGACAGGGCAAGTGGATCCCCCCAAGGTGTAGTGGGCCCAACATCTCCCAAGGTTTTCCATGAATTCCATGAATACGCAAGGACATTTCGATCACTGTGTGACCATTCATTCTGGTCAAGAACCTCCTTAGATAACTAGCAACTAGAAACTTTAAAGCATATTAACGTCTCCCATAATTCAAAAATGAATGGACAGAGCAAGTGGATCCCCAAATAAACTTGCAGGGTTCTATAGTCAGCAACAGCTTTCTCAGCCTCCATCCTCCACTTGACATTGGAAAAACTTTATGCAAGTAAGACTGTTCTTATATATCTGGGTTGTCATGATGGAATTTTCTGATCAAAGCATCTGCATGCACACCCCTGGCTGCTACCAACACACAGTTCTGGGAACAGCCGCACTCTTACCTACAGCATTGCGTGGGTGCACGGTTCGCGGAGACACCGCATATGACCAGATTTGTTTGTGAAGAACCAGCACTCCAAAAAGTTCATGCAAAAAGTTGTATTCGCTACATGACATAGATATTACGGCGGTGGAAGTGAGTCGACGTTTCGGGGTGCGCTGGGGCCCCCTTCATCAGGACCCACCACATGTACAAGAGGAGAACGGAATGCCATAAACAACAATGCATAAATATCCTAAACGGCCAATCAAAACACTGGGAAATGTGCATCTTCGTGCCTGGCGTCACTGGTGACGTCATTGGCGGTGTCACATGTACAAAGCACAAATTATACTACTGATTATAGACAAAGCACAAATTATACTAATGATTATAGACAAAGCACAAATTATACTAATGATTATAGACATCTGGCCATCGGTATAGTATAATAGACTTCATACCACAGATAAACTCACTCATCTGTGGTATGAAATCTATTATACTATACCGATGGCCAGATGTCTATAATCATTAGTATAATTTGTGCTTTGTCTATAATCATTAGTATAATTTGTGCTTTGTACGTGTGACAGCGCCAATGACGTCACCAGTGACGTCAGGCACGAAGATGCACATTTCCCAGCGTTTTGATTGGCCGTTTAGGATATTTATGCATTGTTGTTTATTGTTGTTTATGGCATTCCGTTCTCCTCTTGTACATGTGGTGGGTCCTGATGAAGGGGGCCCCAGCGCACCCCGAAACGTCGACTCACTTCCACCGCTGTAATATCTATGTGATGTAGCGAATACAACTTTTTGCATGAACTTTTTGGAGTGCTGGTTCTTCACAAACAAACCTGGCTGCTACCAGGCGTCTCTCCTCAGGACCAAAAACCTTCTAATTTATTAAATTCTGTAAGGAATTAACCAGCCATCTTGTGTCCAAAATCTTATTGACCTCATATTCAGGTTCATTCTCTACTAATATTGGGGACCGAGAAGACGCCTGAATATTGTTTCCCATGAATACTGGGGTTCACTGGTGGTCAGACGAAGCAAGGGTCATACATGGGAAGTCAGTCCAACAGGCATCTATGCAGAGACATAACCAAAGGCAAGGTCAGAGGGCAGGCTGAAGGTCAAAACCGTAAGCAAGGTACCGAAGGGAGCTGGCAAAGGCAAGGTCAAGGATTCCGAGGTCAGTAACAGGGAGTTCAAAGGAGGCAAGGTCAAAGGTCAATACAGGTCAAACAAGAAAAAAAGAGAACCAGAGCACTGCACAATACCCAAAGCACTATTTATCTATTTATCACAGGCATTGATGACAGGGGCTGGAGCACCTTTATGTTGGATACAGTGATAATGTTAAGGGTTACAGAATCATAAATCCCAAAACAGACAAGCAGGCTGATTCATCACTAACGCCAGGTAGCGACAGATGAGCGTCTGTAGCAGGCATTTTCAGAGCGCCCGCTAGTAGTCGCTTTGCTCGGCCGTGAGTCGCTGTGCAGTAATGATGAATACATTGTGATGAGTCGCTATTTCACCAGTACAGCGCTGTATGGGAGCACATGTTAGCGACTGCTCATAGCGACTGACTCCCAACATATTCAGCAAAAAAACAGCCTCACAAAACTCTGGTGCTGAAAAATGCTTCTCTGAAGCCCAGAGCGCAGGAGGCTGTTTGTTTAAAGTCTGTTTTTCAGCATGTATCCACCAGTAACAAAGCGAAAACATATGGAATTACATTGTAATAACATTGTAACATGAACACTTTAATGCCAAACCTGTAATGTAATTTCTGCAGAAATATCTAAAACATGAAACATTTTAGGATAAATGGCTGTTTCTATGCCAGAAGATGTCACAACATTATTTGAGTTTTTTTTTAACAAAAAAAAAAAGAAAAATAACAGTGGAAAGAGAAGAAAAGGATCGTCCATTGAAATGTATGGGAGAGCGTAATATGTGGCGCTCTGCAAGGCTGAACGCCGGCGCTGTTCGCTGAGGCTGGGATAATGATGAATCTAACGCTACATTGCGTTCTCCCAGTTGCTCAAAAGATTCTGCTTGATAAATGTGTAATTGCGTGCCGTG
This sequence comes from Gastrophryne carolinensis, assembly GCA_027917425.1. NCBI lineage: Eukaryota > Metazoa > Chordata > Amphibia > Anura > Microhylidae > Gastrophryne > Gastrophryne carolinensis. The sequence continues at coordinate 26,501,673 of CM051235.1, read as the reverse complement.
TCCGGCGTTCATCTGTCACTACCTGTCGCTACCTGTCATTTACAAGGCACTAACTGACGCTATCCCTTCATGAATAAGGCCCAAGGCTACTGTCAGGAATCACCTACCTGGTCCCCGTTCCAGCGCCGTCTCCAGGCATCCGGCCGCGGCTGTCGGTGTGCGGATCCGGCGGCGTCGGCTCGAGCGGCGCTCAGCTCGGCCACGCCCCCCGCTTCCTCGTCCTCTGGACATGCTCGCGCGCGGGTGCGAGCATGTAGTAGCTATGCCCTCCGGCGGCGCTGTTCTGTGTGCGCCCGCCGGAGGATCAGGGAATCTTTAGATTAAAGGGCCAATGAGCCCTAGGAGTTTAGGGAGGTGCCCTCTCAGCCTGCAGACCAATCCTGGGGGTAAACCCAAAGTTAACCAACCACTAGGGATGCGCCCTCTCAGCCCTGCAGACCAATCCTGGGTGTTATCCCAAAGTGCACCAATCACCTACACTTCCCCTCCCCTGTCTGTCCCTATAAAAGCAATTCCCCCTCAGTTGGGAATTGCCTGTGATAGAGCCTTGTACCTTGCTTTGACTCGTGATATACCTTGATCTGATCTCCGTTGCCGACCTCTGCCTGAATCGACTATCCTGATCTCCGTTGCCGACCCCTGCCTGAACCGACCATTCTCGATCTGATCTTCGTTGCCGACCTCTGCCTTGTACCTTGACCTCGAGCTGTCTCTTCCCTCTGTACCGCTGCGAACTCTGACTCCCCGTGTCAACCTCTGGCCTGTCTCAGGACATCCGCTACACTCGCTCTTAGCCATTGGTTCTTCAGACCTCTATACCTGTAAGCTCTCATCCTTTGAGCCATTGAAGTCCTGGGGGCAACCGATCCCGGGCAGGCGTATTCTGCGTCCCGGCAAGCGGGGGCTCCTACAGGTGAAGCTGGCTGCGGAGATTGGGGGTTGAGGGCTTACCTAGAGGGCTGGAGTTACCAGAGCATGACAGCTACTATTAGTAACAGCATAACGTTTGTTGAAGATCTGATAGACACAATGTAAGGAAGTAAGAACAGAAGAGAAACAGACACCTATAAGCCATAATCTGTAACTTCTGAACAAACTGTTGAAGTGAGAGCAGAACTTACCAGTACTGAAGAGCAGATACAAACAAGTTCAGACATAGAACCAAGATGCTCAACAAGACAAAACAGAGGTAAACCATCTGCTGGACAAGCACTAACTTAGACATAGTGAGTGCATGTCTAACTCAAAGGTTCCCTCTCTTAGAAGAAGCTGGCCAGATAAGGCTCGTAAGTTGTTGTGGCAGTGGAACAGATTAGAGGTCTGTGGAGGGGTCCTATGCTGACGAATACTCTTGCCAGGGTTTGCCCGAGTCTCATGGCAGGTGGTGATGTCCTGGGACATGGCTAAGTGGGTGGCTACCCAGGTACATCATTCCAAGGACAACAGGGATAGTACGAAGATCCTTAGCTCCCTGTCTGTAGAGTTTTATGTCCATAGATTGGGGGAGATAGTGGACAGAGGAAACTCTTCTGGCCCAGATTGCTGAACAGAGGGAATAGCTAGGGCAGGGGTACTAAAGCACTTCTCGTAAAGGTCCATTTACAGACATCCGGTGAGAGGTGAAGGTCCAGGCAGGGGGCTGTGTTGGGGGGTGGGTAGTTAGAAATCAGTGCACTGGGGGGGGGGCTATAGATTTCACAGGCAAAGCTAAGAAATGCTGCTTGCCACCCTCCCCCCCAACCAAGGCGCCTATTAGGCACTGGGGAAAACATTCATTTTTGCCCCACCCCCACAGAACCTACAGCTCTGGGCCGCGGCACATCGTGCATTCTGTGCAGGCCGTGTACAAGGGTGGACTTGGGCCCAAAAATGTTACTGGCAATAAGGTGTGGTGACAAAGATAGATAGATAGATAGATAGATAGGGCTCAGGGGGGAGGCATGAATGGGAGAGAAGTTGTAAGGAAGAGGGATGGATAGACAGAACAGGAAGGGAGAGCTGTGAGAAGGGATGGATGGGAAGAACCAGAAGGACAGGACAATGAATGGGCAGAGCAGGGGGGGGGGGGTGGCCAGGGCTGGAAGAAAGAGTAATGGCTTGGCAAAGGTGGGAGGACAGGGGTTGGATGGGAAAAACTGGGAGCACAGGAATGGATGGGGCAGAGATACTGGGCTGGATGGGGCAAAGTTGAGGGGACAGGGATGGATGGGGCAGAGCTGAGAGGACAGGGATAGATGGAGCAGAGCTAGGGGGGGCAGGGATGGATGGGGCAAAGCTGGGGGGACAGCCCAAAATGCCGTCTCCAGGATCTGCATGCTGCCTACAAACAGCAAGTGCTACTGGGTTACTGTTACTGTGCATTGTCAGTTATGTCAGTTGAATGCAGGCAGCAGCATGGCTGAAAAGCTGGGAAAGGAAGCGGCCACTACCACTGGAAAATCAGTGAGCTGACATTTCAGCGTTGAGTGGGTGCATGAGCAAGTGCAACTGCTGACAATGCTTCAGTATCATGCATGCTGATGGGGCAATGGTGTTTTGGGGAGTTTTCTCTTCCAACTGTGTCAGGCTGTTGGTCCAGTTTAAGGATAATTTTGACTTCACAGGTAGTTCTAGTAGTAGTTCCCATACACGGTCACTGTAAACTGTCCACTCTACAATACCAGACAATACCAGACCTTGGTTTCCTTTAGCTGGCATAGTACAGTCTAACTCACACAAGTAGGTATCTGGGCCTTTACCTCCAACATTGGGTTTATGTCTGTTCTTGTCTCTCTTCTGCACAAGCTTCTTGCTGTTCTCACTCCTTGAACAATTATTTTAGCTATTTGTGGCTGGTCCCTTACTTATACTACCTGGTCCCTCACCTCAACTACAACATAAGGGTCGATTTATGGTCGGTGCACCAGTGAGTGCACGCTATTTGGAGCGTTAAGTCGCCCTTGGCTCTACCGCCTGATTTATGGTCATTAAAATGGGATGTGCTTTCATTTTAGTGTCAGTTTGCACAATAGCATTCGGCATTGCACCAATTTGCGCCTGATTTTCAGATAGCATCCTTTTTGCGCACCGAACTGTCTCCGGCCTGATTTATGGTATGTTTAGAGGGCAGAAAATGTGGCAATTTGAAGAGTGAATTTCCTCCAGCAAATAGGTGGAGGAAACTGCTAATTCTTTTACAATATTTTTATTGAGCAAATTTAGAGTTTACACCATGGTATATAATCACAGCATGTTCCAGTCAAACAGATACAATACAATACAATAATACAGTATACTGGTGTTATTTAATCTAAGCGGTATAAATGTCAGATAATTGCTGTCTTTATCATTATTAAAGTGCAAGTTCTAATAAATCCTATGTGAGTCTCTGTTAACTCTAAACGGCCTGGCTGCACCACCGTGACCAGAACCCGCCCCGGGTGGGGCAGGGGGGGCTTTTTCTCTACCGAAGACCCGCTTGGGAGGAGCTGCGGTAGAGGATGTTATGCAAATTAATTTATAAACTCATTATACATTAAACCACACATAAGAATTCAAGGCGTCCTCAATGGACTACCTGTTTAAACAGAACAAAATAAAGCAAACAGAAAGAAGGGAAGAGGGAAGGAAGAGAAGTTAAGTAAGGGTAAAGAATAAAAATGGAAGAGAGGAAAAGTGGAGGGAGGGGGGAAAAAAGGAAGGGTGGCAACGTTAGGGCCTCTATATAGGTGGATGGAAGAAAGAGGGGCGTCCCAGAGCACGTAACATCTCCCCTCCTGCTGGGTCAGTGCTCATTAACCCTATTCCCTAGGGCCATCAAACCTAATAGCCCCTAACACTTTTTCTGTTGGAACTCTCTCCATGGTTCCCACACCTGGTCAGCCTTTTCCTTAGGAAACTGCTAATTCTAATGAGTAACAGGCTTATTTCATTCCAAAAACACATATCAGCAGCGTCCGGCATGTTTATGACCAATGAAAGTATCAGCCGCAAGTTCTTTTTGGGGATTGAACCCTTTTCTTGGTTTGGTTTCCTACAAAAATGATAAAACGTTTTCAAAAAACACAAAAACTAAGGTCCGAACAACAAAAATGTGCAAAAGCAAAAACAATAAGAAAATTATAGTTAAATTAAGCATTAATATGCAAAGGAGGGAGGGTAAAAAAGTACATCTGAGGCAACATATTAGGTTAAAAAACTTTAAGGCTTAACTGGAGTCAGAATACCCCCCCAAAAATGGAGAACACAGGTTCTCAGGGAATACACTCTGAAATGACGAATAGATCTTTGTAGAAAATACAGAAGCTGGAGAGATCAAATCGCTATGTAGAAACAGTAAAGGAAAGGGGAGAAACAAGGGGGACCATCAGGAGCAGTTAAGCGATTAGCCGGCCAAATGCGCATTGGGCGGGGCCATTTGAGCTTTAAAACAGCAAATTTACATTCACGAAGGTGCAAATTGTGCTTCTCCTGTGCGCTTTCCATTTGGTGCGTTTGGCACGTGCGGACCGGGGTGCACACGCATACATGAATAATGCGCCTAGGCACATGCGGAATCATTTGCACCGAGCATTTTTGCGCACCGACCATAAATGGACCCTATAGTTGCAACATTTGCATAGTAGGCACATAGCATAGTACAGAACCTTCCAGACTCCTTGGAAGTCTGAGCTCCTGTTTTTTTGCTAACTAATGATATTCCTAACTAATGTCCATTTTGAAAAAGTACTACTTCCCTTCAGGATAGCTATCCCTCTATGGCACTCCTAAACCAGGGATCCCGCACTAGTCCTGCCTATAACACAACTGACGTCTGGACGTTTTGTGTCCCACCCATACCATTTAAAGGGTGCACCTGCACCTCCCTAAAAACTACGTGTGCTGTTAAATTTGATATAACCCTGGAGCCTAGATGTCTGACCCCACCCAATTCCCATTAGAAGCTTGTGGCCCAAAATGTGGGCAGCAGTTCTGGTCTCCATAAATTATGAAGAAATGGGTGGCAGTTACAGTAGAAACTTAGTCACCACTTCCTCATTCACAGTGTATGGCACCAAATGGCAGTTAATAAGGTGGCCAACGGACACCATTGAGGTTTGATGTGAAAGCCCACTGGGAAACCCAGATTGGTCACTGGCAGTCACATGATTGTAGATAACATATGGATATAGGATTGCTTTAAGCCTAGAATGTCCGGATAGGATGGCATGAAAACAAAAGACCCATTGACATGGGCCAAGACTTATTTTGGACCGCACTACCCTTGAGATGTTTGATACAATTGGATGTCTTCTGGGAGGTTAGGAAGCCTTCTGTAATGGTTAGGATCATTGCCTCAAGGTACTCCCTACCCTGGCTCCCTCAGGCAAGTCTGGGTCCCCCTTTTTTATATACTGTATATATGGTGCAAATTAGTAACCATACCTGGTTTTATGCAGCTCTCCATCAACTGCCTCAAGGTGACCCAATGATATCCACTTAACTGTCATAGTTATTGTAGCACTGTCTGTGACAGTAAATTATTTGTAGACAAGTAAAAAAGATGGGCAGGGCAGCATTAAATAAAAAAAATAAAATAAAAAAAAATAAAATGCAAAGGCAAGGGTTTGCCACAGTAAAATGGAGTAGGGACTTTGCAGATAGGAAAACTTTTTGCAGAACTTTTATAGAGATTCCCCAGACCCCCACATTCATCCTCAAGCCTTAGAAATGCAGCTATTCATTCTTCTTTCTTTGTGTTCTTCACGTTGCTGGATAGAGGAGAGGATGTTCCGCCTTCTCACATTTATATCCGTCCAGGAATACAGAGGATGCAGCAAGTGGCCTGCACAAGTGTACCAGTTGGTTAATGTACAGTGAACCGGGGGTCTTTCAAATTGGGATGCTCCTAGGGAGAGTTTTGATGCAGCCACTGAGGCCAGGTGCACGGTATAGCCCCCTGGCTCCTGACACTGGTGGACTCAAGACACCACAGTTTAACATTGCCTCCTGCAATAGAAGGCTCCAGCTTTTACAGGGAATGCTGCTGCTACTTCTGCTCTTGCCATTGGACAGAGACCAGTCTGGAAGAGGTAAGTATAGCTTATGGTTGGACTGGGTGGTTATGGGCACCTAACACCGAGTGCAGTTCCACTTGAATTCCAAAAACATGAGCAGGTCAAATACCGGGCCTGTTTCGCTACGCATTTCCCAAACCCCTCCTTTGCCAGTAATAGTGTCCACCTCCCCCCCATGCGCGTGTTTACTGGCAACCTTGCAGCTTTTACAGAAGTTGGGTTAAAAATAAACCAGGAGGGAAAATTCAGCAAATAACACGGAGGACCTATCGCCCTCATGATGTAACAGTGAAAGTAGATGAATCTCTCTTCTCCATTTCAGATGGCAGGAGTGAGGGTTAAGGCTCCATTCCAGAAAAAAAGAAATCAACACCCTGTAATACTCCTATTGAGTTTAAAGTGGACCAAAACCCACATCGATCAGCCCTGGGAATCTATAAGGTTCCCGGACCGATCAATTCCCTCCCCCAGGGCGTCTAAAATCGGGACGCCCCAATGTGTGAAACCCCCCAGGTCACCCCATACACTTACCTTGTTTCCCGGTCCAACAGTGCATGCCTGAGCCATCCCCGCTATCACTCTAACGGGGCGCGTGGCCGGGCCAGAAATTTGTGAATGGCCGGCGCAGACATGCTCCCTGTTAGAGGGAGGCGGGGGATGTGGCTATATATAAATATATTTTTTATTTTTATTAATGGAAGGAAGAGGAAATCGGGTGACAGGTTCTTTCAACCCTAATAACACTAAACCTGTCACCCCTGGACTTTATTCCTACCAGGAGAAGAAAACCACAAGCTTGGCGTTTAGGCGTTTTCAGTTTAGGCGTATAAGTGACCCCTCCTCTCATTAGCCAATGTGTTTATATGGATTTTTAATATTACACAATTTTGTGATAGTGCTTCTTTAAGCACATAGCTTATTATTTATAAATTAAATCTACAGTAGTGTTCTATGGAGATGTGGTGGATGTGTGTTAAATATAAAGACCTTAGACTGCCCCCTGGTGTTTGAAAGCCAGAAGGACACACATGACAATGGGAAGAGAGGCAAATGCAAATCCCCTCTTCACCAGACCTAAACCTTACCTTGCAATGATGTGTTAGGGTGGATCCTGGTTCAGGGACACTGAATAATCCAATCTATCCCCTCAGCCTGTCAGTGATGCTTCTCTAAAGTGTGCAGCAATTTCTTGGCCCCCATCATTAAAGAGCTCAGGGCCACCCCTCTCCCTGCTCCACTTATTCACCCACACCTCTCTCTGCACCATTCACTTACCCACCCCTCGCCCTGCTCCATTCACTTACCTACCCCTCGCCCTGCTCCATTCACTTACCCACCCCTCGCCCTGCTCCATTTACTTACCCACCCCTCTCTCTGCTCCATTCACTTACCCACCCCTCGCCCTGCTCCATTTACTTACCCACCCCTCCCCCTGCTCCATTCACTTACCCACCCCTCGCCCTGCTCCATTCACTTACCCACCCCTCTCTCTGCTCCATTCACTTACCCACCCCTCTCTCTGCTCCATTCACTTACCCACCCCTCTCTCTGCTCCATTCACTTACCCATCCCTCTCCCTGTTCCAATCACTCACTCACCCCTCTCTCTGCTCTATTCACTTACCCATTCTCTTTCTGCTCCATTTACCTACCCACCCCAATCCCTGCTCCAAACAATTGCTCACCCATCTCTCTTCATCAGCCACCCAATCAACTCTCTCTGTCTCTCTACTCCATTGAATTACACATCCCTCTCTCTGCTGTACTTACCCACCCCTCTCCCTACTCCAATCACTCACCCACCCCTCTACCTTCTCCCTGTAGCACCATGTACTGTTTATTGGAGAGTGGTAGCACCATTTGCCTCTTATTGGAGAGTTGTAGCAGCATTTGCCTCTTATTGGAGAGTTGTAGCACCATTTGCCCCTTATTGGAGAGTTATAGCATCATGTGCCTCTTATTGGAGAGTTGTAGCACCAAGTTCCCACTATTGGAAAGTTGGAGCACCATGTGCCTCTTATTGGAAAGTTGGAGCACCATGTGCCTCTTATTGGAAAGTTTTAGCACCATGTGCCTCTAATTGGAGAGTTGTAGCACCATGTGCCTCTAATTGGAGAGTTGTAGCACCATGTGCCTCTAATTGGAGAGTTGTAGCACCATATACTGATTATTGGATCATTGTAGCACCATGTGCCTTTTATTGGGAAGTTGTAGCACTAGGTGCCTCTTATGGGAAAGTTGTAGCACCATGTGTCTCTTATTTGTTGTAGCACCATATACATCCTATTAGAGGGTTGCAGCACCATGTATCTCATATTGGAGAGTTGTAGCACCATGTATCTCATATTGGAGAGTTGTAGCACCATGTGCCTCTTATTGGAGAGTTGTAACACCATGTGCCTCTTATTGGAGAGTGGTAGCACAATGTGCCTTTTATTGGAGAGTTGTAGCACCATGTGTCTCTTATTGGAGAGTTGTAGCATCATGTGCTGTTTATTGGAGGGTTTTAGCACCATGTGCCTCTTATTGGAGAGTTGTAGCACCATGTGCCTCTTACTGGAGAGTTGTAGCACCATGCACTGTTTATTGGAGAGTTGTAGCACCATGTAATGTTTACTGGAGAACTGTAGCACCATGTGTCTCCTACTGGAGAGTTGTAGCACCATGTGCCTCTTACTGGAGAGTTGTAGCACCATGTGCCTCTTACTGGAGAGTTGTAGCACCATGCACTGTTTATTGGAGAGTTGTAGCACCATGTAATGTTTACTGGAGAGCTGTAGCACCATGTGTCTCCTACTGGAGAGTTGTAGCACCATGTGCCTCTTACTGGAGAGTTGCAGCACCATGTATCTCTTATTGGAGAGTTGTAACACCATGTGCCTCCTATTGGGGAGTTGTAGCACCAGGTGCCTCTTATTGGAGAGTTGTAGCACCATGTGCCTCTTATTGGAAAGTTGTAGCACCATGTGCCTCTTATTGGAGAGTTGTAGCACCATGCACCTTCTATTGGCATCTTGTAGCACCATGTGCCTTCTGTTGGGGAGTTGTAGCACCATGTGCATCTTATTGGAGAGTTGTAGCACTAGGTGCCTCTTATTAGAGAGTTGTAGCCCCATGTGCCTCTTATTGAACAGTTGTAGCACCATGTGACTCTTATTGGAGAGTTGTAGCACCATGCACCTTTTATTGGCGGCTTGTAGCACCACGTGCCTTCTGTTGGGGAGTTGTAGCACTGTGTGCCTCTTATTGGAGAGTGGTAGCACCATGTGCCTGTTATTGGAGAGTTGTAGCACCATGTGCCTTTTATTGGAGAGTTGTAGCACCATGTGCCTCTAATTGGAGAGTTGTAGCACCATGTGCCTCTAATTGGAGAGTTGTAGCACCATGTGCCTCTAATTGGAGAGTTGTAGCACCATATACTGATTATTGGATCATTGTAGCACCATGTGCCTTTTATTGGGAAGTTGTAGCACTAGGTGCCTCTTATGGGAAAGTTGTAGCACCATGTGTCTCTTATTTGTTGTAGCACCATATACATCCTATTGGAGGGTTGCAGCACCATGTATCTCATATTGGAGAGTTGTAGCACCATGTATCTCATATTGGAGAGTTGTAGCACCATGTGCCTCTTATTGGAGAGTTGTAACACCATGTGCCTCTTATTGGAGAGTGGTAGCAGAATGTGCCTTTTATTGGAGAGTTGTAGCACCATGTGTCTCTTATTGGAGAGTTGTAGCATCATGTGCTGTTTATTGGAGGGTTTTAGCACCATGTGCCTCTTATTGGAGAGTTGTAGCACCATGTGCCTCTTACTGGAGAGTTGTAGCACCATGCACTGTTTATTGGAGAGTTGTAGCACCATGTAATGTTTACTGGAGAACTGTAGCACCATGTGTCTCCTACTGGAGAGTTGTAGCACCATGTGCCTCTTACTGGAGAGTTGTAGCACCATGTGCCTCTTACTGGAGAGTTGTAGCACCATGCACTGTTTATTGGAGAGTTGTAGCACCATGTAATGTTTACTGGAGAGCTGTAGCACCATGTGTCTCCTACTGGAGAGTTGTAGCACCATGTGCCTCTTACTGGAGAGTTGCAGCACCATGTATCTCTTATTGGAGAGTTGTAACACCATGTGCCTCCTATTGGGGAGTTGTAGCACCAGGTGCCTCTTATTGGAGAGTTGTAGCACCATGTGCCTCTTATTGGAGAGTTGTAGCACCATGCACCTTCTATTGGCATCTTGTAGCACCATGTGCCTTCTGTTGGGGAGTTGTAGCACCATGTGCATCTTATTGGAGAGTTGTAGCACCATATGCCTTCTATTGGGGAGTTGTAGCACTAGGTGCCTCTTATTAGAGAGTTGTAGCCCCATGTGCCTCTTATTGAACAGTTGTAGCACCATGTGACTCTTATTGGAGAGTTGTAGCACCATGCACCTTTTATTGGCGGCTTGTAGCACCACGTGCCTTCTGTTGGGGAGTTGTAGCACTGTGTGCCTCTTATTGGAGAGTGGTAGCACAATGTGCCTTTTATTGGAGAGTTGTAGCACCATGTGTCTCTTATTGGAGAGTTGTAGCATCATGTGCTGTTTATTGGAGGGTTTTAGCACCATGTGCCTCTTACTGGAGAGTTGTAGCACCATGTGCCTCTTACTGGAGAGTTGCAGCACCATGTATCTCTTATTGGAGAGTTGTAGCACCATGTGCCTCCTATTGGGGAGTTGTAGCACCAGGTGCCTCTTATTGGAGAGTTGTAGCACCATGTACCTCTTACTGGAGAGTTGCAGCACCATGTATCTCTTATTGGAGAGTTGTAGCACCATGTGCCTCCTATTGGGGAGTTGTAGCACCAGGTGCCTCTTATTGGAGAGTTGTAGCACCATGGGCCTCTTCTTGGAGAGTTGTAGCACCATGTGCATCTTATTGGAGAGTTGTAGCACCATATGCCTTCTATTGGGGAGTTGTAGCACTAGGTGCCTCTTATTAGAGAGTTGTAGCCCCATGTGCCTCTTATTGAACAGTTGTAGCACCATGTGACTCTTATTGGAGAGTTGTAGCACCACGTGCCTTCTGTTGGGGAGTTGTAGCACTGTGTGCCTCTTATTGGAGAGTGGTAGCACAATGTGCCTTTTATTGGAGAGTTGTAGCACCATGTGCCTCTTATTGGAGAGTTGTAACACCATGTGCCTCTTATTGGAGAGTGGTAGCACAATGTGCCTTTTATTGGAGAGTTGTAGCACCATGTGCCTCTTATTGGAGAGTTGTAGCATCATGTGCTGTTTATTGGAGGGTTTTAGCACCATGTGCCTCTTACTGGAGAGTTGCAGCACCATGTATCTCTTATTGGAGAGTTGTAGCACCATGTGCCTCCTATTGGGGAGTTGTAGCACCAGGTGCCTCTTATTGGAGAGTTGTAGCACCATGTGCCTCTTACTGGAGAGTTGCAGCACCATGTATCTCTTATTGGAGAGTTGTAGCACCATGTGCCTCCTATTGGGGAGTTGTAGCACCAGGTGCCTCTTATTGGAGAGTTGTAGCACCATATGCCTTCTATTGGGGAGTTGTAGCACTAGGTGCCTCTTATTAGAGAGTTGTAGCCCCATGTGCCTCTTATTGAACAGTTGTAGCACCATGTGACTCTTATTGGAGAGTTGTAGCACCATGCACCTTTTATTGGCGGCTTGTAGCACCACGTGCCTTCTGTTGGGGAGTTGTAGCACTGTGTGCCTCTTATTGGAGAGTGGTAGCACAATGTGCCTTTTATTGGAGAGTTGTAGCACCATGTACCTCTCATTGGAGAGTTGTAGCACCATGTGTCTCTTATTGGAGAGTTGTAGCATCATGTGCCTCCTATTGGACAGTTGTAGCATCATGTGCCTCTTATTGGACAGTTGTAGCACCATGTGCCTCTTATTGGAGAGTTGTAGCACCATGTGCCTTCTGTTGAGGAGTTGTAGCACCGTGTGCCTCTCATTGGAGAGTTGTAGCACCATGTGTCTCTTATTGGAGAGTTGTAGCATCATGTGCCTCTTATTGGACAGTTGTAGCACCATGTGACTCTTATTGGAGGGTTGTAGCACCATGCACCTTCTATTGGCGGCTTGTAGCACCATGTTCCTTCTGTTGGGGAGTTGTAGCACCGTGTTCCTCTTATTGGAGAGTTGTAGCACCATGTGCCTCTTATTGGAGAGATGTAGCACCATGTGCCTCTTATTGGAGAGTTGTAGCACCTTGTGTCTCTTATTGGAGAGTTGTAGCATCATGTGCCTCTTATTGGACAGTTGTAGCACCATCATGTGTCTCTTATTGGAAGGTTGTAGCACCATGCACCTTCTATTGGCGTCTTGTAGCACCATGTGCCTTCTGTTGGGGAGTTGTAGCACCATGTGCATCTTATTGGAGAGTTGTAGCACCATATGCCTTCTATTGGGGAGTTGTAGCACTAGGTGCCTTCTGTTGAGGAGTTGTAGCACCGTGTGCCTCTCATTTGAGAGTTGTAACACCATGTGCCTCTTATTGGAGAGTTGTAGCATCATGTGCCTCTTATTGGACAGTTGTAGCACCATGTGACTCTTATTGGAGAGTTGTAGCATCATGTGCCTCCTATTGGACAGTTGTAGCATCATGTGCCTCTTATTGGACAGTTGTAGCACCATGTGCCTCTTATTGGAGAGTTGTAGCACCATGTGCCTTCTGTTGAGGAGTTGTAGCACCGTGTGCCTCTCATTTGAGAGTTGTAACACCATGTGCCTCTTATTGGAGAGTTGTAGCATCATGTGCCTCTTATTGGACAGTTGTAGCACCATGTGACTCTTATTGGAGAGTTGTAGCATCATGTGCCTCCTATTGGACAGTTGTAGCATCATGTGCCTCTTATTGGACAGTTGTAGCACCATGTGTCTCTTATTGGAGAGTTGTAGCATCATGTGCCTCTTATTGGACAGTTGTAGCACCATGTGCCTCTTATTGGACAGTTGTAGCACCATGTGCCTCTTATTGGAGAGTTGTAGCACCATGTGTCTCTTATTGGAGAGTTGTAGCATCATATGCCTCTTATTTGAGAGTTGTAGCACCATGCACCTTCTATTGGCATCTTGTAGCACCATGTGCCTTCTGTTGGGGAGTTGTAGCACCGTGTGCATCTTATTGGAGAGTTGTAGCACCATGTACTGTTTATTGGGGAGTTGTAGCACCATGTGCCTCTTACTGGAGATTTGTAGCACTTTGTGCCTCTTACTGGAGTGTTGTAGCACCATGCGTCTCCTATTGGCAACTTGTAGCACCATGTGCCTCCTATTGGAGAGTTGCAGCACCATGTATCTCTTATTGGAGAGTTATAGCACCATGTGCTTCTTATTGGAGAGTTGTAGCTATTATTTGATAGTTGTAGCACAATGTACTGTTTATTGAAGTGTTGTAGCACCATGTGCCTCTTATTGGGGAGTTGTAGGACCATGTGTCTCTTATTGGAGAGTTGTATCACCATGGGCCTCTTCTTGGAGAGTTGTAGCACCATGTGCCTCTTATTGGAGAGTTGTAGCACCATGTGCCTCTTATTGGAGAGTTGTAGCACCATGAGCCTCTTATTGGAGGGTTGTAGCACCATGAGCCTCTTATTGGAGGGTTGTAGCACCATGTGCCTCTTATTGGAGAGTTGTAGCACCATGTGCCTCTTTTTGGAGAGTTGTAGCAATTGTACTAATTTATATTTTTTAATTTGGCATATGTAAATCCGTTAAGATTTAGCCTCCCTTCTTGCTCACTGATTGCAAGAAATGTTTATATATTGTGTCGGCCAGGATCTTTGTGACCAGGGTCCTAAGTTAACCCATTGTTTGCCAGGCTGACCAGGAAGCACCTGCCGTTCCTTGTCTGGCCCCTAAAGAGTTGGAGAGTTGGAGCATGATGTGCCTCTTATTGGAGAGTTGTAGCACCATGTGTCTCTTATTGGAGAGTTGCAGCATCATGTACTGTTTGTTGGAGAGTTGTAGTACCATGTGCCTCTTATTGGAGCATTATAGCACCATGTGCCTCCTATTGGCGACTTATACACCATGTGCATCTTATTCGGGAGTTGTAGCACCATGTGCCTCCTATTGGAGATTTGTTGCACCTTGTACCATTTATTAGAGAGTTGTAGCACCATGTGTCTCTTATTGGAGAGTTGTAGCACCATGTATAATTTATTAGAGAGTTGTAGCACCATGTGCCTCTTATTGGAGCGTTATAGCACCATGTATAATTTATTAGAGAGTTGTAGCACCATGTGCCTCTTATTGGAGAGTTGTAGCACCATGTGCCTCCTTTTGGAGATTTGTTGCAACCTGTACCTTTGTTAGAGAGTTGTAGCACCATGTGCCTCTTATAGGAGCGATATAGCACCATTTGCCTCCTATTGGCGACTTGTAGCACCATGTGCCTGTTATTGGAGAGTTGTAGCACCATGTACTTCTTATCGGAGAGTTATAGCACCATGTGCCTGTTATTGGAGAGCTGTAGCACCATGTGCCTCTTATTGGAGAGTTGTAGCACCATGTCCCTGTTATTGGAGAGTTGTAGCACCATGTGCCTCTTATTGGAGAGTTGTAGCACCATGTGCCTCTTATTGGAGAGTTGTAGCACCATGTGCCTCTTATTGGAGAGTTGTAGCACCATGTGCCTGTTATTGGAGAGTTGTAGCACCATGTGCCTCTTATTGGAGAGTTGTAGCACCATGTGCCTCTTAATGGAGAGTTGTAGCACCATGTGCCTCTTATTGGAGAGTTGTAGCACCATGTGCCTCCTTTTGGAGATTTGTTGCAACCTGTACCTTTGTTAGAGAGTTGTAGCACCATGTGCCTCTTATAGGAGCGATATAGCACCATTTGCCTCCTATTGGCGACTTGTAGCACCATGTGCCTGTTATTGGAGAGTTGTAGCACCATGTACTTCTTATCGGAGAGTTGTAGCACCATGTGCCTGTTATTGGAGAGTTGTAGCACCATGTACCTCTTACTGGAGAGTTGTAGCACCATGTGCCTCTTAATGGAACCCATTAAGATTTAGCCTCTCTTGTT
Organism: Gastrophryne carolinensis; assembly: GCA_027917425.1. Lineage (NCBI taxonomy): Eukaryota > Metazoa > Chordata > Amphibia > Anura > Microhylidae > Gastrophryne > Gastrophryne carolinensis. The sequence continues at coordinate 26,486,584 of CM051235.1, read as the reverse complement.
GCTCATATTAAGTGACCAGATCATAATACAGAGTTTCCTGTGCCAGTGACAGGCCCCTATACATTGTGTCGCCCATGATCCTTTAGTTCTGACCAGGGTCCAAAGTTAACCCATTGTTTGCCAGGCTGGTCAGGAAGCACCTGCCGTTCCTTGTCTGGCCCTTAATTTCAGGTCTATTTATTAGCGGCTAATAAAAAATTCCCTGGTGGCCCCTCCCCCCGGCCTCATTGTCCTGTTTCCTCCTGGTTTTCCTGTCTCACGCAGCTCGCAGTGATGTCATAGCTCTTTGGGGGACGATGAAGTCATCTCTTTGATTATATGAGGCGTGTAATTAGTGGCTGAGGTGCGGAGATCTCCTTTATTACTGTCACCTTCCTGCTTAGAGAGGAGCTGTCATGCCTCCTCTGAAAACCACGAGCCCCCCCCCCCCCGCCCCGGGCTGTCAGCCATCTCTTATGTTTTTTCCCTCTTTGGGGAGGTGATAACAATGAATTAGTGTGCTCCAGATACATCAGGCTGTGGGTCAGGTAGGTGTACAGATACATCGGGCTGTGGGTCAGGTTGTGGTACAGATACATCAGGCTGTGGGTCAGGTTGGGGTAGCGATAAGTCAGGCTGTGGGTCAGATTGGGGTAAAGATACATCAGGCTGTGGGCCAGGTTGTGGTACAGATACATCAGGCTGTGGGTCAGGTTGGGGTAGCGATAAGTCAGGCTGTGGGTCAGATTGGGGTAAAGATACATCAGGCTGTGGGCCAGGTTGTGGTACAGATACATCAGGCTGTGGGCCAGGTTGTGGTACAGATACATCAGGCTGTGGGTCAGGTTGTGGTACAGATACATCAGGCTGTGGGCCAGGTTGTGGTACAGATACATCAGGCTGTGGGTCAGATTGGGGTACAAATACATAATGCTTGACTCAGGTTGGGGTACAGATTCATCAGGCTTGAGTCAGGTTGGGGTACAGATACATCAGGCTTGAGTCAGTTTGGGGTACTGATAAGTCAAGCTGTGCGTCAAGCTGGTGTACAGGTATAAATCAGGCTGTGGGTCAGGTAGGGGTGTGGGTCACCCCTATCTCTGCTGAACCACTAATAACAATGAAGAAATAAATAAATTAACCTGGTCCAGCGATCCTCTCTCAACCGAGGCAGCTGCCTCACATGGCCTCATTACAAGTGCGCCCTTAGATCAGGTTGCGGTAGAATATACATGGTGGGATGTGTTCCCGCTGGCGGCCCCTGCACCTGAGGGGCGTCACTGGGAAGCTCTCAGCAATGGGCATTGCAATGCTGTTATCAGGTTGTTACCTCTCAGGTACATATTAGAGTGTCAGCTCTACAGAACACAAACATGGAACAGGTCTCAGAGCCCCGAACCAGCACCATCAGCAATGCTCAGCAGCTGCCTCGTGCCCGGCGGGTGACCCGAGCTGTGGGAGAGCTCCGCACTGTTTCAATATAATAAATGATTATCTGCTCAGACAGATGAAGGCAGGAAAACGGCCATTGTGTGTCATACAAAGAGGGACTCTAATCCACACTGTGACCTTTCCAGTGCAGAAGAGGGGGGCGAGGGGGGCGAGAGGGGCGCACAGGCTCCATGCACTCTACTCTATCATGATGAAGGGACAAAGGGGAACTCTGCTCAGCACTCAACTATATATCATCTCAATGCCTTAAGTATTGTATATCGGTTACATAAAATATAATATTAACTATATATATATATATATATATATATATATATACATATTATATTATATATAAATATAATATATTTGACAAACATATAAATAACCATTTAATTTTATATAATGTATATATATATAATAAATAAATATATATATATTTATATATATATATATATATATATATATATATTATATTTGCTAAACATATAAACAAATATTATAATATATATATATATATATATATATATATTTATATAATAATAATTATTATTATTATTATTATTACTATATTAAGTAATAATAATAGTACACAACAACTGCTAAAAGCAACTGCTATTTCACTCACTTTTGTGATATCACTTACAGCTAACATTTGGGTTTTTTATTGCATTGCATTTGTATTGTTGTATATTGATTGCTTGTAGTATAAATCAATTTTTGTGGTGCATTTATTGATTGTCCTTGTCTAATATATGCACCTGGAATCTATATGATTATATAATATATATATTATATATAAATATAATGTTAAATATTTGACAAACATATAAACAAATATTTAATTTTATATAATATATATATATATATATATATATATATATATATATATATATATTATTCTTTTTATTAATAATAATAATAAGAAGAAGAAATGTACACAACAACTGCTAAAGCAACTGCTATTTCACTTACTTTTGTGATATCAGTTACATCTAACATTTGGGTTTTTTATTGCATTGCACTTTGTATTGTTGTATATTGATTGCTTGTAGTATAAGTACATTTTTGTGGTTTATTTATTGATTGTCCTTGTCTAATATGTGCACCTTAAAGTGGACCCAAACCCACACCGATCTGCCTGGGATTCTATAAGATTATATAATATATATATATTATATATAAATATAATGTCAAATATTTGACAAACATATAAATACATATTTAATTATATATATAGTATATATATATATATATATATTATTAATAATCGTCCCGGAAAGCTATAAGATTCCCAGGTCGATTGATTCCCTCCCCTGGGGCTTCCCAAATCGGGATGCTCCGCTGTGTGAAAGCCCCCAGGTCGCCCCATACACTTATCTTGCTTTCCAGTCCAACGGCGCATGTACGAGCCGCGGCCACATTCCCGATATCCCTCTAGCATTGCGCGTACCTGTGCCAGGCATTTGTGAATGGCCGGCGCAGGCACGCTCTCTGGAAGCGGGGGATACGGCCGCCAGCGTGCTCGAAGCCGCTGGCCTTAACCGAGGGCTTAGACGTTGTGACGTCAGTGGCTCTGAGTGTGCTGATTGGACGAGCAGCTGCACCTGCGCCGAAGGACCGAGTTGCACTCGTCGATCTGGGGGGTTTCACATAGCGGGGTGCCCCGGGGGAAAGGACCAAAACTCAGGCTAGTCAAAATCCTGGATTTTGGTCCACTTTAAAGAGGAACAACACACAGGAGTTTCACTTTCCTGTGTGTTGTCCCTGTGTGTGGCGGTATCCTGATCCCCCGCTGTGTGTACCCCTTCCATATTCTGGCTGGTTATCAGCAGGGGCAGACGGAGGGGATGGGTGACCGGGAGACGCAACAATGCAGAGCCGCCAGGTCGTCGCACAGAGCGGTGAGGTCACTTGGGTCTTTGGGATCGGAGTGTCAGCTCATGGCACCGAGGCCGCGTCTTGGGCAGCGCGCCACGCCGGGCACACAAGGCGTCCGCTTGTCTGCCACATTCCAGACAGAGGGGGCAGAGCTGGCACTGACCTCGCCCCTCCTTCCTCTGATATTTCCCCTGAACCACCATCAAACAGCCCCCCGGACCCTGACTCACCCAGGGGAGAGAATGGCCATTATTATGCTCCTGACACACAGCGCCCAGGGCTTCCTGGCAGATAAGGGGGGCATTGTATAATCTGCTCACCCAAACACCAAGCCAGCTGATTAAAGGGCAACTCCGGATAAGAGAGTGTTACTTCTGCATAATGTAAGGAAGGGTTAGAATCACTTAGCTGTTCCCATTAAAGCTGACCAAAACCCATATTTTCCCCTAATTTACCTGAGTTTTAGTACACTTTACAGGGGCATCCTGATTTGCTTTTGTTTTTTGCTTACCTTGATCCACGCTCCCACTCTCATCTATTCAGAACCTACTGCTGTGCATATCCATGCCCAGGCCACATGTGAACTTTAAAGTGGACCAACACCCAGGATTTTGACTATCCTAGGTCTTGGTCCACTTCGGTGGGGCACCCCTGATCGGGGTGCCCCGCTGTGTGAAACCCCCCCGGACTCACCTCTGTCCGCGGCGACGGACAAGCCGCGGACAAGCGGCTCCTCCGCCGCCGCCTCCCGCGCGTCCCTGTTGACGCGCGCGTGCCCGCGCCGGCCATTCACAGACGGCCGGTGCGGGCGCGCGCACGTCTAGAGGGGCGCGAGGGAGGCGGCGGCGGCCGGCCGCCGCCGAAACTAAGGTAAGGAGTTTGGGGGGGTTTCACCCCGCGGGACATCCCGATCTCGGATGTCCCGCGGGGAGGGAGGTGATCGGCCCGGGAATCTTATAGATTCCCGGGCCGATCACCGGTGGGTGTTGGTCCACTTTAAAGCACTCATTAAAGCAGACCAACACCCAGCTTAAAGTGGACCAAAACCCACAGCGATCTTATAGATTCCTGGGCCGAACGGCTACAGCCTCAAAATATTAAAAAATTAAAAGGAAAATAATTTCTATAGCACTGCTTGGCATATTATATAGATTGTACAACTGTTTAAAATTTAAAATTCACATACTGTAGTTCAGTTACTGTAAGAATAGCTGAAAGAATAGGCAAATATCTAAAGCATTAACACTGTTTTCCGATTTGGCACAGCATATGCAAGGCAGTGTTCTGCGCAATAGTGATCCACGCCTACACCACATTTAACAACAGTTGAGCGCTGCAGGGAGCGAACGGCAGCGACTGCTCATTGTGACCGACTCTCAGCGACTCACACATCATCATCAAAAATACACACTCACAGAACGCCGGCACTCAAAATTTGGTCGCTGTAGCCCATAGCGCCAGACGCTGTGTGATTATAGTCTGCTTTCTAACGTTTATCCACTAGAAACCAAGCGAAAAAATATGGAATGACATTGTTATTACATTGTGACATTATACTTTAATGACAGACCTGTAATGACAATTCTACATAAAAATATAAAAGAACCAAAATGTATTCAAAAATATAAAAAACAAGGGCAGGAGAGGTGACAGAATTATTTGAAATCAAAACAATAAAAAAAAACCCTGTTTAAAGAGAAGAAAAGGAACATCCATTGAAATGTATGGGAGAGTGACAGGTAATACCAGGCGCTCTGGAAGCCACAGTGCGGCCGGGATCCGCTGAGCCATCTGTGATGATGAATCGGTCGCTACGTGTCACTGTAAGAGGCGCTCACCAGAATCGGCTTCAGAAATATGGTATTGCGTACCGCGCCCGGCGTTCACCTGACACTACCTGGCGCTTACAAGGCACTTCCTGTTGCTATCCCTTGATAAATGAACCCCTTAGTGAACTCCTCCCTTCTGCTGGCCTCCTCATGAATGGAGTCATCGTTCTGCCGCTGGACTTAATATAAAGGTCGCTGAGAAATGTAAATCTCTGAGAGGACTGAGTATGACACAGACAGGAGCAAGTTCAACAGGGTTTATAAGGAACTGCAAAGTGCTGGTGAATGAAAGTCAGCATGGGGAGAGCATTACTATACCTTCCAACTTTTCAGGGTGGGAAAGAGGGACAATTGTTAAATGAAGGCACGCCCCCTCATTGAGGGATGGATAGGAGATAGGATGTAACAGTTACAACAATAGAAACACTTTGAATAAGCAAGTTAATCATTTATTGCTGCAAATCTGCATGTTACACCTCAAAGAGGGACAAATGAGAACAACAGGGCACAGGGGGACATAGACTCAAAATTGGGACAGTCCCTCCAAATCAGGGACACTTGGGGGTATGCATTCCCTTGCCTGGAACGTAGCCACTCATCCAATCAGCATGCTCAGATCCGCTCCGGCCCCTTTGTGTAAGAGCAAGTGGATCCCAGCGCGCTGATGGCCGCATCCCCTGCTACCCTCTGACAGTGAGCATGTCCGCGCTGGCCATTCACATATGCCTGGCACGTGCCCTGGTAAAGGGATAGCGGGGATGTAGATGCTGCTCGGGCATGCAGTCTCGGACCGGGAAAGAAGGTGAGTTTCTGGACGACCTGGGGGGTTTCACACAGTGGGGCACCCCGATTCTGGATGCCAGGGGTGTGAGAGAATCTAGCAGCCCTGGAAACCTGGACTACTGAGGTGTGGGTTTTGGTCCACTTTAAAGAAAACGGCTTTTTCCATGGCCGAGGCCATCTGATATTTTCAGCCATCACCGATTGGCTGATTTCAAGAATGCCAACTGAGGTGTCCCAGCCCACTGGCCACATCCCTAGTTTCCTTGTAGTCTGGGGAGCGCCCCCAGCGTTGTGAAAGCCATCCATAAAGGTGAATTTACTGCAGACCCTGGGAAATTTACACAGCGGGGTATCCATCCATTAAAGCGGACCTTCACCCTGAATAAGAGCCTATCTTATATGTTTCCCACACCCTGTACATACAGATTGCTCACATTAATCCGGACCTTCACCCTGAATAAGAGCCTATCTTATATGTTTCCCACACCCTGTACATACAGATTGCTCACATTAAAAATCATCCTACCTGCATCTACTGCATTTTCTGAGCCTTTAAACATCCAAGTTGGCGGCTCATGGAGCATCAGGCAGCCTGCAAACAGGAAGTGCCTTCTAACTGTGCTGCTCTGCATTCTGGGATTGCTGACCTTTTCCTGACCCCAGCTCTGCTCTGTCTGAGCAAAGCACAGCTATAACCCACCCCCTGTACCTTATCCCACTCTCATCTCCTCAGTAACTGTGATGCTTCTTAGTCAAGATGGCGGCACCCGTATCCTATAGACCTGAACAGAGTTGCAGCCCAGTGGGGGAAAGAATAATAAGTAAGTGACTAAAAACTTAAAATATATTAATTTTAGATGCTGGGGAATCATTTTATAAGGGTTTGGGCTTTTCAATAAATCATGGTGAAGGTCCGGTTTAAGAGCCCCATCAAACAGGAAACACCAACAGGGGATAGCAAATAGCTGGTCACAAGTTCTGCATCATATAAGGGTCGATTTATAGTCGTGCACAAACTTTTCGCACATTTTTTGGGCCAATTGCACATTTTTTGGGCCAATTTGCGCACTAAGGTTTGCCAATGCACCAATTTGCGCCTGAAATTTTCCGCAAGCGTCATTCTTGTGCACCAAACTGTCTCGGCTCCTGATTTATAGTATGTTTAGATTTATAGTATGTTTAGAGGGCAGCTAAGCGTGTGCAAATGTGGCAATTTGAAGAGTGAATTTCCTTCAGCAAATAGTTGGAGGAAACTGCCGATCCCAATGAGTAACAGGCTTATTTCATTCCAGCAGCATCCGGCATGTTTATGAACCATGAAAGTGTCAGCCACAAGTTCTTTTTAGGGCTTGAACCCTTTTTTTTTTTTTGATAACAATTAAAATCATTACAGCTAAATTATTGAACTGGACAAAAAACCCGGGATTTTGGTCCTTGCCCGATCGGGGTGCCCAGCTGTGTGAAACCCCTCAGGTCATCCGATCCCACTAACCCTTCCCCGGTCCTAAGGCGCATACGTAGCCCTCTCATCCAATCAGCACGCTCGGATCCACTCTAGCCCCTTTTTCTAATAGCTCGTCTAAAGCAAGCGGAACTGGGTGGGCTGGCGGCCGCAACCCCCCCCCCGCTACCCTCTAACAGGGAGCGTGCCTGCGCCAGCCATTCACAAATGCCTGCCGTGGGCACATGCCCTGCTAAAGGGCTATCGGGGACTTGGCCACAGTTCGCGCATGCACTGTTGGACCGGGAGAGGTGAATTTCTGGGCAACCTGGGGGATTTCACACAGCGGGGCATGGCCGATTTGTTTTGCATATTAATGCTTTAAGTGGCTTGAAACCCACTCCTCAACAGCCCTGAAATCTATAAGATTCCAGGGCCACTGAATCCCCCCCCCCCCCCCCCCCCGGGGCATCCTAATCAGGAATCCTTGGGGGGAGGGAATTCAGCAGCCCTGAAGTCTTATAGATTTCAGGGCTGTTGGGGCGTGGGTTACAAGCCACTTAAAGCATTAATATGCAAAACAAACAGGGGAGGGTTAACATCCAGGACAAAAAATTCGGCAAAAAAATGTTAAGGGTTAACTGGAATCAGAATATCCTCCCAAAAAATGGAGAACACAGGGAACACACTTGGAAATGGCGAACAGATCTTCGCAGAAAACACAGAAGCTGGAGAGATCAAATCTCTATGGAGAAACAGTAAAGGAAAGGGGAGAAACATGGGGAGACATCGGGAGCAGCAAAGCGCTTAGCCGGCCAAATGCACATGGGACGGGGCCATTTGAGCTTCAAAACAGCAGATTTACCTTCGGCAAGGTGCAAGTTGGCACAAGAAGAGGCAATTTGCACTTTTACCCTGAGCTTGCCATTTGGTGCGATTCGCACATGCGTCCGGCGTGTGCATGCAGCCATGAATCATGAACCTAGAACAAAGAAAGGATGGCAGATGCTCAGACCATTTTATAACTAACCTGGGAGGTGCACGTGAGCAGGGCAATTAGGATACAAAAGTCTTAAAGGAGCCACAGCACTCAACCCGGCACACTCGGCTGCATAGCTCAAGGCATCACCAGTAGGAAGCGGGAGGTTGTGATGCCGCTGTATAGAGCCCTGGTGAGGCCACAGCTAGAATACTGTGTGCAGTTCTGGAGACCTTACCTGCAAAAATACATTATTCAAATAGAACGGGTCCAAAGGCGGGCAACGAAAATGGTGGAAGGACTTAAACTTACAACTTATCAGGAGAGACTTAAAGAACTTAATCTGTACAGTCTGGAGGAAAGAAGGGAGAGGGGGGGGGCATGATTGAGACCTTTAAATATGTGAAAGGATTGAATAAGGTTCAGGAGGGAAGTGTTTTTAAGAAGAAGCTTAATGATAGAACAAGGGGCCCAACCTGAAGCTAGTCGGGGGGAAGATCAGGAGCAATGTTAGAAAATATTATGTTACAGAAAGAGTAGTAGATGCTTGGAACAAACTTCCAGCAGAGGTAGTTGAAAAATCAACAGTCACTGAATTTAAACATGCCTGGGATAAGCACACATTTATCCTAAGATAAAGAGAAAATACAGTATACACATAAGGGCAGACTAGATGGACCGTATGGTCTCCTTCTGCCGCCAACCTTCTATGTTTCTATGTAACCCTGTTAGCTTGCAGACTAACCTATAATCTGTCTCTAAATCTGGTTAAAAACAGAGGACTCCGTCACACACATCTGCAGAATGATGCTGAAGCTGCACCACCAAGCGCCAAGGTGCCCCTGTGAGGTGCAGTCCTAACTCTAATCTCTGAGAGCCCCATTTGGGACATACAGTGCAAGAGATAAATCGGCGTGTGCACGCAGCCATGTGTCCTGCGCCTAGACGCAAGCGGAATCTCTGGCGCTCCATCTGAGCGTTTTTGACCAAAGAAACAACCTATTGAGCTGTATAAGAAAATCATAAGTATCTCCAAACTTCAGGGCTCTGAGGTAGCAGCTGTGGGGAACGGGGGTTAGGAGGCTCCCCGCCGGGAAGGGTTTGTGTCCACTTTAATGTCTAACACTAAAGCTAACTGCCTACATGGGAACTCATTTTCATTTTCCTGAACAATCAGACATACAGGCACATGGAGTTCATAGTCAGTGGATCCTCCATCCCGGGACATAATGGCTGCAGTTGGGGAGAGATAAGGTGGACACCTAATGCTGCTGGTGGTAAGTACATAGCTATGTGTATGTCCAGCTTATGGCGTTCCCACGTGTGCCGCGCTGAGGATCAGGAAGTGGATGTTAGTTTGCTGATTATCTGTGTTTGAAGGGAAGGGGTGAGAGATAGCGGGGATGCACAGTGACCCCCCCGGCTGGGAAAGGCCTGGCTAATGTCATCTCCGCATAGACCTGTTATGGCCCAACTCCAGGACACTGGCTGAACATCCAATATGCCCTGGGCCCTAGGGGTGGGTCAATTTGACCTGAGTCTTTAATTTAGAAGAGCTAAACTCTCCCTGGTGGTGGGTGATGGGCTTGGCTCTCTACAGCCAGACTTGTCAGGGAGGATTAGGTCCACTTTAACACTTGTAGTCCATGGCAGAGGACCCCTTTGGCTGCTGGTGACTGGAAGCAGCGCTGTGAAATAGAGTCTGCTTGTCTGACAGTGACACGGCCCTTTACTTACTTTACATGGCTACCAGAAGCTGATCCAGAAACTGGCTTCAGCAACTTCATCTAGATTGAAAGCTGACCTGTAGCAAGTCTTTCTGGCCCAATCTGTGAATGATTCCACAAGTGACCACTAGCTATGGTTTGGGACATGGGGCAATATGTCTCCTCCATCAGCTCCAGCAATGTAACACAGGGCAGTTTTTAGACAAAATAGCGCTCAGTGCAGGTAGGAAAGAATCTCCCCCCTCTTCATCCATCCTAAGGTGTTGTTGCTGTCCCATACACGTATGCAACCGCCAACTGTGCCAATTTCTGCGGGACAACCCCATTTTCGGGCTTCTGTCCCGGTGTCCCGCACCACATTGAAGTGTCCCTCGCCACCAGCAGGTGACCCACATCTTGTCGCCAACTTGTCACCAATGCTGTCTGCTGTGTCCCACCGCCATTGCCACCTGCTGTTTTGTGCCCAACACCGACCCCGAGTGTGCAGCCGAGCGCTCACATGTTCTCTGCTGCCACCCCCAGCAAGTGCCCCCCCCCTTCTTCTCCTGAAGCCTCCTGTGTGTAGTGATTCCCCTGCCGGGTGGGTAAAATTGCTGCACTGTGAAGCTGATTAGCACCAGACAGGAGGAGAGCAGCTAATGAGGTCACCCTTGTGCCACTTGGCAGGTGGGTGTTTCATGAAGGCTTCTTTCCTCTTCACTTTTACCAAGCACATGTGTGTTTTAAAGTGGACCAAAACCTAGAATTTGGACTATCCTGGGTTTTGGTCTTTGCCCCCCGGGCACCACAATTGGGGATGCCCCCCTATAGGAAACCCCCCCGGGGCACCCGGTCCTACGGCACATGCACTGCCGCTCGTCCAATCAGTGCACTCGGATCTGCTTGAGCCCCTTCGTCCAGGAGCTCGTCTAATACAAGCGGATCCGAGCTCGCTGGCGGCCACATCCCCCGCTTCCCTCTAACAGGGAGCATGCCCACGCCGGCCATTCACAAATGCCTGGCACGGGCACGCGCCCTGCTAAAGGGATAGAGGGGATGCGGCGCTACCCTCACATGCATTGTTGGACAGGGAACAAAGGGGAGTTTTCAGGCAATCAGGGGGGTTTGACACATCCCGATTCTGGATGCCCCAGGGGGGAGCGAGTATGTCTGCCCTGGAGTCTCATAGACTCTAGGGTGGGTTTTTGTCCACTTGTTTTTTTTTAAGTTTTTATTTTGCATTTCAAAGAGAAACAAGCAACCAACAACAGTACCGGCCCCCTGTGAGGCAGGCACCCTATAAAACGAATCAACCTAACAGTCACACTCATATAGTCACACATAGAGGCTGATTCATTACTAGCACCAGCTATCGGCAAATGAGCGTCTGTATCGCTCTAAGTGCCGCTAGTAGACGCTGTGATCAGCAATAGGGTGCTGTAACAGAGCGCCTCAGTCGCTGTAATAACCTGGCCGGATGAATGTGATGTATGTTGGGTGCTCTAACACCAGTACAGCACTGCAGCGCGCGAGAATTAACGCCAGCTCATTGCGACCGACTCTCAGCGACTCACACCATATTCAACAAAAAAACACACACACAGCGTTGGCACTCTGGATCTGGTCGCTATAGCATAGAGCTCCAGACGCTGTGTGATTACAGTCTGTTTTTGAACACATATCCACCAGTAACAAAGCGAAAACACCTGGAATGACATTGTTGTAACATTGTGACAATAACACTTTAATGCCAGAGCTGTCAAGTCTGCATAAAAATATAAAAAGTCAAAAAAGTATTCAAAAATGACTTTTTCTAGGCCAGGAAAGGTCACACAATGATTTGAGAGAAAAAAAAAAACATAAAAAACAAAAAACCCTGTTTAAACAGAAGAAAAGGAACGTCCATTGAAATGTATGGGAGAGCGACATGGAGCGACAGGTAATACCTGGCTCTGGAAGCTAGAGCGCCGGCACTATACACTGAGCCGCCTGTAATGATGAATTGGACGCTACATGACACTGTTAGAGTAACTCACCAGAATCGTCTTCATAAATGTGGTATTGCGCACAGCGCCCGGCGTTCACCAGACGCTGCCTGCCGCTACAAGGCGCTACCTGCCGCTATCCCTTGATGAATAAACCCCATACTGTGTGCAATGGGGAGATTTCCAGTTAGGATCCTGTCCATTTAACCCTCGTGGGAGGGAAGGAACTAACACCTGGGAGTGTCGGACTGCAGGCCAGCTCTAACCACAGCTTCACACCAGCCCCGGCCATGGCTTACCTTTACCCCGGGACACCCTCGCCCGATCTCGAGGAAATTTATAGGAGGAGTTCCCCCCAATGCCTCTATTCTGCTTCTACAGCTCCCGACGCAAATTCCACACATTGCAAACATGGCTCGCAAATTTTACCAAATTTATGGGGGACCCCCGGGCGGTACAAGTCAATTTGTATAGGGGTAATTTTTGATTGACCAATTTCTTCCACGCCTGCCCCGAGGGGGGCGCTGGATGCTTCCAGTTCAGAAGTATACACTTCCTGGCATAGAACATTAGCAGCCTCAGCAGCTCCCTCAGTGCCCTAGCATCTATAAGCGCATTTACCTCAATTATTTTGATTAAGCAAGTTTCCATTTATATCCATCGGGCCTTCCAAATGGACGCCCATTAAACCACCGCCCGTGGATTTATATCCATTGACCCTTGGATCCGAAACCCCACCACTTTACTCATCATCTGTCTCCAAAAGCGCTCCACCACTATACACGACCATGTCATATGCACCCACGTGGCGCTTTCCCTACCACACCTCGAGAACAATTCGCTGCCCATTAAGCCCATTCTAAACAGGCGAGCAGACGTGATGTATGCTTGGTGAATCCATTTGGTTTGAATTCATCTGTCCCCGGCCTCCGCTATAGATGTGTGGATATCATCCATTACATTATCACAGTCATCCGGTTCCAAACTCGGATCCAGCCCCTGCAATTTAGCTATAGGGTTTTGGTCCACTTTAAACACTGATTAGGCTGCACGTCTTGCCCTCCAACTGAAATGCAGGTTCCCTGAAAAGTGTTTTTTATGGCGTCCTGGGGGGTTTTACACAGCAGGGCATCCCAATTCGCCATGCCATGCCCTGGCAGCACGGAACAAAAACAGGGATAGTCAAATTCATGAGTTTTGTTCCGCTTTAACCCACATTGAAGTGGGTTAAAACCCTTTAAATGAACTGCCCCATATGCTTCCTTTCTTGATTTAGGATGCCCGTGATGTGTGAAACCCTTGGTTCACCGTATAAACTCAACTAGCCAGTAATCCCACAACACATGTGCAGGCTCTCATACAATCTGTGTTCTAGGCCGTCAGGGGCGGATTGGTCATAGGGAGACTAGGGACAATGCCCGGTGGGCCATAATGCTTTGTGGCCAGTTGGGCTGCTGCTTTTAACACCCACATTCAATCCCTGCCCCCCTTAGTCTCCCTTCCAGCCCCCTATACCCAGCCCCACTGTACCCACAAGCCAAAGACCCCCCAGCCCTCAATACTATAGCTCCAGCATCATGGTTGGGGGTCTCAGCAGGGATGTCTGGCCATAGGGAGACCCAGGACAATGCCCGGTGGGCAGCACCGCTTTGGGGCCAGTTGGGCTGCTGCTTTTAACACCCACATTCAATCCCTGTCCCTTTGGCCCTTATTTATGAAGGAATAGCGACAGGTAGCGACGGGTGAGCGACCGGTAATGACGGGCCCCGCCACGAGAACGCCGGCTCCCCACCACAATCACACATTTATCAAGCCAATCCTGCTTAGCGACTGAGATAGCGCCATATAGCCACTCATTCATCATTATTCCAGCCTCAGCCCACAGCGCCAGCGTCCGACCTTGAACAGCGACAGGTATGACCTCTTGCTACCTGGCGCTCTCCAATGCATTTCAATGGAACAATCTTTAAATATTCATAATTAATTGTTATTAATGTTTTTTTTTTTTTTTTAATGTGAAAAATTCTGTGACCACTTCTGCCATGTTAGATAATTTTTTTAAGGTAAAAAAAAAAAAAATTGTGCAGAATTGATATTACAGGTCTGATATTAATGTATTCATATTACTAAATTCTTAAAAACATTTTTTTATTTTTGGTTTCCCAAAATATGGTGGTTTGGGGGTTAAAAAACTACTTTTAACCCATCGCCGCCAGCGCTCTGGGGTTTAAACATGCATTTCACAGCGCGAGAATATTTTGAGCGTGATTTTTTGATGAATATGGTGGGAGCCGGTCGCTATCATGCGCACCCATACATCGCGGAACCTGTCAAATAGTGGCTCGTCACCCCGTATTCAACATTACTGCACACCGACTCAGTCGCTATCAACAACCGAACAATGGCCAAGCACAGCGACTACTAGCGGGCGCTGTGAAAATACTGCTACAGTCGCTCAACTGTCGCTACCTGCCGCTATTAATGAATCGGCCTCCCCGTCTCCCTCTCATCCCCCTGTACCCACAAGCCAGGGAACCCCAGCCCCCAATGCTATAGCCCCGTCATCATGGGGGTCTCAGCAGGGGCTGGTAAAATCCAGGGCTGATTATTGGAGCCAGTCGGCTTCTGTATACCACGCATATAAATGTATAGGATAGAACACCATCTACAACCGGATCCAACACAGAGATGTAGCTACGACATATTTATTAAAAATAAAAATGAATTAACCCGCAAACGTTTTTTTAAACGCCATGAAGCAGGTCAGCGCTATATAAACCAACTGAGATGAGTTTGTCGTTCTAATGTCCAATGATACAGAGCTTGGGTGGTCTGCACAATCCTATGTGCAGGGGCGTGCAGAGTGGATGATGGGCGTCGCGGGCACAGTACTGTGTTACAGTTGTATATGAGGGGTGTGACTTTCCTCCTCTCACAATTCCTCTCTCCAGCGTCCAGTATGATATTATTCATCCTGCCACTCGGAAGGACCTCCAGAGCTGACACAGTGAGTCCGGACACCTCCGGGGTCTCCTCTATCCTCCATCCTCTGCAGCCTCCTCTTTAATAGGATAGCTCTTACTTTATTTAAGTGTATATGTCTATATCTCTTCTATTAATTGGAACAATTGGGTTGATTCAGAGCCTGGTGAGAATTCTCACTTCTTTTTTAGGAGAGAAAATGTCCATTCATTTTCATTGTCTACCTGGTGTCAATTTTTTCATGGCTCTAGATCAGCCACAAGGTAGACAATGAAAGTGAATGACAGTTTTCTCTCCAATAAAAGTGAGAATTCTCACCAGTTTCTGAATCAGCCCTAATATTCTGGTCTAGGGATGTGATGTGACTGCCCTCTGGATTTCTTTTCCCTTTATTAGGCATAATTGTTCACTATTAGTTTTTGTTTTGTCTTTCTGTGGACAAAAATACAGGGGTGGTGAACTTGGCTAACTTTTTCTTTAACCCAAATGATGTAACTTTGAGGCTGATTCATCATTAGCGGCAGGTAGCGACAGATGAGTGTCTGTAGCGGCATTTTCAGAGCGCCCGCTAGTAGTCACTGTGCTCAGCCGTGGGTCGCTAGTTCTTAGCGACTCAGTCGCTGTGCAGCAATGATGAATACGGTGTGATGAGTCACTATTTGACCAGTACAGCGCTGTATGGGAGCGCATGTTAGCGACTGGTCACTGCGAGCGACTCACAACATATTCATTAAAAAACAGCCTCACAAAACTCCGGCGCTGAAAAATGCTTCTCTGAAGCCCAGAGCGCCGGAGGCGGTGTGTTTAAAGTCTGTTTTTCAGCATGTATCCACTAGTTACAAAGCGAAAACAAATTGAATAACATTGTAATTGCATTATAACATGAACACATTAATGCCAGACCTGTAATGTAATTTCTGCATAAATATATAAAACATGAATAATTTTTGAAAAAAATGCATTTTCAATGCCATAAGAGGTCACAACATTATTTGAAAAATAAAATTAAATAAAAAAAAACAAAAACCCAGTTAAAAGAGAAGAAAAGGATCGTCCATTGAAATGTATGGGAGAGCGACAGGTAGCGAGAGGTCATACCTGGCGCTGTGCAAGGCTGAACGCCGGGGTAATGATGAATCGGACGCTACATTGCGTTATCCCAGTCGCTCAGCAGATTCTGCTTGATAAATGTGTAATTGCGTGCCGTGTCCGGCGTTCACCTGTCGCTACCTCTCATTAACCAGCCACTACCTGACGCTATCCCTTCTTAAATAAGGGCCTAAGTAAGTTTCTTTGTTTAAAGAAATATATGTATATATACTGTATATACATAACATACAGTAAATGCATTCTAGAATACAAGAATACCATATACAAATGTTAACTTTATAAATGGGTAGCTTTTTTGTTAAACTAATATAGATCATATATATATATATATATATATATTATATACATTGTGGTATAACAAAAAGTACCAAATACAAATGATAACTTTTTAAACGGGTAGTTTATTTGTTTAAATAAATAAATATAAATATATATATATATTATATATATATATATATTCATATATATATATTGTTGTATAATGTATAATGAATAGTACCATATACAAATAATGCATTTATAAATGGGTAGTTTCTTTGTTTAAATAAATATAGATTATATATATATATATATATATATATATATATATATATTGTATATGCAGTATATACCTTGTATTGTTGTATAAAGCCTAAGAATAGTACCATAAACAAATATTGACTTTATAAATGGGTAGTTCATTTTTTCCTATATACATTGCTGTTTGTGAATTTTCCGGTGCCCTTTCTTCCTATATTTATCGGCCATCCCTCAGCAGCGCATGCATGTCCATTGGCGGCCATTGTTTCCCCCAGCGGTGCACTTAGCTGGCTTTCTGTATTCCGCCACTTTGGGTTCTGCAGGAAATATAGGTCAGAGAAGCTGTTGATAAGGAAGTTTAGTTTTCTATGAATGGAGGGTTTTGATGTATCTCCCCCACTGAATATTTCTGACAGTGAAGTTTTGAAATGTTACAGCAGAGGAACAGCAATCCCCCCAGAATTAGGAAAAAGATACAGAGATGGACAGAACAAAAATACTGAGCGCCTGCTTTTATTGTACTGTAACCTGCAGCGTCCTTATTGATTCATTGTAACTAATGATACAACATGTATCCAAGATGATATAGAACAATCAGTGAAGCATGGGTTAGGCCAGGGGCACTCAACCACTTCTTTTAAAGGTCTGTTTACAGTCATACGGTTAGGGGTGAAGGTACTGGCGGGGGGCCGGATAATTCGAATTCAGCACACTGGGGGGGCAGGCTATAGATTCCACAGGCAACCAGCCCCCCCACAAATCCTATTGGGCACTGGGAAAAAAAAGGAGCTTTTTTGGTGCTCCATATAACCTACAGCTTGCCCCCCATGCATTCTATGCAGCCCGTGTACGGGGGGGGGGGGGGGACTAGGCCCAAAATGTTACTGGCAATAAGGTCTGGTAAGAAGGATGGATAGATAGGACTCGGGGGAGACGGATGAATGGGAGAGAAGCTGTAAGGAAGAGGGATGGATAGACAGAACAGGAACGGCAGGGAGGGATGGAGAGAGCTGGGAAAAGAGATGGATGGGCAGAACTAGAAGGACAGGAATGGATGGGCAGAGCTGAAAGAAAGAGTAATGGATGGGCAAAGCTGGGAGGCCGGGGATTGGATGGGCAAAACTAGGAGGACTGGGGCAGAGAGACTGGGCTGGATGGGGCAAAAGGCTGGCCTGGATGGGGCAGAGCTGGAAAACAGAATAGATGGGGAAAAGCTGAGAGGACAGGGATGGATGGGGCAGAGATGGAGGCACAGGGAAGCATGGGGCAGAGCTGGGGGAAACAGAATAGATGGGGCAAAGCTGGGAGGACAGGGATGGATGGGGCAGAGATGGAGGCACAGGAATGCATGGGGCTGAGATAAGAGGAGCAGAATAGATGGAGCAAAGCTGGGAGGACAGGGATGGGGCAGAGAGTCTGGGCTGGATGGGGCAAAAGGCTGGGCTGGATGGGGCAGAGCTGGGGGAAACTAAATAGATGAAGCAAAGCTGGGAGGACAGGGATGGATGGGGCAGAGACGGTGGCACAGGGATGCATGGGGCAGAGCTGGGGGAAACAGAATAGATGGGGCAAAGCTGGGAGGACAGGGATGGATGAGGCAGAGACGGTGGCACAGGGATGCATGGGGCAGAGCTGGGGGAAACAGAATAGATGGGGCAAAGCTGGGAGGACAGGGATGGATGGGGCAGAGATGGAGGCACAGGGAAGCATGGGGCTGAGATAAGAGGAGCAGAATAGATGGAGCAAAGCTGGGAGGACAGGGATGGGGCAGAGAGTCTAAGCTGGATGGGGCAAAAGGCTGGGCTGGATGGGGCAAAGCTGGAGGAAACTGAATAGATGGGGCAAAGCTGGGAGGACAGGGATGGATGGGGCAGAGATGGTGGCACAGGGATGCATGGGGCTGAGATAAGGGGAGCAGAATAGATGGAGCAAAGCTGAGAGGACAGGGATGGGGCAGAGAATATGAGCTGGATGGGGCAAAAAGCTGGGCTGGATGGGGCAGAGCTGTGGGAAACAGAATAGATGGGGCAAAGCTGAGAGGACAGGGATGGATGGGGCAGAGATGGAGGCACAGGAATGCATGGGGCTGAGATAAGAGGAGCAGAATAGATGGAGCAAAGCTGAGAGGACAGGGATGGATGGGGCAGAGATGGAGGCACAGGGAAGCATGGGGCTGAGATAAGGGGAGCAGAATAGATGGAGCAAAGCTGAGAGGACAGGGATGGGGCAGAGAGTATGATCTGGATGGGGCAAAAAGCTGGGCTGGATGGGGCAGAGCTGGGGGAAACAGAATAGATGGGGCAAAGCTGGGAGGACAGGAATGAATGGGGCAGAGAGTCTGAGCTGGATGGGGCAAAAGGCTGGGCTGGATGGGGCAGAGCTGGGGAAAACAGAATAGATGGAGCAAAGCTGGGAGGACAGGGGTGGGGCAGAGATGGTGGCACAGGAATGCATGGGGCTGACCTGGGGCGGGGGGCAGGATTGGATGGGGCAAAGAGGCAGAGGAACTAAGTTTGTGAGTACCTTGCAATGCTACTTCCTGCCCGCGCAGTAATTCATATTGTAATGTTAGGTGCCAGGGAGTCAGACACTGGCAGGGAGACTAAGCACTACAAGTAAAAGGGGACAGCACTGAGCACAGCAACACAGAAGCAGCTGATTGCAGGGCTGTCAGCGCAGGGGTCCGGAAATTTGGCGCCAAGGTCCACATTCGGACCCCGGTCCGCCAGTTGAGTATCGCTGAGTTAAGCTGATTCAAGCCGCAATGCAGGGAGCAGATTCAAGTTATAAAGATAAACTTTCAATGGCATTTTTAAATGTTTCCATTATCAGGTGCCACAACATGGTACTCAAGGTGCTGAGCTTATCTTGTTATTTTTTTTCTTTTAATTAGTTTGCAACACTAAGAGGTTTATTTAAAAAGGGATAGCGCCAGGTAGCGCCTCGTAGCGGCAGGCAGCATCTGGTGAACGCCGGGCGCTGTACGCAAAACCACATTTATGAAAGTGAATCTGGTGAGCGCCTCTAACAGTGCCATGTAGCGTCACATGTATTATTACAGGTGGCTCAGTGTATAGCGCCGGCGCTATTACCTTTCGCTCAGTGTCGCTCTCCCATTTCAATGGCCGTTCATTTGCTTGTGTTTAAACAGCGTGTTTGACTTTTTTTTTGCTCTAATCATTGTGTGACGTCTTCTGGCTGCAAACAAACATTTTTAAAAACTTTTTTGACTTTTTATATTTATATGCAAAATTGTCATTACAGGTCTGGCACTAAAGTGTTAATGTTATAACAATGTCATTCCATGTGTTTTCGCTTTGTTACTGGTGGATATGTGTCAAAAACAGACTTTAATCACACAGCGTCTGGCGCTCTATGCTACAGCGACCAGATCCAGAGCGCCGACGCTGTGTGTGTTTTTTTGTTGAATATGGTGTGAGTCGCTGAGAGTCGGTCGCACTGAGCCGCCGCTACCTCTCACTCCCTGCAACGCTGTACTGTGTTAAAGCGCCCAACATACATCACATTCATCAATGCGGGCCAGGATTCTACAGCGAATGAGATGCTCTTTAACAGCACCCGATAGTCGATCACAACGTCTTCTAGCGGTGGCTCTTAGCGCCTCTGTACAGATGCTCATCTGCCGATACCTGGCGCTAGTAATGATTCAGCCTTCCAGTCAGTTTAAATTAAAGTTTCACCTAATGTTGTGCTGTGATGGGAGTGGAAGGGCTGAATGATGTAAGAACCCTGTGTGCATTGTGTTGGAGTGAGCTGGGATAGATTCTAGCCTATCCCTTAACAGAGAGGGTTTCAACCTGACAGGATTGTATTGGTGGCTTGATCACGGGGAATGTGCTGGAGGCTGAGGAAGAGGAAATTAATTTTTCCTTGCATTGACCATTAGGGATGAGCGAATCGATCCGGACGAACCCGGATTCGATCCGAATTTCAGGAAAAATTCGATTCGGATCGAATCCGAATTTCCCCGCGATTCGATCACTCGAAGTTTTCCTTTAACATCCATTCATTTACATTACAGGCATTCTAAGATGGCGGGCGGGACATGTCTGGACATGTATCCCGCGCCAGTGCAAGCTGGGGCAGTCACATGCAGCCTATCAGCAGCCAGCAAGCCCGGTGACGTCACACAGCGGTATTTAACGGCGGCCATCTTGCTTTTCCTCATTTCTCTATTGCATTCGTGACAGACAGAACGCTGTGTAGCTGAGGCACTTAGACAGGCAGGGACAGACAGGGACAGGCTGGAGACAGGCAGGAGACAGGCAGGAGACAGACAGGAGACAGACAGAAAGCCAGGGAAAGGTAGGAAAAACGGAGGCTGTGACAGGGAGATTTTTTTTTTTTCATCCAGCCTTTGTTAGCGTTTTCAGGCTGCTTATAGTAACTAACTGTGCATATATACTGAACTGATCTTAAGTCTGCTGTGAGGCATCCCATTCTGTGACTAAAGCAGCCTCTATTTAATAGCATAATAAACATTTGCACTTATTCTCATAGAAATCAGGCCTGATAAAGACACTTTTGCTGTGCATGCTCTCTGCTTTTTGTGCCACTGGCATCCCATTCTGTGACTAAAGCAGCCTCTATTTAATAGCATAATAAACATTTGCACTTATTCTCATAGAAATCAGGCCTGATAAAGACACTTTTGCTGTGCATGCTCTCTGCTTTTTGTGCCACTGGCATCCCATTCTGTGACTAAAGCAGCCTCTATTTAATAGCATAATAAACATTTGCACTTATTCTCATAGAAATCAGGCCTGAGTGATAAAGACACTTTTGCTGTGCATGCTCTCTGCTTTTTGTGCCACTGGCATCCCATTCTGTGACTAAAGCAGCCTCTATTTAATAGCATAATAAACATTTGCACTTATTCTCATAGAAATCAGGCCTGATAAAGACACTTTTGCTGTGCATGCTCTCTGGTTTTTGTGCCACTGGCATCCCATTCTGTGACTAAAGCAGCCTCTATTTAATAGCATAATAAACATTTGCACTTATTCTCATAGAAATCAGGCCTGAGTGATAAAGACACTTTTGCTGTGCATGCTCTCTGGTTTTTGTGCCACTGGCATCCCATTCTGTGACTAAAGCAGCCTCTATTTAATAGCATAATAAACATTTGCACTTATTCTCATAGAAATCAGGCCTGAGTGATAAAGACACTTTTGCTGTGCATGCTCTCTGCTTTTTGTGCCACTGGCATCCCATTCTGTGACTAAAGCAGCCTCTATTTAATAGCATAATAAACATTTGCACTTATTCTCATAGAAATCAGGCCTGATAAAGACACTTTTGCTGTGCATGCTCTCTGGTTTTTGTGCCACTGGCATCCCATTCTGTGACTAAAGCAGCCTCTATTTAATAGCATAATAAACATTTGCACTTATTCTCATAGAAATCAGGCCTGAGTGATAAAGACACTTTTGCTGTGCATGCTCTCTGGTTTTTGTGCCACTGGCATCCCATTCTGTGACTAAAGCAGCCTCTATTTAATAGCATAATAAACATTTGCACTTATTCTCATAGAAATCAGGCCTGAGTGACAAAGACACTTTTGCTGTGCATGCTCTCTGGTTTTTGTGCCACTGGCATCCCATTCTGTGACTAAAGCAGCCTCTATTTAATAGCATAATAAACATTTGCACTTATTCTCATAGAAATCAGGCCTGAGTGATAAAGACACTTTTGCTGTGCATGCTCTCTGGTTTTTGTGGCCCCGGCATCCCATTCTGTGACTAAAGCAGCCTCTATTTAATAGCATAATAAACATTTGCACTTATTCTCATAGAAATCAGGCCTGATAAAGACACTTTTGCTGTGCATGCTCTCTGGTTTTTGTGCCACTGGCATCCCATTCTGTGACTAAAGCAGCCTCTATTTAATAGCATAATAAACATTTGCACTTATTCTCATAGAAATCAGGCCTGAGTGATAAAGACACTTTTGCTGTGCATGCTCTCTGGTTTTTGTGCCACTGGCATCCCATTCTGTGACTAAAGCAGCCTCTATTTAATAGCATAATAAACATTTGCACTTATTCTCATAGAAATCAGGCCTGAGTGATAAAGACACTTTTGCTGTGCATGCTCTCTGGTTTTTGTGCCACTGGCATCCCATTCTGTGACTAAAGCAGCCTCTATTTAATAGCATAATAAACATTTGCACTTATTCTCATAGAAATCAGGCCTGAGTGATAAAGACACTTTTGCTGTGCATGCTCTCTGGTTTTTGTGCCACTGGCATCCCATTCTGTGACTAAAGCAGCCTCTATTTAATAGCATAATAAACATTTGCACTTATTCTCATAGAAATCAGGCCTGAGTGATAAAGACACTTTTGCTGTGCATGCTCTCTGGTTTTTGTGGCCCCGGCATCCCATTCTGTGACTAAAGCAGCCTCTATTTAATAGCATAATAAACATTTGCACTTATTCTCATAGAAATCAGGCCTGATAAAGACACTTTTGCTGTGCATGCTCTCTGGTTTTTGTGCCACTGGCATCCCATTCTGTGACTAAAGCAGCCTCTATTTAATAGCATAATAAACATTTGCACTTATTCTCATAGAAATCAGGCCTGAGTGATAAAGACACTTTTGCTGTGCATGCTCTCTGGTTTTTGTGCCACTGGCATCCCATTCTGTGACTAAAGCAGCCTCTATTTAATAGCATAATAAACATTTGCACTTATTCTCATAGAAATCAGGCCTGAGTGATAAAGACACTTTTGCTGTGCATGCTCTCTGGTTTTTGTGCCACTGGCATCCCATTCTGTGACTAAAGCAGCCTCTATTTAATAGCATAATAAACATTTGCACTTATTCTCATAGAAATCAGGCCTGATAAAGACACTTTTGCTGTGCATGCTCTCTGGTTTTTGTGGCCCCGGCATCCCATTCTGTGACTAAAGCAGCCTCTATTTAATAGCATAATAAACATTTGCACTTATTCTCATAGAAATCAGGCCTGAGTGATAAAGACACTTTTGCTGTGCATGCTCTCTGGTTTTTGTGCCACTGGCATCCCATTCTGTGACTAAAGCAGCCTCTATTTAATAGCATAATAAACATTTGCACTTATTCTCATAGAAATCAGGCCTGAGTGATAAAGACACTTTTGCTGTGCATGCTCTCTGCTTTTTGTGCCACTGGCATCCCATTCTGTGACTAAAGCAGCCTCTATTTAATAGCATAATAAACATTTGCACTTATTCTCATAGAAATCAGCCCTGATAAAGACACTTTTGCTGTGCATGCTCTCTGGTTTTTGTGCCACTGGCATCCCATTCTGTGACTAAAGCAGCCTCTATTTAATAGCATAATAAACATTTGCACTTATTCTCATAGAAATCAGGCCTGATAAAGACACTTTTGCTGTGCATGCTCTCTGCTTTTTGTGCCACTGGCATCCCATTCTGTGACTAAAGCAGCCTCTATTTAATAGCATAATAAACATTTGCACTTATTCTCATAGAAATCAGGCCTGATAAAGACACTTTTGCTGTGCATGCTCTCTGCTTTTTGTGCCACTGGCATCCCATTCTGTGACTAAAGCAGCCTCTATTTAATAGCATAATAAACATTTGCACTTATTCTCATAGAAATCAGGCCTGATAAAGACACTTTTGCTGTGCATGCTCTCTGCTTTTTGTGCCACTGGCATCCCATTCTGTGACTAAAGCAGCCTCTATTTAATAGCATAATAAACATTTGCACTTATTCTCATAGAAATCAGGCCTGAGTGATAAAGACACTTTTGCTGTGCATGCTCTCTGGTTTTTGTGGCCCCGGCATCCCATTCTGTGACTAAAGCAGCCTCTATTTAATAGCATAATAAACATTTGCACTTATTCTCATAGAAATCAGGCCTGAGTGATAAAGACACTTTTGCTGTGCATGCTCTCTGGTTTTTGTGCCACTGGCATCCCATTCTGTGACTAAAGCAGCCTCTATTTAATAGCATAATAAACATTTGCACTTATTCTCATAGAAATCAGGCCTGAGTGATAAAGACACTTTTGCTGTGCATGCTCTCTGGTTTTTGTGCCACTGGCATCCCATTCTGTGACTAAAGCAGCCTCTATTTAATAGCATAATAAACATTTGCACTTATTCTCATAGAAATCAGGCCTGAGTGATAAAGACACTTTTGCTGTGCATGCTCTCTGGTTTTTGTGGCCCCGGCATCCCATTCTGTGACTAAAGCAGCCTCTATTTAATAGCATAATAAACATTTGCACTTATTCTCATAGAAATCAGGCCTGAGTGATAAAGACACTTTTGCTGTGCATGCTCTCTGGTTTTTGTGCCACTGGCATCCCATTCTGTGACTAAAGCAGCCTCTATTTAATAGCATAATAAACATTTGCACTTATTCTCATAGAAATCAGGCCTGATAAAGACACTTTTGCTGTGCATGCTCTCTGGTTTTTGTGGCCCCGGCATCCCATTCTGTGACTAAAGCAGCCTCTATTTAATAGCATAATAAACATTTGCACTTATTCTCATAGAAATCAGGCCTGAGTGATAAAGACACTTTTGCTGTGCATGCTCTCTGGTTTTTGTGCCACTGGCATCCCATTCTGTGACTAAAGCAGCCTCTATTTAATAGCATAATAAACATTTGCACTTATTCTCATAGAAATCAGGCCTGAGTGATAAAGACACTTTTGCTGTGCATGCTCTCTGGTTTTTGTGCCACTGGCATCCCATTCTGTGACTAAAGCAGCCTCTATTTAATAGCATAATAAACATTTGCACTTATTCTCATAGAAATCAGGCCTGAGTGATAAAGACACTTTTGCTGTGCATGCTCTCTGGTTTTTGTGGCCCCGGCATCCCATTCTGTGACTAAAGCAGCCTCTATTTAATAGCATAATAAACATTTGCACTTATTCTCATAGAAATCAGCCCTGATAAAGACACTTTTGCTGTGCATGCTCTCTGGTTTTTGTGCCACTGGCATCCCATTCTGTGACTAAAGCAGCCTCTATTTAATAGCATAATAAACATTTGCACTTATTCTCATAGAAATCAGGCCTGAGTGATAAAGACACTTTTGCTGTGCATGCTCTCTGCTTTTTGTGCCACTGGCATCCCATTCTGTGACTAAAGCAGCCTCTATTTAATAGCATAATAAACATTTGCACTTATTCTCATAGAAATCAGCCCTGATAAAGACACTTTTGCTGTGCATGCTCTCTGGTTTTTGTGGCCCCGGCATCCCATTCTGTGACTAAAGCAGCCTCTATTTAATAGCATAATAAACATTTGCACTTATTCTCATAGAAATCAGGCCTGAGTGATAAAGACACTTTTGCTGTGCATGCTCTCTGGTTTTTGTGGCACTGGCATCCCATTCTGTGACTAAAGCAGCCTCTATTTAATAGCATAATAAACATTTGCACTTATTCTCATAGAAATCAGGCCTGAGTGATAAAGACACTTTTGCTGTGCATGCTCTCTGGTTTTTGTGCCACTGGCATCCCATTCTGTGACTAAAGCAGCCTCTATTTAATAGCATAATAAACATTTGCACTTATTCTCATAGAAATCAGGCCTGAGTGATAAAGACACTTTTGCTGTGCATGCTCTCTGCTTTTTGTGCCACTGGCATCCCATTCTGTGACTAAAGCAGCCTCTATTTAATAGCATAATAAACATTTGCACTTATTCTCATAGAAATCAGGCCTGAGTGATAAAGACACTTTTGCTGTGCATGCTCTCTGGTTTTTGTGGCCCCGGCATCCCATTCTGTGACTAAAGCAGCCTCTATTTAATAGCATAATAAACATTTGCACTTATTCTCATAGAAATCAGGCCTGAGTGATAAAGACACTTTTGCTGTGCATGCTCTCTGGTTTTTGTGCCACTGGCATCCCATTCTGTGACTAAAGCAGCCTCTATTTAATAGCATAATAAACATTTGCACTTATTCTCATAGAAATCAGGCCTGAGTGATAAAGACACTTTTGCTGTGCATGCTCTCTGCTTTTTGTGCCACTGGCATCCCATTCTGTGACTAAAGCAGCCTCTATTTAATAGCATAATAAACATTTGCACTTATTCTCATAGAAATCAGGCCTGAGTGATAAAGACACTTTTGCTGTGCATGCTCTCTGGTTTTTGTGCCACTGGCATCCCATTCTGTGACTAAAGCAGCCTCTATGTAATAGCATAATAAACATTTGCACTTATTCTCATAGAAATCAGGCCTGAGTGATAAAGACACTTTTGCTGTGCATGCTCTCTGGTTTTTGTGGCCCCGGCATCCCATTCTGTGACTAAAGCAGCCTCTATTTAATAGCATAATAAACATTTGCACTTATTCTCATAGAAATCAGGCCTGATAAAGACACTTTTGCTGTGCATGCTCTCTGCTTTTTGTGGCACTGGCATCCCATTCTGTGACTAAAGCAGCCTCTATTTAATAGCATAATAAACATTTGCACTTATTCTCATAGAAATCAGGCCTGACAAAGACACTTTTGCTGGCCAAAGCCCTACTGGACCCTGCCAGGTCGATTCCTGCCCGGGGCATCCCATTCTGTGACTACAGCAGCCTCTGTTTAAGACCATATAAGCATTTGCTCTTATCATATTTGAAATTAGCCTGATAAAGACACTTTTGCTGGCCAAAGCCCTACTGGACCCTGCCAGGTCCATTCCTGCCCAGGGCATCCCATTCTGTGACTAAAGCAGCCTCTGTTTAAGACCATATAAGCATTTGCTCTTATTATATTTATATTATAAGACACTTTTGCTGGGCATAGGCTTACTGCTGCCTGCCAGGTGCACTTCTGTTGAGGCATCCCATTCTGTAACATAGCATACCCCTCTTTATTTACACTAAGCAGCTCTCTTATTTACACTAAGCAGGCCTGTTGGAGGCTGAGTGTTACTGCTCACTTTTGGTGTGCATTATATTCTGTTTTATATAGACCCACTGCTGCCTGGGGGTTCTTAAAATATCACCTACTACCACGCCAGTTAGACTATGTCGGGCAGACAAGTGCCTGGAAGTGAAAAGAGGAGTGGCAGAGGCCAAGATTCCGCAGGCAGAGCTCGCATCAGACTGGGGGCCAGTAGCAGCAGGAGTCACGCTGAGAGACCTAATCTGCCAGTATCTGCTAGCGGTCGGGTCTCCACCAGTAACGCATCTGCCGTGGTAGATTGGCTGACGCGCTCATCAACAACATCATCACAACTTACATCTGAGACCCCCAGTCTAGGGTCGGTAGGTTCCTCTGACACAACCCTGAGTTGGCATGCCCCGAGAGCAGTCCCTGTCCTCCCATTGCCTCTGTCCTACGCCGTTCCCTCCCCCAGCGACGTATCCTATGCTTTGGGTTCAGCTCCACTCTTTAGTGAGGAGGACGATCAGATACAGGAGGACAGTCAGCAGCTACTGCCCAGCCAAGAAATGGAGGTGGCTTCTTTAGCTAGGCAGACAAATAGTGATGTGGACAGTGTCGTGGGTGCTGCGAGCGTTCCAGCTCCTGCGCCAGACACTGTTGACGAATCCACGAACATCAGTGACGTACAGCCACAACCCGGTGATGATGATGATGATGACGATGAAGCCGATCGCACTTGGGAGCCGGGTGATGAAGGGGCTTCATCGTCATCATCAGGAGAAGAGGGGCGCAGGTTGCCCCGGAGTCAGCAGCTGAGGCAGCAAGGTGGTAGCAGTCAGCATGGGGGCACAATTCCAAAGGCTGGAGCCGGCCGGGGCCGGGGCCGGGGTAGAGCACCTGCTGTGCGGCAGTCTACCTTATCGGGAGGTAGTGGAGCAGGGGTTCCTGGAGTTGGCAACAGCAGCAGTGAATCAGTGAGGCCAGGGGGTGGGAAAAGTAGCTACTCGGCAGTGTGGCAGTTTTTCCTGAGGCATCCGCAGGAGGGTAACATGGCCACATGCAAGATATGTAGGCAAAAGGTGAAGCGTGGCCAGGGTCCAAATGTTGGCACCACGGCCCTGCGTCAACATATGATGCGTCACCATAAAACGACCTGGGAGAACCGAGGCTCCCAAGGGGTGGTCCAGTCTGCTTCCTCACCAAGTGAGCTCCCAATTTCTGCCAGCCAAGGCTCCAGCACCTCAGCCGAAGGCAGCTGTGCGTCACACCCATCCTCTGTCGCTCCTGCTCCTCCTCCTCCTCCTCCAAGTCATGCATCCCGCCAGCAATCCATCAGCGAAGCCATGTCCAAGAGACAGCAGTATGCGCCCACTCATCCTACGGCGCAGAAGCTGAATGTGCTCCTGTCCAAGTTGCTGGTGCTGCAGTCGCTCCCTTTTCAGGTGGTGGAATCTGCACCTTTCAGAGAACTGATGGCTTGTGCCGAGCCGAGGTGGAGAGTCCCAAGCCGTCATTTCTTTGCCAAGAAGGCAGTACCAGCGCTGCACACTTTTGTTGAACAGAAGGTGGGCCAGTCCTTGAGCCTGTCGGTGTGTAGCAAAATACATGGCAGCGCCGACATCTGGAGCTGTAACTACGGTCAGGGGCAGTACATGTCGTTTACGGCCCACTGGGTGAATGTGGTCCCTTTGCAGCAGCAACTTGGACAGGTCACGCCGCTTCGGCCTCCGCGCTCTCTGCCCATTGGGCCTGTGACACCGTGCGACTCGGCCTCCTCATCCTCCGCCATCTCCTCACCCTCCACTGTAGGCTCAAGTCTCAGTGCCCCTCCAGTCTACCATGTGTGCAGGGCACGGAGGTGTCACGCAGTGCTTCACATGGTTTGTCTTGGCGAACGGAGTCACACAGGGGAGGAACTGCTTAAATGTATTCATCAGGAAATCCAAACATGGCTTACTCCGAGAAAACTTAAAATGGGAATCATGGTTACCGACAATGGGAAGAACATTTTGTCTGCGCTGCGCCAAGGAAGCCTGACCCATGCCCCCTGCATGGCTCACGTCTTCAATCTGGTTGTCAAGCGGTTTCTGAAGTGTTCCCCCCATCTGCAGGACATCCTAACAACTTCACGGAAACTTTGCATGCACTTCAGCCACTCCTACACCGCCAAACACACCCTTCTTGAGCTACAGCGTCAGAATGGTATCCCCCAACATAGTCTGATTTGCGATGTTTCCACCCGTTGGAATTCCACCCTTCACATGTTGGACCGATTATATGAACAGAGAAAAGCCATCACGGATTTCCTGATGATCCAAGCAGATAGGGGGACTCCCCTGTGTAACTTCAATGTCAACCAGTGGCAGCTCATACGTGACACCTGCCGTTTGCTCAGGCCCTTTGAGGAAGCCACTTTATTTGTCAGTCGGCAGGATTACGGGATGAACGACGTGATTCCACTGCTTCATGTACTACAGCACATGTTGGAAACCATGGCTGGTCAGGGCACTGGAGACATGGCGTTTACATCTTACGGCCACATGAACCCCGTTGGAGCTGAACTGGAGGAGGAGGAGGAGGAAGAGGAGGAGGAGGAGTTGCCCAGCGAAACACAGTTTAGGCTTGGCGAAATGGCTGGTTTATCTAGTCAGCGGACAGGAGAGGAGGAGCAGGAGCAGCCAGAGGAGCTAGAGGTTTTTGAGGAAGGAGAGACAGAGGACCCGGGCACACCGTGGCAGTATGCAGTGGAGATGGAGACAGGTAGTCCATCCGAGTCACTTGCGCAAATGGCACGAAGCATGCTCACATGCTTGCGTAGTGACCCCAGAATTGTTTCCATCTGTCGGCGGGATGACTTCTGGCTGTCCACCTTATTGGACCCTCGCTTCCGGCACAAAATGGGGGCATTTTTTAAACCCACCGAGAGGGAGGACAAACTCAACTACTACAAAGACATTCTACGTAGGCAGTTGGCCGATGCCTATCTGCGCCATGGTCCATACTCTCGCAGGTCTGACTCGAGGGGACCTCTGCGCTCACCTTCCACTGCCATGGCCGCTGGGGGGGTTGGCAGCAGCAGCAGCAGAAGCTCCATCAGCAGCAGCAGCCTCAGTCTTCAGTCGCTAATGAGTAGCTTTCTACACCCGCATAGTGAGGCTACTCATGAGCAGCAGGAAGACCTGGAGCAGGACCTGAACCAGCAGGTCATGTCATACTTTGACATGACCATGCCAACACACCTTGAGGATCCGCTGGACTTCTGGGCAGCCAAACTTGATTTGTGGCCGCAACTAGCAGAGTTTGCCCTGGAAAAGCTGTCCTGCCCGGCAAGTAGCGTGCCATCTGAGCGGGTGTTTAGTGCGGCGGGGGCCATAGTTACGGCGAGGAGAACTCGTCTGTCAACTAAAAATGTGGAGAGACTCACCTTTGTCAAAATGAATCAGGGATGGATCAGCCAGGATTTCCACCCACCAATGCCTGATGCATGCGACTAGATTCAGCATGGTGCCACGTTTTACACTTTACAAATGGTGCAAAACATATTTATGTCTTTAGGCCATTTTTTGGGCTCCTGCTGCTGCTACTGCCAACTTCTGCCAACTCCAGGGTGTGATTCATCCAATTTTTGGGCTCCTGAAGCCAACTCCAGTGTATATTTGGGCTCCTGCTGCTACTACTGCCAACTTCTGCCAACTCCAGGGTGTGATTCATCCAATTTTTGGGCTCCTGAGGCCAACTCCAGTGTATATTTGGGCTCCTGCTGCTGCTGCTGCCAACTTCTGCCAACTCCAGGGTGTGATTCATCCAATTTTTGGGCTCCTGAGGCCAACTCCAGTGTATATTTGGGCTCCTGCTGCTGCTACTGTCAACTCCTGCCAACTCCAGGGTGTGATTCATCCAATTTTTGGGCTCCTGAAGCCAACTCCAGTGTATATTTGGGCTCCTGCTGCTGCTGCTGCTGCCAACTTCTGCCAACTCCAGGGTGTGATTCATCCAATTTTTGGGCTCCTGAAGCCAACTCCAGTGTATATTTGGGCTCCTGCTGCTGCTACTGTCAACTCCTGCCAACTCCAGGGTGTGATTCATCCAATTTTTGGGCTCCTGAGGCCAACTCCAGTGTATATTTGGGCTCCTGCTGCTGCTACTGTCAACTCCTGCCAACTCCAGGGTGTGATTCATCCAATTTTTGGGCTCCTGAAGCCAACTCCAGTGTATATTTGGGCTCCTGCTGCTGCTGCTGCTGCCAACTTCTGCCAACTCCAGGGTGTGATTCATCCAATTTTTGGGCTCCTGAAGCCAACTCCAGTGTATATTTGGGCTCCTGCTGCTGCTACTGTCAACTCCTGCCAACTCCAGGGTGTGATTCATCCAATTTTTGGGCTCCTGAGGCCAACTCCAGTGTATATTTGGGCTCCTGCTGCTGCTACTGTCAACTCCTGCCAACTCCAGGGTGTGATTCATCCAATTTTTGGGCTCCTGAAGCCAACTCCAGTGTATATTTGGGCTCCTGCTGCTGCTACTGCCAACTTCTGCCAACTCCAGGGTGTGATTCATCCAATTTTTGGGCTCCTGAAGCCAACTCCAGTGTATATTTGGGCTCCTGCTGCTGCTGCCAACTTCTGCCAACTCCAGGGTGTGATTCATCCAATTTTTGGGCTCCTGAAGCCAACTCCAGTGTATATTTGGGCTCCTGCTGCTGCTACTGTCAACTCCTGCCAACTCCAGGGTGTGATTCATCCAATTTTTGGGCTCCTGAAGCCAACTCCAGTGTATATTTGGGCTCCTGCTGCTGCTGCTGCTGCCAACTTCTGCCAACTCCAGGGTGTGATTCATCCAATTTTTGGGCTCCTGAAGCCAACTCCAGTGTATATTTGGGCTCCTGCTGCTGCTACTGTCAACTCCTGCCAACTCCAGGGTGTGATTCATCCAATTTTTGGGCTCCTGAGGCCAACTCCAGTGTATATTTGGGCTCCTGCTGCTGCTACTGTCAACTCCTGCCAACTCCAGGGTGTGATTCATCCAATTTTTGGGCTCCTGAAGCCAACTCCAGTGTATATTTGGGCTCCTGCTGCTGCTACTGCCAACTTCTGCCAACTCCAGGGTGTGATTCATCCAATTTTTGGGCTCCTGAAGCCAACTCCAGTGTATATTTGGGCTCCTGCTGCTACTACTGCCAACTTCTGCCAACTCCAGGGTGTGATTCATCCAATTTTTGGGCTCCTGAGGCCAACTCCAGTGTATATTTGGGCTCCTGCTGCTACTACTGCCAACTTCTGCCAACTCCAGGGTGTGATTCATCCAATTTTTGGGCTCCTGAGGCCAACTCCAGTGTATATTTGGGCTCCTGCTGCTGCTGCTGCCAACTTCTGCCAACTCCAGGGTGTGATTCATCCAATTTTTGGGCTCCTGAAGCCAACTCCAGTGTATATTTGGGCTCCTGCTGCTACTACTGTCAACTCCTGCCAACTCCAGGGTGTGATTCATCCAATTTTTGGGCTCCTGAAGCCAACTCCAGTGTATATTTGGGCTCCTGCTGCTGCTGCTGCCAACTTCTGCCAACTCCAGGGTGTGATTCATCCAATTTTTGGGCTCCTGAGGCCAACTCCAGTGTATATTTGGGCTCCTGCTGCTGCTGCTGCCAACTTCTGCCAACTCCAGGGTGTGATTCATCCAATTTTTGGGCTCCTGAGGCCAACTCCAGTGTATATTTGGGCTCCTGCTGCTACTACTGTCAACTCCTGCCAACTCCAGGGTGTGATTCATCCAATTTTTGGGCTCCTGAGGCCAACTCCAGTGTATATTTGGGCTCCTGCTGCTGCTACTGCCAACTTCTGCCAACTCCAGGGTGTGATTCATCCAATTTTTGGGCTCCTGAGGCCAACTCCAGTGTATATTTGGGCTCCTGCTCCTGCTGCTGCCAACTTCTGCCAACTCCAGGGTGTGATTCATCCAATTTTTGGGCTCCTGAAGCCAACTCCAGTGTATATTTGGGCTCCTGCTGCTGCTGCCAACTTCTGCCAACTCCAGGGTGTGATTCATCCAATTTTTGGGCTCCTGAGGCCAACTCCAGTGTATATTTGGGCTCCTTCTGCCCCTCATAGTGATGCCACTTCAACTCTCTGCAATTGTGCCGCTCTGCGATTCTATTAGCGATGCCTCTGATCTGCATGTGATATTTCTTCAAAGTATTATTTAACAAACCCAGCACGCATCCTGTGCGTGTTACAGCAAGGCTGAATGGTTTACAACCCTATTGAGGCTGTAGGAGGCTCAGAAATAGCCGTTTTTAATAGCGATTCGTCGCGAATTTATTCGGGTCGAAACGTTTTTTGTCGGAAAATTCGGCGAATCAGTCGAATCGAATTTTTCTAAAGTTCGCTCATCTCTATTGACCATAGCAAAAAGACAGCATGGGACTGACACTGCATCATGGAAGTAGTAAAGAGCAACTTACCTTGCTAAGTGTTTCTCCAGTGCTGTGCCTCTTCTCCGCTCGGTGACCTGAATGAGGAAATCTACTTGTTCATCTACCCCTCTAGCACCTCCATGCTGATGTGGACCACCAATACTAGCTCAGGAAGCTAGTCCAGACCACACCCCCTCTGTTTTGATGGTTAAAGGAGCAGTATCGCAATTTTTTCTTGGTGACTTATATTTAAATGGTACTTTGAATGTAGGTAGGTGTTGGAGTAAGAATTACAAATGTAGAAAAAAATGATGTGTGTGTTGAGCAGCTGGAGACTAATAGCTCATGTTTATGTCTGATGAGTGTTGGGTCCCGACACTCTGGCCTGTTCCATGCTGAGGAGAGGGGGAAACAATGTAACAAAGTACCAGCTGTTCAGTGCTGGCAGCCGTCCAGCATGAGATAACAACATTGCAACATTGCCTGGCCAGAACTTATATATCTAAAACAGAGAGAAAAGCTTTAGAAGTCATTTAGCTGATTATGACAGTTTTCCCTTCATGTTGGCTCTGCTGCAGAATCTTTCAGTTTACCATTTTCTCTTTCATATTCTTATTTTTCATTTTTCCATATGATCTTTCTTTCAGCTTTGTGTGTTTTGAGCAAAGCCCAACCCAGGATTTTCACTATCTGGAGTTTTGTTTTGTGCCCCTAGGGGCACCCCGACTTGGGATGCCCTGATATGTGAAATCCCCAAGTTCACCTGTGAAAACATACCTTTCCCTGTCCCACAGCGCATGCGCAGGCTCTCATCCAATCAGCGATGTTTGCACGCAGATGGGGAGCCTGAGCAGTAACCTTCCTGGCCGCCCGGCCTGTCTAAATGACTATCTGCGTGAGCGCCAGAAAAATGGGGGGATCTGTGGTTATCCAGGGGTCGTTTCACACAGTGGGCATCCTGATTTAGAATGCCCAAGGGGGAAGGTCAATGGCCAGGTCTTATAGACTTCAGGGTCGACCACTCAGGGTTTTGTTCCACTTTAATACCTTTAGATTTTCCTGCACAGTTATTCAAAGAAGAATTTCAGTCGTTTTCAGTCAGTTTAGTTTATTTTGTATAGATTTTACACATTTGAGTCACCTGGTCTCATAACAAAAGCAGCACCTCACACACACACAGCCGTTACCACTGATTACAGTGTCAGCCTCTGAGGTAAAGTGTTGCTAGGAGACCAGTGGGCTAAATGAAGCAGCTCACTAAATACAACCCAGCAGATCCCCCTATTCAGCAAATGGACTGAGCCATTGTCATTATACAATTTAAAAAAAAGGCAGAAATTTTTTTCCTTTTTCTATCGTCAGATTATTTATACACATGTTAGAACCTATTGTGTGGCTATTTAATTATTTATCTTTTTTAATGCAAATTTCGCGATACTGCTCCTTTAAGTGACATTCTCAGAGCTGCCATTCAAGCCCAGCTAAACAATGGGGGGATCATTCCCTTTTTATTTTAAGTCTAAGGATCCTCTTTAACTCAGTTGGATGCAGCTAGACAACTAAAGACTGAGACAGCAGAGACAAATGCTGCTTCCTTTCTCTAAATGATGCCAAGTGAGCACAAATCTGATAAATAAGGTGGAGGAGCAGCAATGACAGGGGCCCCCCTGACCTCCTGGGCCCTGGTGCAGTCACACTTCTGTTTAGGAGAAAACACGCTGAAAGCAACCAAGCAGAGCTTATGAACATAAGCCCAGCTATGATATGACATTTCTCGCTTAATATGGTGGAGGCGGTCATACATAGCTTGTGGATGAAGTCTTGTTTTTGCTTCTTTTCTGGGGGGTGAAATCACAGAAGCTTATCGGGGAATTCTTGGGGGAAAGCGGAGTAAGCCGCCGGGCACTGAGCGGTCCTGGTAGGGTCACATTTGTTAAATTAGGCCACGCCCCCTCATTTAGGGATGGCTAGAAGATTTGGAGGCTGATTCATTACTAGCGCCAGGTATCGGCAGATGAGCTTCTGTATAGCTGCGCTTAGAGCGACCGCTAGTAGATGCTGTACGCAGGTATCTGGCGCTGTATCAGAGCATCTCGATTGCTGTAGTAACCTAGCCGGCATTGATGAATGAGATGTATGTTGGGCGCTCTAACATCAGTACAGCGTTGCAGGGAGTGAAAAGTAGCGCCAGCTCAGTGCGACCGACTCTCAGCGCTCCACACCATCAAAAAAGGACACACACACAGCATCGGCGCTCTAAAGCTGGGAGCTATACCATAGAGCACCAGACGCTGTGTGATTACAGTCTGTTTTTGAACACATATCCACCAGGAACAAAGCGAAAACACATGGAATGACATTGTTTTAACACTTTAGCGCCAGACCTGTAATGACAATTCTGCATAAAAATATAAAGTCAAAAACATTTTCAAAAATGACTTTATCTAGGCCAGGAGAGGTCACACAATTATTTGAGAGAAAAACAAATTTAAAAAAATATAAATTCCCTGTTTAAACAGAAGAAAAGTAACGTCTATTGAAATGTATGGGAGAGCAACAGGTAGCGACAGGTAATACCTGGCGCTCTGGAAGCTAGAGCACCGCCGCTATACGCTGAGCCACCTGTAATAATACATGTGACGCTACATGGCGCTGTTAGAGTCGCTCACCAGATTCACTTTCATAAATGTGGTTTTGCGTACAGCACCCGGCGTTCACCAGACGCTGCCTGCCGCTATAAGGCGCTACCTGGCGCTATTCCTTGATTAATAACCCCCTTAGTTTAGTCAAAGGTCTGGGGAATTCCCTGGTAAACCCTGAAGATCTGTATGAAATAACATGAAGGCTACAGGTCACCTCTATGAATAGCGGAAACATTACATCCTATGGAGAATGCGGGCGTGCATTATGACATCACCTTTCACACCCCGGGAGGAAGCGGATAAAAGAGCAACTGTTATAACTTCTATCAGCCTATGACTTTCCACTAATGCTGCTTGTTTTAGCTGCAAAGCCTGTCTCCTCCATTCATTGCCACACTTATGAAATGACTGATCACCTGCCATCATACAGAGAGGGACAGCAAAAGACTGAACAATTTGAAACTCAAAAATATCTATTTCTAGTCCTACACCCTAAGAAGAGTATCAAAAGGGGATTTGGCGGGCAGGCTAATTCATTACTAGCGGCAGGTAGCGACAGATGAGCGTCTGTAGCAGACATTTCAGAGCGACCGCTAGTATTCGCTGTGCTCGGCCGTGGTTCGCTAGTTCGGGGCGTCTCAGTCGCTGTGCAGCATTGATGAATACATTGTAGGGAGTCGCTATATGACCCGTACAGCGCTGTATGGGAGCGAATGGTAGCGACTGGTCAGTGCGACCGACACACCATATTCATCAAAAAAACAGCCTCACATACCACCAGCGCTCAAAAATGCTTCGCTGTAGCCCAGAGCGCCAGAGGCTGTGTAATTTAAGTCTGTTTTTGAACATGTATCCACCAGTAACAAAGCGAAACCATATGGAATTACATTGTTATAACATTGTGACGTGAACACTTTAATGCCAGACATGTAATGTCAATTCTGCATAAAAATATAAAAAGTCAAAAACTTTTCAAAAATGAATTTTAATAGGCCAGGAGAGGTCACACAATTATTTGACATAAAAAAAATTAAAAAAAATATAAATACCCTGTTTAAACAGAAGAAAAGGAATGGCCATTGAAATGTATGGGAGAGTGACAGGTAATACCTGGCACTCTGGAAGCTGGAGCGCCAGCGCTATATGCTGAGCTGCCTGTAATAATACATGTGACGCTACATGGCGCTGTTAGAGTTGCTCACCAGATTCACTTTCATAAATGTGGTTTTGCGCACAGCGCCCGGCGTTCACCAGACGCTGCCTGCCGCTACGAGGCGCTACCTGGTGCTATCCCTTCTTATATAACCCCCTTGGTAGATACATATGCATAGTTTAGATTTTGATGATGAAGGCCCTCAAAGGTCTGGGGAATTCCCTGGTAAACCTGTGGGCCAGTCCGAGCCTAAAGATCTGTATGAAATAACATGAAGCCTTCTGTATGAAATAACATGAAGGCTACAGGTCACGTCTATGAATAGCGGAAACATTACATCCTATGGAGAATGCGGGCGTGCATTATGACATCACCTTTCACACCCCGGGAGGAAGCGGATAAAAGAGTAACTTCTATCAGCCTATGACTCCCCTGTGGCCACATTATCCCGAACAGCTCTGCTGATATCAAAGCAAGGAAATGTCAGGGGCAGATTAAAAAGGGAGGATGGTGACAAAGAAATGAAAAAGTAAATATATTAAAGCGGACCAAAACCCACATTTTTAAATAGCATCCCCTGAATCCCCCCCCCCCCATAAAGATTACAAATTGCCGATTTTAAAGTGGACCGAAACCCACATTTTTAGCTAGCATTCCCTGAATTGCTCCCGCCACGTGGAGAACCTTTTGACAATTTTCCTTGCTGCTGTTTTACTCTGCTTCCCACTAATGCTGCTTGTTTCAGCTGTAAAGCTCCGCCTCCTCTATTTCTTGTCACTGTTGTGTGTGGCAATGATGTCATTGCCGCACTTATGCAATGACTGATCCTCTGCCATCTTACAGAGAGGGACAGCAAAAAAATCAGTGTTCCAGGACTATACGAAAATTAAAAATATCTATTTCTAGTTCTACACCCGAAGAAAGGAGTATAGGGGGGCTTTGGCTTAATTTATATCACAAGTTCACTGGGTTTTGGTTCACTTTAAAGTGGACAAAAACTCAGCGAGATCGGCACAAGAATCTATAAGATTCACTCCCCCCCGGGGCAACCAAAATCAGGATGCCCCACTGTGTGAAACCCCCCAGGTCGCCCCATACACTTACCTTGCTTCCCGGTCCAACGGCGTATGCGCGAGCCACGGCATTCCCACTATCCTTCTAGCAGGGCGCGTATCCGCACCAGGCATTTGTGAGTGGCCGGCGCTGGCATGCTCCCTGTTAGATGCGACGTACGACCAGGAAAAGGTGAGTTGCACTCCTGGGGGGTTTCACACAGCGGAGCCCCCCCCCCCCGATCGGGGTGACCTGGGGGAAAGGACCAAAACCCAGGATAGTATCATTTGCCTCCTCTTTCTGGCAGTGAGTAGAACTTTTTATCAGTCTTCTGCCTGTCAGCTGATACATTTGTTACATTCTCCTGTTGCTGAGTGGCCGTTACATTGTATTTGAGCGGATATAAAATCATTACAATGTAAAGGCCACTATCAGCAGCAGGAAAATGTAGCAAATGTATCAGCTGACAGGCAGGAGACTGTGATGAAAATATATTCAGCAGGCAAAGGATAGTTGGCCTTTAATTCCCGGCATACAGCTATGGGGGTTATTAAAGAAGGGATAGCGCCAGGTAGCGCCTCGTAGCGACAGGCAGCGTCTGGTGAACGCCGGGCGCTGTATGCAAAACCACATTTACGAAAGTGTATCTGGTGAGCGCCTCTAACAGCGCCATGTAGCGTCACATGTATTATTACAGGCAGTGTATTGTTTCAGTGTATAGCGCCGGCGCTCTAGGCTCAGCAGCGCCATGTAGTACCTGTCGCTCAGTGTCGCTCTCCCATGCATTTTATTGGGGTTTCATTAGTTGTGTATAAACAGCGTGTTTAGCAATTTATTTATTTTTTTGCTCAATCATCGTGTGACCTCTCCTGGCTGCAAACAAACACTTTTATACATTTTTTTTTATATTTTTATGCAGAATTGTCATTACGGGTCTGGCACTAAAGTGTTATTGTCCCAGTGTTATAACAATGTCATTCCATGTGTTTTCGCTTTGTTACTGGTGGATATGTGTTCAAAAAAAGACTTTAATCACACAGCGTCTGGCGCTCTATGCTACAGCGCCCAGATTTAGAGCACCGACGCTGTGTGTGTGTCCTTTTTTGATAAGTATGGTGTGGAGCGCTGAGAGTCGGTCACACTGAGCTGGCGCTACTTTTCGCTCCCTGCAGCGTTGTACTGGTGTTAGAGCGCCCAACACACATCACATTCATCAATGCCGGGCAGGTTACTACAGCGACTGAGGCGCTCTGTTACAGCACTCGATACCCGCTTATAGCGTCTACTAGCGGTTGCTCTAAGCGCCGCTATACAGACGCTCATCTGCCAATACGTGGCGCTAGTAGTGAATCAGCCTCCACGTTTGGAACCGAGCTCCGACATAGTGTGAGAGGAGCGGTCTCCACGCGTTAATAATAACTAATCACAACATTTGAAATACTTCTTTACTTAGGCCCTTATTTAAGAAGGGATAGCGTCAGGTAGTGGCTGGTTAATGAGAGGTAGCGACAGGTAGCGACTGGTGA
Source organism: Gastrophryne carolinensis (assembly GCA_027917425.1). Taxonomy (NCBI): domain Eukaryota; kingdom Metazoa; phylum Chordata; class Amphibia; order Anura; family Microhylidae; genus Gastrophryne; species Gastrophryne carolinensis. The sequence continues at coordinate 26,446,299 of CM051235.1, read as the reverse complement.
ACGCCGGACACGGCACGCAATTACACATTTATCAAGCAGAATCTGTTTAGGGACTGGGATAGCGCCATGTAGCGTCTGATTCATCATTTTCACAGCCTCAGTGAACAGCACCGGCGTTCAGCCTTGCACAGCGCCAGGTATGACCTCTCGCTACCTGTCGCTCTCCCATACATTTCAATGGATGAACCTTTTCTTCTCTTTAAACGGGGTTTTTTTTTTTTTTTTCCAAAAAAAAAAATCACAAATAATTCTGTGACCTCTTCTGGCATTAAAAAAGCAGTTTTTTCATAATTTTTTCATTTTTTATATATTTCCTCAGAAATGACATTACAGGTCCGGCGTTAAAGTGTTCATGTTACAATGTTGTTACAATGTAATTCCATATGTTTTCGCTTTGTTACTAGTTGATAGATGCTTGAAAACAGACTTTAAACACACCGCCTCCTGCGCTCTGGGCTTCAAACAAGCATTTTTCAGCGCCAGAGATTTGTGAGGCTGTTTTTTTGCTGAATATGGTGCGAGTCGGTCGCTATGAGCAGTCGCTAACATGCGCTCCCATGCAGTGCTGTACTGGTCCAATAGCGACTCCTCACAATGTTTTCAACATTACTGAACAGCGACTGAGTCGCTATGAAGTAGCGACCCACGGCTGAGCACTGTGACTACTAGCGGGCGCTCTGAAAATGCCTGCTACAGACGCTCATCTGTCGCTACCTGCCGCTAATGATAAATCAGCCTGTTATATTTGTTGTTCAGTGAAAGTGTTTGATACATATGTCATATTTTATTAGTTAATATTAGCACTTGCGTTTTGAACAAAACACAGCGTGGCTGGTTGGATGCCGATCTTCCCCTGGGGCATCCCAAATTGAGATGTCCGCTGTGTACACCCCCAGATGCCATAAAACTCACATCTTCCTCCAGCAATGTAAACAATATGATACCAGAGCTGTTTCTCTATAAAGGGAACTGGGGATGCGGCCACTCTCACTCCCATAGCCGAGCTCTGCGCCTAAACGGATCTGTATTGCTCATTCATTTGCACAGCATATGGCGCTGATTGGATGAGGCATGTGCCCTAGGACCAGGGAAAGGTGAGTTTCTATGGGCAATCTGGGGGGGGGGGGTGTCACACACTCAAATCAGGATGCCCTCAGAGCAAGGAGCAAAACCAGGCATAGTCAAAATCCTGGGTTTTGTTCCGCTGTGTGGGAAGGAGAAATCTGTGTCATGATTACACACTAAATAAAGAAACACTTGGTAAAACAACAATGGAAAAGGACTTAGGGGTTTTAGTTGACAATAAGCTCAACTGTAGTAATCAATGCCAGGCAGCAGCTGCCAAAGCAAACAGGATAATGGGGTGCATCAGGAGGGGCATAGGTGCAGAGTATGATTTTACACCTGTGCAGGTCACTGGTCAGACCCTATATGGAATACTGTGTACAGTTCTCGGCACCTGTGCTTAAAAAGGACATATTAGAACTGGAGCAAGTGCAAAGGAGGGCAATGCTAATAAAAACAGTGCGGGGACTAGAGTACCCTGAAAGATTGTCACAGTTAGGTTTATTCTTTTCCAATAACTATGTATAAATATATTTGGGGTCAATACAAAGATCTGGCCCATAGTCTATACCCCGGAGTGTAACCATAACCCGAGGGCATCCACTAAGGTTAGAGGAAAGGTGCTTTCTCCACCGACATAGGAGAGGATTCTTCTCTGTAAGAGCAGTGAGACTATGGAACTCGCTGCCAGAGGAGGTAGTAATGAAGGATACAGTAAAAACATTCAAAAGTGGCCGGGATGCCTTCCTGGCATGTAATAACATTTCCAGCTATGGCTACTAGACCACTGGAAGGAGATAAACAGGCTGAACTGGATGGACTAAAGTCTTTATTCAGCCGCACATACTATGTTACTGGGAGGCCGATTCATTAATAGCGCCAGGTAGCGACAGATGAGCGCCAGTAGCGTTATTTTCACAGCGCACGCTAGTATTCGCTGTGCTTGGCCATTGTTTGGCTGTTGACAGCGACTCAGTCGGTGTGCGGTAATGTTGAATACGGGGTTAGGAGTCGCTGTTTGACAGGTTCCGCGCTGTATGGGAGCGCATGACAGCGAATGGCCATAGCGACCGGCTCCCACCATATTCATTAACAAATCACGCTCAAAAAATTCTCGCGCTGTGAAATGCTTGTTTAAAGTGGACCAACACCCAGGGGGGATCGGCCCGGGAATCTATAAGATTCCCGGACCGATCAGATCCCTCCCCGCGGGGCATCCGAAATCGGGATGTCCCGCGGGGAGGAACCCCCCAGGAGGCCCACAATCCTTACCTTACCGGCGATCCAACGGCGCATGCGCGAGACGCGGCAGCGTCTCTCGCTTCCCTCTAGCAGGGCGCGCTCCCGCGCCGCCCGTTTTGTGAATGGCCGGCGCAGGCGCGCTCCCTGTTAGAGGGAAGCGAGAGACGCAGCCAATGACAGCGCTCTGGTATGTGCGTCCAAGCGGCTTTGGACGCGCATACCAGAGAGGCTCTGAGCGCTGTCATTGGCCGGACGAGGTCACGTGGGAGCGGGGAGAGGTGAGTTTTTGCGGCGATCGGGGGGGTTTCACACAGCGGGGCACCCACCTAAGTGGACCAACACCCAGGATAGTCAAAATCCTGGGTGTTGGTCCACTTTAAACCCCAGAGCGCTGGCGGCGATGGGTTAAAAGTAGTTTTTTAACCCCCAAACAACCATATTTTTGGGAAAAAAAAAACGTGTTTTTACAAACATTTTGTAATATGAATACATTAATATCAGACCTGTAATATCAATTCTGCACAATTTTTTTTTTTTTTTTTTACCTTAAAAAAAAATACTAACATTGCAGAAGTGGTCACAGAATTTTTGCCATTTAAAAAAAAAAAAAAAAAAAAAACATTAATAACAATTAATTATGAATATTTAAAGATTGCTCCATTGAAATGCATTGGAGAGCGCCAGGTAGCGAGAGGTCATACCTGTCGCTGTTCAAGGTCGCTCGCTGGCGCTGTGGGGTGAGGCTGGAATAATGATGAATGATTCGCTATCTGGCGCTCTGTCAGTCGCTAAGCAGGATCAGCTTGATAAATGTGTGATTGCGGAGGGGAGCCGGCGTTCTCGTGGCGGTGAGCGTCATTACCGTTCGCTCACCATTCGCTACCTGGCGCTATCCCTTGTTAAATAAGGGCCTATGTTTAAAAGTGGCTTTGTTTCTCCTCTCTGATGTCAGGCTTGCTAGTGTCAGTGTTGTTTGTACATTATAGAGATAATCCTACTCTTTCTGGCAGTGATTATAACTTTTCATCAGAGACAGTCTTCTGCCTGTCAGCTGATACATTTGTTACATTCTCCTGTTGCTGAGTGGCTGTTACATTGTATTTGAGTGTTGATGTTACATTATAGAGATAATCCAGGTATAGGAGTAATAAGAGCTAATGCCTGTGTTTTCCCAGCAGGCGGCCATGTCTGGCATGTGGATGGCTCTGATCCTGGCGGTGGGTCTGTCAGCGCATGCAGAAGGGTCCAGGTGAGTACTTTAGCCATTGGTGCACAGCTTGTGCAGTGACACATCACAGCTGCTGGTCACTGTGAGCAATAACCGCTATAATGATGCTGTTCGGAATAGGGATTCTGCTCGACCAAAATTGAATTTTGGCAAAATTAGTTCATTATTTTTTCTTAAATAATGATTTATTATTGAATAATATTGTATTTAATAATTTTTAAAAAACCATCCTTTTATTATTTATTAAATATTGTTAAACGTTAAATGTATTTTTTTAATAATAATTAAAAGAATAAACATTAAAAAAAGATGATTTAATAATTTATTTCATATTTGTTTTGTTTTTTTAATTATTACTCATTAATATATTACTGAACCAGTATTCAAAAATTATTTAAAAAGATATAATAACTTATTTGATTTTATTTAAAAAAATATTGATTAATATATTATTATTAAAGATTAATATATTATCTTTAAAGAAAAAAAAAGATAATGTGGACCACCCCCTTCCAAGACCTGGTGCACCAAGGCATAGGGAGGGGCTGGTATCTTACCAGACCCCAATTCATTTGGTCTTGTTCTTCTCCGGTGGTACCCTAAAAATAAATTTGGGGTCATACCAATAGACACTGGGCACTTTAACACCCCCTGGTACCCAGGAGGGGTGCAGATAATCAGCAGGGTATCGGCCCGTATGGCCTGAAAGTGGCTTGCCATGCTTTACCACTGAACTGTACTGTATGTTTCTACCCTGTCTCTAATTACTACTTTGTACAGCGCTATGGAAGCTGATGGTGCTATATAAATAAACAATAATAATGATAATAACTGGTATAGAAGACCCCTTTTCAATTTACAAGCAGTAAAAATGTAGTTAAAATGGACCAAAATGGGACTGGTTAAATACCAACCTCTGGGGCATCCTGATTTGGGATGCCCTGCTTTTTGAAACTCCTTCTGTCATCTGATATTCCTACTTTGCCAGCAAACCCAAGGCGCATGTGCGGCCAGCATTGGTCTCTCTTGCCTCTTTCTAGGTCTGTGCACGGCCGCACCTGCTGTAACTGAATGGCTGGTTCAGGGAATGCCGCAAACTGAACGTGAGTGAGGCTAATCTCCTATTCACTTTCTTTAGTCGCACATTAAAGTGGGCCAAAACCTGGGAAACCTGTTTATCCTGAGTATTGGCCCCTGCCCCCCGGGGCATCCCAATTTGGAATACCCTGCTGTGTGAAACCTCCTGGATCCCCAGTAAAACTAACCTGACTGTCTCTCCAAAGGCGCATGCGCAGGTGTGCAGCCAATCAGTGCGCTCAGCTCCATATAGCTTCTCTTAGCCAATGAGAGACCTCCGCTTATTAGCCTCTTGCTGCCCGCGACAGGCACTCACAAATGCCTGGTGCGGAATGTGTCTGGCTAAAGGTATAGGGCATAGGGACTCAGGTGGTCCTAGAGTCTTATAGACTCCAGGGCCAATTTTGTTCCGCTTTAATATGCATGGCTAAAGAAGCTTATTAGAGAAGAGCCGTGCCTGCACCATGGGAATGCTGCCAGGTATGTATATCAGACTACCGGCAGGGTTTTAGCCAGTGGGGGGTCCCAAATCCAGATGCCTGAAAGGGTAGGGGCCAAAACGCAGGATAGCGAAAATCCCAGGTGCCACTATAAAACATGCAACTTCACCCTATTCAAAACACATGGATAAAACCTAGATATACACTATAGGCCATGCCATGCCATGCCGAGGTTAAACTGGACCTTCACCCTGAATAAGAGCCTATCTTATATGTTTCCCACACCCTGTACATACAGATTGCTCACATTAAAAATCATCCTACCTGCATCTACTGCATGTTATGAGCCTTTAAACATCCAAGATGGCGGCCCATGGAGTCTCAGGCTGCCTGCAGACAGGAAGTGTCTTCTGAATGTGCCGGGATTGCTGTCCTTTTCCTGACCCCTGCTCTGCTCTGTCTATGCAATGGACAGCTATAACCTGCTTCCCCGTAGTTTCCCCCCTCTCCTCAGTATGTGATGCTTCTGAGTCAAGATGGCGGCGCCCGTATCCTAGAGTCCTGATACAGTTGCAGCCCAGTGGGGGAAAGAATAAAAAGTAAAAACATAAAATATGTTCATTTTAGAAGCTAGGGAATAATTTTTTAAAGGTCTTGGCTTTTCAATATATTACGCTGGAGGTCAAGGTTTAGAACAGGGGTACTCAACTACTTTCAGTGGAGGTCCACTTACCAGGGTCTGCCGTGGGATGAAGGTCCGGGGGCGGGGGGGAGGGTGTAAGTAAGAGTGCCAGCCCGGACAGGACGAGCGCGCCCAGGCGCATCAAGCGCTGGAAGCGGCGGCTATATAGAACAAACCATGGCGGCGCACGCTTTTCATACACATATTGGCGGGGAATTACCTCAGGCTCGACCCAGGAGCTCCGGAACATGGCTCACTCCCCATCCTACACCCATCCTAAGTATAATCTGAAACAGGTTATATGCAGTCAACTACCTATAATCAACTATAGTTAAGCATTGGAGATTGGCAGTAGAGATGGTAATTGTTGGTAGTACAAGCTAGTTTAAAAATGTGTTGCCTAAACCATCACACTGGGCACACAAAGCAAGACCAGCAACCTCTGGGTGGCCAGAGCCAAACCAGTCACCCTCCATCCACAGGCAACTAAAGCAGGACACTCCCCCTCCACCCACAGGCACCCAGATCCAGGACCTACACCCATGGGAACCCAGAGCTGGGTATTCACAGGTGGATCAGTATGTACCTTTCCCAGCAGTGTAAAGCAATAGGTGCATCTGCTGTTGGCACCTGTGTGGTCTCATGTCCCCTGTACTCTGAATATTCATTTAGGAGTTAATAAGCATTTGTGTCTGCCACCTCCAGGTGAGGATCCCAATAATCAAAGGTCACACAGGGTGAAAACACCCCATGGTCTGGACTTCCTGCTTTTATAAAAAGCAGCCATCATTTAAGGTCTATAAAGGAAACCATTTACCCACCCAAGCAAAGGCTCCCACCTTCAACTATTAGGCGAGGTCGTAATGGCCTTGCCATAAAATAACAGGGTGGCTATAGTGGACCTTGTAGTGCACTAGACATATCAAAAGGCATTGATGGCCAGCATTACTCTTCAACTTGCCAGAGATGATCTAAGGACATAAATCCAGAACTATGGGTCCATCATAACTGTTCAGACAACAAATATCTGTACACAATAGATTTGGGGGGGGGGTGCATCAGAGGCATTGGCCATTTCTGATCAGGCTTTTCGCACTTCGATTAACATCTTACCCAGCAAGGGTGTCCTGATCCAATTCTACCCAATACAGATATCTTTATTTATGGCAAACACAAGATCCAATTTGCCTAAAAAGTATGGATACAAAAAGGTGTCTTATACAAGCCCCATACCAGCTTAGCCAAATCAAAAGACCATTAACATTTTGGCCACTAATCTTAGGCTACAAAGGTGGGGCAAGTCCGGGCAATCGTAATGCTCATTGCCTGGCCACAGGTAAGATCAGACTGACAGTGGGACATTCACTTAGGTACATTGTCAGGGTGCGGCTTGGCCAACTTGTTTTAGGTGATGAACACAAGCATATTAGGCCAATGGGACACCTGCACGGAATCGCCATCCTACCACAGAGGTCTTACAATCAGATTGACTGAGTTTATCAGGCGATACAGGTAAGTCCACGATCAGTTCGGGGTGACACTTACTTGGGCTCTGAGCTTGTACGATGAGGAGGGCGGCCAGAAGTAAGGAGGCTCCCAGGATGCTCTTCATGGCTGATGGTGGTCCCGGTAGATGTGATCCCCAGCGGCGGATGGCGGCTCTCTCCTCTGGCTTTTCCCCGCCTTCTCTTAGGCTGGTCGGACCGGTCGGGCGGGTCCCTTCTTTGTGAATCACAAGTCACACCAGGGCGCAAACCGAACCAGCCACCGAACGGCGCGCTCTCACCATGCGCAATATCCAGCCAGCCCGACTATTGAGTCCAGGGCAGCAGCGGGAGGAGACAGCGCGTCATCAAGCGGCGTCCGAACAGGGGACCACAGGCGGGGGCCATCGCCACAGTCTGGCCCTGGGCAGCGGTCCGGACAAATGGCGTCTGCGGTCCGGATTTGGACCGCGGTCCGCCATTTGAGTACCCCTGGTTTAGAATAAAGTTAAATAACCTAGTCCTCACAGGGAGCAGGTTCCCCCGGTGCTCCCAAGGTGGTGTTACAGATCAGCATCCCATGCAGGGACATGCACAATGGGGGATGCCTATCTATGAGGCCACCACCAGGAGCGATGGGGAAACACAATGATGCCAGGAGGACAGGGTGAGCCTGATTTTTGACTATAGTGTACCTTTAACTCACCCACGCTGTATCTCCTCCAGGACCAGGTTGTTGCTTGAAGTCTTCTCCCTGGTCTGACAACTTGATTGGAGGTCTTGACCACTTCTCTGGTCTGACAACTTGATTGGAGGTCTTGACCACTTCTCTGGTCTGACAACTTGATTTGAGGTCTTAACGACTTACTTCTCTGGTCTGACAAGTTGATTGGAGGTCTTGGCAATTTCTCTGGTCTGACAACTTGATTGGAGGTCTTGGCAATTTCTCTGGTCTGACAATTTGATTGGAGGTCTCTGACAGCGTCGGTGCTTCACCAAGAATCTGACTTGCTTGAAGGGGGCTGGTCTCCAGCATTTCTTCAATGCAGGAGTGCATTTCCCTGTCCCTAAAGCACGGACCCCCACAGGTGCGGCATCCTGATTTGAGGATAGAGCCTCAAATTTAGCTGACCTCCATTTTTTAATGTAGGTCCCCTTTAAGAACCCTGTGGTTGTAGTACTTCTTTAATGCTTTGCGTTGTGTGTGCGGTTTCACAGCTCTTTCATTGGCGTCTGCTCGAGACACGTGGAGAGAACCCCCGTTATCTACAACGAGACCTACATCCAGCCCGTCTACCAGCCCTACCTGACCACATGCCGGGGCCAGAGGACCTGCAGCACCTACAGGTAATGCCCAGCAGCATCTCACCCAGGAGGAGCCCTGCACATGCTCACTTTAAGGACTATGTTCAGACAAGACTTTAGTTGTATAGAGCGAGGAAGGGTTAGAAGCATTTTATTAGCATTTTATTATAACATTATAAATATATTATTATAATTAATAGACAACTAACTTAAGTTGTATTATTACAGCAACACAAATGGACTCGCTGTATTTTTCTTGTACCAAAATATGCGCCATTACATAATAATCTATAAATAAAATAGAATTAGGGACAAGGAACTCCAGGAGGGAAGGGGTTACATGCATTCAATGGAGCTATGAGGGGTTACTAAAGGTCATCTGTGTATCTACAGATATAGGACAAAGGACACTTGCTTGAGGACAGACAGGTTCACATTTTGGACAAAGACTGCAACTGGTTTAGAACTAATGTAAGAGGAACCATTTAAAGCTTAACAAAACCCTCTCAACCTGGCCCTGGAGTCTTAAAAAGCCAGCCGCCGGCCTCCCCAGGGGCATCCAAAACCGAGATGCCCCGCTGTGCAAAACTCATATTTGCCCTGATTCCCAAACATCAGCAGCTGCATCCCCAGCACCTCTGGACTGAGGTGCGCACGCGCGCCCATCCTACCAGCCTATCAGTGCAGAGATGCTGGGGATGCGGCTGCCGAATCGTGTGCACCCCACAGGGAAACTGGGGATGCGCCTGCCCTCGGTCATTATTGCCAAGCTCTGCTCTTTATTATGCAGGGCATACTGGGCTGATTGGATGAGAGCCCACACATGTGCCATAGGACTGGGGAAAGGTAAGTTTGTATGGGTGATCTGGGGTGCTTCACATTGCGGGGCATACCAAATCAGGATGCCTCTGGGGCAGGAAACAAAACCTGTCCCAAGTTAAAATGGGTAAACCAAACCTATATTGGGGGGGCATAAGTACATTAAGCCAGGGTCAGGTTGGAGCACAGTGGACCTCCCACAAAGAGACCACTTTTGAGCCCCACCAGAGGAAATCATTCCTGGAACCTACCAGTAAAAATCATTCTTGGGGCCCACCAGAGGATATGATTCCAACTACTCCCCGGCCCCAGGCATGTCTGCGCTTACTGCCCCTTAGTATGTTCACTAGTGTGTGGTTTGTTGTATGTTGCACAGATGGGTTAAAGGCGGAGAACAAAGTCCTTTGTATGCACAAACATACATTCTTCATATGAGCCCAGGAAATCATTTTTGGGACCCACCAGAGGAAATCATTCAGGGAGCCCTCAGAGGAAATCATTGTTGGGGCCACCAGAGGAAATCATTCTTGGGGTCACCAGAGGAAATCATACTTGGGGTCACCAGAGGAAATCATTCTTGGGGTCACCAGAGGAAATCATACTTGGGGCCACCAGAGGAAATCATTCTTGGGGTCACCAGAGGAAATCATACTTGGGGTCACCAGAGGAAATCATACTTGGGGCCACCAGAGGAAATCATACTTGGGGTCACCAGAGGAAATCATTCTTGGGGTCACCAGAGGAAATCATACTTGGGGCCACCAGAGGAAATCATACTTGGGGTCACCAGAGGAAATCATTCTTGGGGTCACCAGAGGAAATCATACTTGGGGTCACCGGAGGAAATCATTGTTGGGGCCACCAGAGGAAATCATTGTTGGGGCCACCAGAGGAAATCATACTTGGGGTCACCAGAGGAAATCATACTTGGGGCCACCAGAGGAAATCATTGTTGGGGCCACCAGAGGAAATCATTCTTTGGGTCACCAGAGGAAATCATACTTGGGGTCACCAGAGGAAATCATTCTTGGGGTCACCAGAGGAAATCATACTTGGGGTCACCAGAGGAAATCATACTTGGGGTCACCGGAGGAAATCATTGTTGGGGCCACCAGAGGAAATCATTGTTGGGGCCACCAGAGGAAATCATACTTGGGGTCACCAGAGGAAATCATACTTGGGGTCACCGGAGGAAATCATTGTTGGGGCCACAAGAGGAAATCATACTTGGGGCCACCAGAGGAAATCATTGTTGGGGCCACCAGAGGAAATCATACTTGGGGCCTCCAGAGGAAATCATACTTGGGGTCACCGGAGGAAATCATACTTGGGGCCACCAGAGGAAATCATTCTTGGGGTCACCAGAGGAAACCATTCTTGGGGCCCACCAGAAGAAAATTATTTTTGAGGCCCACCAGAGGAAATCATTCCTGGGACTCACCAGAGGAAATCATTGTTGGGGCCCACCAGAGGAAATCATTCAGTACAGTTAAAACACAATTAGACTGTAATAATATAAAATATTGACCAAATAACTAATGTAGAAATACCATAGAGAACACTTCAGGCAAGCAGAATATACTTGTATCCCTTGCACTGCCCTGGTGGTGGCGCTGGGTCATTGCCTGGGGCCCACCAGAGGATCCTTTAGTGCTCGGTGGATCCTCTGGGCCAGTCCGGAACTGCATCAAGTCCTCATTGCTACGTGACTTGGTTGGATAAAGGGTAACCCCGCTGTGTGTTGCAGGACGGTGTACTCTGTGGCAGTGCGGCAGGTGAAGAGGGAGATCATACAGGTGAAGTCGGTGTGCTGTCCGGGGTGGAGGAAGAAGGAGCCAAGTTCTGAGTCCTGTGAAGAAGGTAACTACAACGTTCTATTACTGCCTGTCCCAAAAAGGTATTATACCATGGTGGAGTCCCGCTTTATATTAGCTGGAAACCATTACCAGACCCCTGAGGCAAAACTATTTCTTAGACTTTTTTTTTACTTTTCCCTTTGTGCTTGTAAGAAGATTTATACAGGTATTTTGCTTCCTGGTTTGCTCTTCCTCGTAATCTCGACTGGTGCTCCCCCTAGTGGCTGAAATCAGGCCACAACTGCCTGCTGCTATGGGCCATGTATGGGCTTACCTATTTATTCTAAGTGGACCAAAACCTTCCCTGGAGTCTATGAGTCTCCAAGCCCTGCTGATTCCCCCTCCCTGGGGCATCCCGAACTGGGATGCCCTGCTCTGTGAAACCCCCCCCCAAGTCGCCTGATATCCTTATCTATCCGACGAGCCCACAGCGCATGTGCGGCTGATGGCGACATCACTCGCATCCCTTCTTGGCTGTGCACGACCATGCCCGCCACCAGTGAATGGCTGTGTGCAGGCGCAAGGATGCGAGTGATGCCGCGCACCACCAAAGTATGTGGCTGGGATTTCATTCATCTTCTCCAGGCTGAGGAGAGGTAGGTTTTCACACAGTGGGGCATCCCAAGGGGAGGGACCAATTCCCAGGATAGTGAAAATCCCAGGTTTTGCTCCACTTTAATGTCCTATTGTAGGCAATGTTTTTTCATGCAGGTTTAGTTTTTATATATTTGGACTTTCTGCCTTAAAGCGGAGCGCCTTTGACTTTGTGGGGTGTTTTCGTCTATGCAGTGGCATCCCAAATCGAGATGCCCCGCTAATGCGGGGAGGAGCAGGTGCCATGGGATTGTCACAAAGTTTTTTGGGGTGATCCCAGGGGTTTCACACATCATACAGTGATGCATACAGTGAGGGGACTGCAATTCTGGATGCCCTACAAAGAGGGACACCACTGGCCCTAGAGTCTTATAGACTCTAGGGAGGTGGTTGCTCCTCTTTAAAGACTTTAAAGAAGAACAAAACCCATCTGCCAAATGATTCCAGAGCCAGCCACTGGCTTTTCCCTGGGGTCGGGATGCCCCGCTGTGTGAAACCCCCAGGTCGCTGATAATCTGTTACTTTTGACCGGTCCAATGGCGCATGTGCAAACTGTCATCCAATGACAGCCACCTGCTATGACTGTGCCGCATCCCCGGCATCCCCTGCATTGTGCCCGTACATTCCTCTTTAAAGGAGCATATTAGAACTGTGAGATTCTTCATTTTGCTTTCAGATGTCCTTCAACTAAAATAAAAGCCCAGCTTCTAATGCAGAGTTCCTCTTTAACACAATCAGACGCCCCGCTCAGCTCCAGCAATGGATATTGTACAGAAAAGGATTTGGGAACTTTTGTAACTTTTTTTAGTACTTTAACTTTGAAACTCTTATGGTGAAAGGCTGACTATAGTGAATTACTCATTTTTCTCTGCTAAAGGGGGCCTCTGCCATTATCTGCAATCAGTTTAAAGGGGGATTCTTCTTCTTTTACTTGAAATGTATTTAGCTTTTTCTGTTTTGTTCTTGTCTCCCCAGCGGTTTGCCACAAGCCCTGCCAGAATGGGGGGACCTGCATCAAGCCCAACATGTGCCGCTGCCCCGCCGGCTGGGGGGGGAGGTACTGCCACGTGGGTGAGTACAATAGTCTGATAAAGGGAAGTCATGATATTCCAGGGTTCTGTACAATCCAAAATGTGTCTACACCTATACTTACCTAGAGGCTGATTCACTACTAGCGCCAGGTATCAGCAGATGAGCGTCTGTATAGCGGCGCTTAGAGCAACCGCTAGAAGATGCTGTAAGCGGGTATCGGGCCCTGTAACAGAGCGCCTCAGTTGCTGTAGTAACAGCGCTGCAGGGAGCAAGAGGTAGCGCCAGCTCAGTGCGTCCGGCACTCGGCGCTCCACACCATAATTATCAAAAAAGGACGCACACAGTGTTGGCGCTCTAAATCTGGGCGCTGTAGCATAGAGCACCAGACACTGTGTGATTAAAGTCTGTTTTTGAACACATATCCACCAGTAACAAAGTGAAAACACAGGATATTGTTCTAACATTGTGACAATAACACTTTAGTGCCAGACCTGTAATGACAATTCTGCATAAAAATATAAAAAGTCAAAAAAGTTTCTAAAAGTGTTTGTTTGCAGCCAGGATTGTAAGCTTTTCTCCTTCTGTATCCTCCCCTATACCCTAATAGATTGTAAGCTCTTCTCCTTCTGTATCCTCCCTTATACCCCAATAGATTGTAAGCTCTTCTCCTCCTGTATCCTCCCTTATACCCTAATAGATTGTAAGCTCTTCTCCTTCTGTATCCTCCCTTATACCCTAATAGATTGTAAGCTCTTCTCCTTCTGTATCCTCCCTTATACCCTAATAGATTGTAAGCTCTTCTCCTTCTGTATCCTCCCTTATACCCTAATAGAGTGTAAGCTCTTCTCCTTCTGTATCCTCCCCTATACCCTAATAGAGTGTAAGCTCTTCTCCTTCTGTATCCTCCCTTATACCCTAATAGATTGTAAGCTCTTCTCCTTCTGTATCCTCCCTTATACCCTAATAGATTGTAAGCTCTTCTCCTTCTGTATCCTCCCTTATACCCTAATAGATTGTAAACTCTTCTCCTTCTGTATCCTCCCTTATACCCTAATAGATTGTAAGCTCTTCTCCTCCTGTATCCTCCCCTATACCCTAATAGAGTGTAAGCTCTTCTCCTTCTGTATCCTCCCCTATACCCTAATAGAGTGTAAGCTCTTCTCCTTCTGTATCCTCCCTTATACCCTAATAGATTGTAAGCTCTTCTCCTTCTGTATCCTCCCTTATACCCTAATAGAGTGTAAGCTCTTCTCCGTCTGTATCCTCCCTTATACCCTAATAGATTGTAAGCTCTTCTCCTTCTGTATCCTTCCTTATACCCTAATAGATTGTAAGCTCTTCTCCTCCTGTATCCTCCCTTATACCCTAATAGATTGTAAGCTCTTCTCCTTCTGTATCCTCCCTTATACCCTAATAGATTGTAAGCTCTTGTGGTCATAGCATGATATGAACCAGTCTCCCTTTCTCTCCCCCCAGATATAGACGAGTGCCGGCGCCCATCCCGTTACTGCTCCCAGCTCTGCATCAATACGCGGGGGAGCTACCGCTGCGACTGCAACCCGGGGCATGCGCTCGGGGAGGACGGGAAATCCTGTATAAAAACTGCCCCCGCCATTCCAGCACAGCAAGCTGAAGGTATGGAAAGATTAAAGATTCTTCATTTATTTTTATATCCCTTCCCTGATCTCTCTGCTTTATAAGGAAAAGCTTTTACTCTGTGTAAGCTGTAGATATGGCCTCACTTTCACCTACATTGGCATATATAATGCGAGTGGCACAGCTCTATCTAACTTGAAATCTTGCTTCCCATGGGATCGTGCTCGCCCCCTGTTGGCCTCAGGGGATTCAGTCAACAAATCAGCATCGTGGTCAGTGTCTAACTGATCCACCGGGTGGCAGCACTGAGAGAATATAAACCCCAGCAGGCAGCTCTTCCAGCAGAGAGGAATAGCTTTGTAAAATGGACCAAAACCCACTGAGATCTGCAAGATTTCAGGGCCGCTTGATTCCCTTCCCCTCGGGGCATCCAAAATCAGGATGCCCTGCTGTGTGAAACCCTCCAGGTCACCCATAAACTCCCTCTTTCCCAGTCCAACGGCGCATGCGCGAGCAGCAGCCACATCACAGCTATCCCTTTAGCAGGGCGCGTGCTGTGTTAGAGGGAAGCAGGGGGTGCGGCTGCCAGCGCGCTCAGATATATTAGCATCTGTTATGTGGCCAGGGCTGGAGTAAGTCTGGTGGAGGCCTTTAAAGTGGACCAACACCCTCCCCTGATCGGCCCGGGAATCTCGGACCGATCAGCCCCCTGACCCCCGATCGGGGGTGCCGCGCTGTGTGAAACCCCCCAGAAAGCCCTAAATCCCTACCTTATCCACGATCCAGCGGCGCCCGCCGCCGCCTCCCGCGCATCCCTCTAGCAGGACGCGCACCCGAGCTGGCCGTTTCTGAATGGTCGGCGCGGGTGCGCGCCCTGTAAGAGTGACGCGCGGGAGGCGACAGCGGGCGCGCTCTCTTGTCTGTCGCTGCCTCCCGCTTGTCCGTCGGCGGTGATTGGCTGCAGCGGTCACGTGGGAGCGGGGAGAAGTGAGTTTTTGGGGCTTTCTGGGGGGTTTGACACAGCGGAGCACCCACGATCGCCCCGCCCAAGTGGACCAAAACCCAGGATAGTCAAAATCCTGGGTGTTGGTCCACTTTAAAATAATAATGCAGCCAAGTAACTGATTGGTGGTTGTCTGGCACCCGCCTACTTACTGGAACATCAGATCGAGTCCCTTGTGCGGGTGCGTGCTGCTCGGGAACTCCTGCTTTGCCATTCTGGGTGGGGGGTAGTGTAGTCGCCCGGCTGGTTCCCTGCATTGAGCTGCCAGCGGCTGTGCTTGGTGGCTTATGTGCAGTGACAGCTCTGCACCCATCACTGTAGCGTTGCTGGCGGCGGCTTTGCTGCTTTAGACTCTCTGTCCTGCCCTGTGGGGGCTTTGGCTGCAGGTTTGCATGGGGGGGGGGCACTGCCGCCTCCGATCGCTTTGTTGCTGGCCCCGCGGCCCGTCAGACCAATGACTGAAAAGCCTCCTGGACCAGACAAAGGTTGGTGGAGGCCCCCTTTGCAGGGCAATTGGTGGAGGCTCTGGGGCGCACACCCCTTGCGCCCCCCCCTCATAATACGGCCCTGTATGTGGCTATAGCGCCAGTTCCAGGGTGCAAGCATTCCCGTCTAATCTGGCAATGTGCACTGCATTGCCGCTAGCAGTTGCTGCGTTGAACACTAAATAATTAGCTCTGATTGTTACATTTAGGTATAGGCCGACCTATGTCAGTGCCTGTTGCCCCCCCCCCCCCCCCCCCCGGGGCTGATTAGCCCAGCGCCAGTGTGCGCCACTTTGTACTGCCACTATTCCGGCGCTCCCCAGCATATTTATGAGTTTTTTTCTTCTTGTAATCTTTGGCGCTGTATTTTTTCAACTCTGGTCGGTGTTTCTTCATTACAAACAAGAACAAGAAGGGGACCGCACCAACAATATTAACAATAATGAACCAGTGTGCTAACAGTGCAGGGTTGAAACAGACTAGCCTGTTACATATATGGAAAGCAAAAGATGGGGGTTCCACATACCCCCAAAAACCCTGCTTGTACATAAGCAACACTTACAAAAGATGAAAAATTATATAATCAATTTTATTCATATATCAACATTTATATTGCAACAATACTATACAAACATCTTTAAAACACCATTAAAAACATATATACACCAAGGGATATAAAGAGGAGAGGGAGGCAATGGGGGGGGGGGGGCAAAACCAAAAAACCTGTGGTCACTGCTCTACAAATAACTAACAGAGCCCTCTAATGATGACCTATGGGCTCTCTTCCCCAATAACCATAATTAAAGGCCTGCTGCACGATAACAAAACATCATACAAAATTTATTAATTCAAAACCATTAATGAAAATCTAAAGCTATGAGTGATACAGTTTATAATAAAAGTGTGAAACCAATATTGTATTTGTCCAAAGGTGCATAAAACATCAATTCAATAATCACATAAAGTGTACCCATAAAACATCAATAACCTCCTAAACACAAAAATATAGAGAGTGGACAATACTTAACTAAAACTAAGACCCTAAAAAGAATGTACCTATCTAAACAAAAAATGAGGACCCACCAGGTAAGGAATGAACCATAGATACAGGCCCTTATTTATGAAGGAATAGCGACAGGTAGCGACTGGTGAGCGGCCGGTAATGACGGGCCCCGCCACGAGAACGCCGGCTCCCCACCACAATCACACATTTATCAAGCCAATCCTGCTTAGCGACTGAGATAGCGCCAGATAGCGACTCATTCATCATTATTCCAGCCTCAGCCCACAGCGCTAGCGTCTGACCTTCAACAGCGACAGGTATGACCTCTCGCTACCTGGCGCTCTCCAATGCATTTCAATGGAACAATCTTTAAATATTCATAATTAATTGTTATTAATGTTTGTTTTTTTTAAATGTGAAAAATTATGTGACCACTTCTGCCATGTTAGATAATTTTATTAAGGTAAAAAAAAATAAATAAATTTGTGCAGAATTGATATTACAGGTCTGATATTATTGTATTCATATTACTAAATTCTTTAAATTTTTTTTTGATTTCCAAAAATATGGTGGTTTGGGGGTTAAAAAACTACTTTTAACACATCGCCTCCAGTGCTCTGGGGTTTAAACATGCATTTCACAGCGCGAGAATTTTTTGAGCATGATTTGTTAATGAATATGGTGGGAGCCGGTCACTCTGACCAGTCGCTATCATGCGCTCCCATACAGCGCGGAACCTGTCAAATAGCGACTCGTCACCCCGTATTCAACATTACTGCACACCGACTCAGTCGCTATCAACAACCGAACAACGGCCAAGCACAGCGACTACTAGCGGGCGCTGTGAAAATACTGCCACAGTCGCTCAACTGTCGCTACCTGCCGCTATTTATGAACCGGCCTCCCCGTGTAACAGCAATGCAAGCAGGCACTCACGTGAGACGAGCAGACTGACATGGACAACCCCCCCAGCTACCCAGACTCCTCACCACCGCATTCTTCATTACAGTTATAAGAAACGACTGCTGGGGACAAAGAGAACAAACTTTACAGCGCGTGTAGGCTGCACTTTAGTTGTTGGTGTCCACATTACACATTGTTAGGCAAAAGAAGCCATTAAAATCATTTACTCAAAAATAAAATAGGTCCTGCGTTTCCATTACTGACACGTCCCAATGCAAGTTCTGTCCAAATAAATGTGTGTAATATTAATTATAAGCATTAAATACTACAATCCAGTTCTGCCCATTGTGCTCTATGATCTGTGATCTTGACCTACAGCGCCAGATGGATCTGGACCTACAGCGCTGCATCTTTTTCGGCACTATAGATAAATAAGACACTAGGCGGCCGCCGCCTTGGCGTTAACACTTTTTTACAAAAGTTAAATCTGACGCTGAGGCCAAAATAGTGGCGCTGACGCTTCTTAAATAAGCCTCCCAGTGCGCCTGTGAACCAGGACCCACCCTAACACATAGGCATCAATTCAGTAAGCGTTGAAGAAAATTTTCATGGTAGTAAAGAAGTCACATAAGGTGAAAAAAAGCCTGAGAATGTCACTGTTACTGAATCACCAGATAGGAAGACAATGAAAGGCAATGGCAGCTTTTACTGCGGTGTAAAAATTCACTACTTTTCTTAAGAGTAAAAAGGGCCATTGACTTTCATTGTCTTTTTGTCTGGTGATTCAGTAACAGTGATATTATCAGGCTTTTTTATTTTTTATTACTATGAGAACTTTCAACTCTTACTGAATCGCATCCATAGTTGCAAGGTGGGGGGTAGGTGAATTTTAATTTGCGGTAACTACCAGAAGCTTGTGTTTGTAGTGTGGATCCCAGTCCTTGTATGTTGCCAATGTTGAATGATTGCGGCAGCTCCAGGCTTGCTGCCAATATCCGGCTTTTTAAGATCAGTGTTCATCTCTATTTATGACAAAGTCGCTCTATGGCGATTTCCTTGCTTTGTCATCTTTTGATTGGCTGCCAGAAGCCCCGGCGCAAGTTACACAAAGAACAATGGCAGGTGTTGTGGACAGTGCTTTGTCTGAGCATAGCACAGCTATAACCCTGCCCCCTCCTCTCCTCAATATGTGATGCTTCTGAGGCAAGATGGCTGCACCTGTATCCTAGAGTCCTGAACAGAGTTGCAACCCAGGAGGGAAAAGAATAAAAACTAAATGACTAAAAACATAAAATATATCTTCATTTTAGATGCTGGGGAATAGTTTTTTAAAGGTTTGGGCTTCTCATGAAATGATGCTGAAGGTCCGGTTTAATGTTATGCAATGATTACATTATATTCAATGTATTATAATTATTCAGTATAATGATTATATACAATGTATATCTCACATACAGCCTTTGTTTTATAGACGCATCTCGCCGACTCTCCAATGAGATCCAGGAAATGCGAGGCCTTGTTACTTCCTTGGAACAGGTTGGAGCAGTTTCTCCATGGGGGGGGGGTCATATTGTATGTTGGGGTTACAGCAGGGGCCATATGTGTAGTGGAGGCAGGGGAAACATGTGCTGCCAGGCCCCTGACAGTAGGGGGCCTTTCCCCCCGTAGGGTAATAGGCTTAACAGATAAGGGTGGTGGGTTCCTCTTCTTTTTTCTTTTTTTTTTCTCTCTCCTCTGGCTTCTATTTGTTAACTTAAAGAAAGAGAAAAGAGCAAATATGCACTGACTATAAAGCCACTTGTAGTCAGATTTACTCCCATAATATCAAGAAGCTACTGATAAGAAATGGTTATCAAATGACTAAACCAAGATGATTACTGAATGGGAAAAAAGAAAAATTAGAGGGCCCAGTGCAAACTGCCAACCCCAGCTTGCAGCACCTGCAGCAGACGCACAGGCTGATTCATCACTAACGCCAGGTAGCGACAGATGAGCGTCTGTAGCAGGCATTTTCAGAGCGCCCGCTAGTAGTCGCAGTGCTCGGCCGTGAGTCGCTACTTTATAGCGATTCAGTCGCTGTTCAGTAATGGTGAATACATTGTGAGGAGTCGCAGTTTGACCAGTACAGCGCTGTATGGGAGCGCATGTTAGCGACTGCTCATAGCGACCGACTCACACCATATTCAGGAAAAAAACAGCTTCACAAATTTCTGGCGCTGAAAAATAGTTGTTTGAAGCCCAGAGCGCAGGAGGCGGTGGGTTTAAAGTGGACCAACACCAAGGATTTTGACTATCCTGGGTTTTAGTCCACTTCGGGGGGTGCCCCGCTGTGTGAAACCCCCCAGAAAGCCCCAAAAACTCACCTCTCCACACTCCCGCGTGACCGCGCCGTCCAATCCCCGCCGACGGACAGCGGCGGACAAGACAGCGCGTCCGCCGCCGCCTCCCGCACGGCGGCAGGTAAGGTTTTTTGGGGGGTTTCACCCCGCAGGACATCCCGATCTCGGATGTCCCGCGGTGAGGGAGGTGATCGGCCCGGGAATCTTATAGATTCCCGGGCCGATCACCCCTGGGTGTTGGTCCACTTTAAAGTCTGTTTTCAAGCATCTAACAACTAGTAACAAAGCGAAAACATATGGAATTACATTGTAACAACATTGTAACATGAACACTTTAACGCCAGACCTGTAATGTCATTTTTGAGGAAATATTTAAAAAATGAAAAAATTATGAAAAAACTGCTATTTCAATGCCAGGAGAGGTCACAGAATTATTTGTGATAACCCGTTTAAAGAGAAGAAAAGGATCGTCTATTGAAATGTATTGGAGAGCGCCAGGTAGCGAGAGGTCATACCTGGCGCTGTGCAAGGCTGAACGCTGGCGCTGTTCGCTGAGGCTGTGAAAATGATGAATCAGACGCTACATGGCGCTATCCCAGTCGCTAAACAGATTCTGCTTGATAAATGTGTAATTGCGTGCCGTGTCCGGCGTTCACCAGTCGCTATCTGTCGCTACCTCTCATTAACCAGGCGCTACCTGACGCTATCCCTTCTTAAATAAGGGACTAACTGTGCTACCTTGAAAAGAAGATGATGGGCACTGCTAAAGCAGGGGTAACTGGCAGTGGCCGGACTATTTCTTCTATATCAGGCAGCAATGGCGATGTACACCCCTGGGTTATGGCTTACCTCCCTATTATACATATACTGTACGTACATTTTGTACATTTCTTCTGAGAAATGTAATGACTAGCCATGTGTAATGACCCCACTCTAGCGAGGGAGCGGGGGGAAGGTTAGTAGAGCTAGGGGGATTCCTCCATCCACGGCAGGGCCCGGAGTGGGGTGAGGGGTGCGAGGTTACTCACTGTGGTGATGTCTCTCTTCTACTGAAACAAGACAGGCCACCAGATAGTGAGGAAGCACATCTCTATTGGGATGTCATCCACATTACATCCAATTCAATTCATGTGCAGTTTCCATTACAGGTTGACACAGGTTATTACAATTCTCCATTTAGGTTCTCGGATTCTCCCAGTATTCACGCATATCTCCAGAAGAATGTCCTTTCATAACTCCGATAATACAGATCCTGCTCCTTTGGAGTCCCTCACTCGGCTTACTTACTAGTTCATCTCTCCTTTGGAGTCTCTGGTCAAGTCCCCCCTCCCTTTACTGGGGGTCCCCTTATTGCCTTCTGTTATTTTCCCACCTAAACTCATGATCCGATCCCAAGAGCTTACACTCGATACTTTATTACCATCTGGCACCTGGCCTTCCTGAATTAATTCCATTTCTTATCCAACACTCCCCTCCTGTGGCCGTTTGTTGTAACTACAGTACTAAACCATTTCTCCTATCTAACTAATGGTGCTAGCCATTTTATTGAGTTTCATATGTATTACCTATACAGGTATAAAATATAGGTAAACCTTTTACCATAAAGCACCGCGCTATGCAAATCTTAAGCTCAATATTGAAAAACAATAGATTCATTTTATATATAACTAGGTAAAAAAACAATTTGATAAGCCCCACACAGGAGTGCAAGCAAACCGTGTCAGTCCTGTCCGCAAACACAATCAATTAATGTCCATGAAAAATCAAGGGTTACTCCGCGGGGAAAATGCAACATCTGCCTTTACATAGAAACATAGAAGGTTGATGGCAGAAGGAGACCATACGGTCCATCTAGTCTGCCCTTATGTGTATACTGTATGTTCTCTGTATCTTATGTGTATACTGTATGTTCTCTGTATCTTATGTGTATACTGTATGTTCTCTGTATCTTATGTGTATACTGTATGTTCTCTGTATCTTATGTGTATACTGTATGTTCTCTTTATCTTATGTGTATACTGTATGTTCTCTGTATCTTATGTGTATACTGTATGTTCTCTTTATCTTATGTGTATACTGTATGTTCTCTTTATCTTATGTGTATACTGTATGTTCTCTGTATCTTATGTGTATACTGTATGTTCTCTGTATCTTATATATATACTGTATGTTCTCTGTATCTTATGTATATACTGCATGTTCTCTTTATCTTATGTGTATACTGTATGTTCTCTGTATCTTATGTGTATACTGTATGTTCTCTGTATCTTATGTGTATACTGTATGTTCTCTGTATCTTATGTGTATACTGTATGTTCTCTGTATCTTATGTGTATACTGTATGTTCTCTTTATCTTATGTGTATACTGTATGTTCTCTGTATCTTATGTGTATACTGTATGTTCTCTTTATCTTATGTGTATACTGTATGTTCTCTGTATCTTATGTGTATACTGTATGTTCTCTTTATCTTATGTGTATACTGTATGTTCTCTGTATCTTATGTGTATACTGTATGTTCTCTTTATCTTATGTGTATACTGTATGTTCTCTTTATCTTATGTGTATACTGTATGTTCTCTGTATCTTATGTGTATACTGTATGTTCTCTGTATCTTATGTGTATACTGTATGTTCTCTATCTTATGTGTATACTGTATGTTCTCTGTATCTTATGTGTATACTGTATGTTCTCTGTATCTTATGTGTATACTGTATGTTCTCTGTATCTTATGTGTATACTGTATGTTCTCTGTATCTTATGTATATACTGTATGTTCTCTGTATCTTATGTATATACTGTATGTTCTCTGTATCTTATGTATATACTGTATGTTCTCTTTATCTTATGTGTATACTGTATGTTCTCTGCATCTTATGTGTATACTGTATGTTCTCTGTATCTTATGTGTATACTGTATGTTTTCTTTATCTTAGGATAGATGTGTGCTTATCCCAGGCATTTAAAGATCCTTTCACAGATTCCCCTTTAGTGCACCAAAAAAATCTTGTGCAACATCCCAACACATATTCGCATATCATCCCCATAAAATCACTCCAAGAATGTGTAGTACAATGTCATGTGTAACCAAAAATGAAACAAATATGTGGAGGCTGATTCATTTCTAGTCTTCCACCTTTGTATATTACTTCTATATCCTTTTCTGAAAAACTCAATTTTCTAGCAATAAAAGTGGGGTTGGCCTGTGCTATATCTAAAGGTTGTGCTTAAAGTGGACCAACACCCAGGATTTTGACTATCCTGGGTTTTGGTCCACTTCGGCGGGGCACCCCGATCGGGGGTGCCCCGCTGTGTGAAACCCCCCAGAAACCCCAATAAACTGACCTCTCCCCGCTCCCACGTGACTGCCCGGTCCAATCTCCGCCAACGTCCAGGCGGGGAACAGGAACGTCCAAGCGGCTTCCGCCGCCGCCTCCCTCGCGTCACTTTCGGCACGGGCGCGCCCGTGCCGGCCATTCACAGACGGCCGGCGCGCGCACGCCTAGAGGGGCGCGAGGGAGGCGGAAGATAAGGTAGGTGATTTGGGGTGTTTGGGGGGGTTTCACCCCGCGGGACATCCGATCTCGGATGTCCCGCGGGGTGGGAGGTGATCGGCCCGGGAATCTTATAGATTTCCGGGCCGATCACCTCTCGGTGTTGGTCCACTTTAAGTATTAAAGTGGACCAACAGTCAAAAATGACTCTTAACAGTCTCTCCTGGGGCATCCCAATTTGGGATGCCTCTACAGTTAAAGATCCTTAGGAAGCCAATTTTAGCCCTTTTTGATGTGGGACAGGAAGTGGCTGCGCACTTCAGTGAAGCAAGTCTCCTATTGGATGAGCTGTAGATTAACTGTCCCCCAAAGGATACAGCTCTGCTATGTAAAATCTTTAAAGCGGACCAAAACCCACTGAACTTGTGAAACAATTTTTAACCAAAGCCCCGCTGATAGATACTCTCTTCTTAGGGTGTAGAACCAGAAATGGAAATTTTCGCTTATCAAATTGCCCGGGGACACTTTTTTTCCTGTCCTTCTCTGTAGCGTTGCAGGTGATTAGTCATTGCATATGTGTGGCAATGACACAGTACATTTTAAGTGAACTGGATTACAATTAGTGCAATGAAGTCACAAACAGTGGAGACAAATGATTTTTCCTTTCTGTACATGTACATTCTATAAAAAAAAGATCAGACCTCATGGGCCCCGGCTCTGTCGCAACCTCTGCCCCATGTCTGATTCCCACCAGTGTTGCTTTGGGGAGTGAGCCTAAATCTCATACATTTTGCTGGAAAGCCACTGAAAGTGAAGCTCAGCCTTTTCTGTACATTGTGCAAGCAACTGCTAAGTGACATCACTAGTATGACATCACAGCCGTTTATTGTTTCCTATAAAGTGTTGCCTTTACACTATTCTAACATTTGAGCTTTCTATTCCACAGAAGCTGGACGGCACCCTGTCTGCTCTGCAGCGGCTCCTTCCCTTCAAACTCTCAGAGGTCCCATCGGAACTGATACAGGAATTCTGGGAGAGGATCCGAGGTTTGGACCGGGTGGACTTCTTGAGCGAACAGCTGATGTATATGGAGGAGAAGATGGGAGAGTGTAAGTCCTATCATGGGGTCTACTGGAGAATGGGCACCAGGAGTGTTGGGGGAACCCAAACTGCAAAGTTCGGGTTCATACTGAACTTTGTGAGTTCGAGTTCCAGAACGCAGCCAAAAGGCCGCGTTCAAGTTCGCGTTTGGCCCGAACCTAGAAAGGCTGCTGGGCAGTCCATCAACCAGCCTGACCTAATGCAGACTGTTGCAGCAGCAGGAAGTGGGTGGACACTAACATGAGCCTGCAATCTGGTGCAGTTTAGGCTACGGCTGGGGCTACAAAAAGATCACAAACACTCCCATGAGTGAGGACACTGGCAGCTTTCACTAGAAGTGCTGCTAACTGCTGCCAGTGTCCTCACTCATGTGAACGGCTGCCATCTTTCTGGAGGGGTGGCCATAGGGAGACCTGGCTACAGGGAGACCCGGGACAATGCCAGGTGGGCCGCACTGCTTTGGGGCCAGTTGGGCTGCTGCTTTTAACACCCACATTCAATCTCTGCTCCCTTACTCTCCCTCTCAGCCCCCTGTACTCACAAGCCAAGGAACCCCAGCCCCCAATGCTATAGCCCCAGCATCATGGTTGGGGGGGGCCTCAGCAGGGATGTCTCGGGCCGGCCAGGGGCTGGCAAAATCCAGGGCTGATTTTTGGCCCCAGTCCACCACTGCCGGCTAACTTAAGTGTCCAGCCGTTTCCTACTACACACTCTGCATTACTTTAAAGTGGACCAAAACCCACCCTGAAGTCTATGAGACTCCAGGGCAGGCATACTCGTTTCCAGATTGGGGATGTCCAAATGTGTAAACGCCCCCCCTTCCCCAGGTCACCGGAAACTCACCTTTGTTCTTGGTCCAATGGCGCATGCACGAGCAGCGGCTGCATCCCCGCTATCCCTTTAACAGGGCGTGTGCCCGAGCCAGGCATTTGTGAATGGCCGGTGCTGGAACATTCCTTGTTAAAGAGGTATCAGGGGATGCGGCCGCCAGTGCGCTCAGATTCCACTCGCAGTAGATGAGCACATGGATTATTATTATTATTATTGTTTATTTATATAGCGCCATCAACTTCCGTAGCGCTTTACAAGTTAAGAATACAGACAAGGTAAAACATATAGCACAGAGAACAATACAAAATTAGATGCCACAGGTTAAAACCAAGTGTTGTGAGCACAGGAGACAATAGGGAGGAGTGCCCTGCCCTTGCGAGCTTACAGTCTAAAGGATGGGGGTGGAGACAAAGGGGGCGGGGTCACAAGTGGTAGAGCTTGAGTATGGCTGCATGTGCCATTGAAGGTTATAGTAGTTGCTTAAGCCAGGTCATATGCTTGTCTGAAGAAGTGAGTTTTGAGGGCGCTTTTAAAGGCTTGGAGTGATGGAGAGTGGCGGATCGAGTGGGGGAGTGCATTCCAGAGAAGTGGGGAGGCACGGGAGAAGTCTTGAAGGCGGGAGTGCGAGGAAGTAACCAAGGAGGAGGACAGGAGAATGTCAGAGGCGGAGCAGAGGTTGCGCTTTGGTTGGTAATGTTGGATCAGAGATGAAATGTAGGAAGGGGCCTGGTTAGAGAGAGCGCCGTAGGTTAGCACTAGAATGGATGAAGGAGTTCGAGTGGATCCAAGTGCGCTGATTGGACGAGAGGGCTGCACATGCGTCGTAGGACCAGGGAAGGGTAAGTAAGATTGGGTGACCTGGAGGGTTTCACACAGCGGGTCACCCCTGTCAAAATCCTGGGTTATGGTCCACTTTAAAGTGGACCAACACCCAGGATTTTGACTATCCTGGGTCTTGGTCCACTTCGGTGGGGCACCCCCGATCGGGGTGCCCCGCTGTGTGAAACCCCCCCTAACCCCCCGAAAAACTCACCTCTCCCCGCTCCCAGCGCCGACGTACAAGCGAGCATCAGGAACGTCTAAGCGGCAGCCGCCGCCGCCGCCTCCCTCGCGTCACTTTCGGCGCGCGCGCGCCCCCGCCGGCCGTTCGCAGACGGCCGGCGCGGGCACGCGCACGCCTACAGGAGCGCGAGGGAGGCGGCGGCGGTAAGGTAAGGAGTTTGGGGTGTTTGGGGGGGTTTCACCCTGCGGGACATCCCGATCTCGGATGTCCCGCGGGGTGGGGGGTGATCGGCCCGGGAATCTTATAGATTCCCGGGCCAATCACCCTTGGGTGTTGGTCCACTTTAAAGTGCCCACCACCACCACAATTTATCTTTTACAGTCACGATTCTTCTCACCAAAGTTCGGGTCCCCATTGATTTCAATAGAGACAGGGTTCGGCTCAAGTTCGAGTACCTGAAACAAACTTTGTTCAAAAGTTTTGGTGAACCATCTTCTGCTGGTTTCTCTTATTTACAGTTATTGTTTGAAAGGGAAAGAGCAGGTTGCTGAAGGCTTTCTTACAGACAGGAGCAGGTTTTTGTTGATATTTGATCGGAGCGAATAGCTCCTTTGTGGTGTTTAAAGTGGATCAAAACCCAGGATTTTGACTATCCTGGGTTTTGGTTGGGATGCCCCGCTGTGTGAAACCCCCCAGATTGCCAAGGCCAACTCACCTCTTCCCGGTCTTATGCTGCATGTGCAGGTGCTCATCCAGCGCGCTCGGAGCCACTGACGTCAAGTGGCGGCTGCTACCCTCTAGGCCAGTGGTCCCCAACCCTGTCCTCAAAGCCCACCAACAGGCCAGGTTTTGCAGATCTCCACAAAGATGCACAGGTGGAGTAATTAGTGCAGCTGCAGAGCAATAGAGCTGGCTATTTGGAGATCCAAAAAACATGACATGTTGGTGGGCCTTGAGGACAGAGTTGAGGACCACTGCTCTAGGCTATTCACAAGTGCCTGGCGCGGGTACGCACCCTGCTAGAGGGATAGCGGGGATGCGCCCACGGCTCGTGCATGCGCAGTTGGACCGGGAAACAGGGTAAGTGTATGGGTGACCTGGGGGGTTTCATGCAGCAGGGCATCCTGATTTTGGATGCCCCAGGAGGAAGGAATTGATCGGCCCGGGAATCTTATAGATTCCTGGGCTGATTGCAATGGGTTTTGGTCCACTTTAATAAGAAGTTGAAGGTTATTGGTGATGTTGGGAAGGAAGGAGCAGATTGTTGGAGATGTTCGATAGGAAGCTGCGGACTGAGGGTACCTTTTCATAGATGGGTGTTCTCAGGGCTGGAGTAAGTGTGGTGGAGGCCACAATATTTCCTTCATTTTTAATAGTCCAGCCAAGTAACTGATTGGTGGTTGTCTGGCACCCGCCCACTTACTGGAACATCAGATCGAGTCCCTTGTGCCCTCTTGTGCGTGTGCGTGCTGCTCGGGATCTCCTGCTTTGCCATTCTGGGTGGGGGGTGGTGTAGTCGCCCGGCTGGTTCCCTGCATTGAGCTGCCAGCGGCTGTGCTTGGCGGCTTATGTGCAGTGACAGCTCTGCACCCATCACTGTAGCGTTGCTGGCGGCGGCTTTGCTGCTCTAGACTCTCCGTCCTGCCCTGTGGTGGCTTTGGCTGCAGGTTTGCAAAACAAGAAGAAGGCTTACTCAGGTACAGGGGGCCCCCACTGCGCTGGCTTTGTTGCTGACCCTGTGGGCCATCAGACCAAAGACTGAAAAGCCTCCTGTATAGACCATAACCCAAAGGTTGGTGGAAGCCCCCTTTGTAGGGCAAGTGGAGGCCCCGGGGTGAGAGCCCCTTGCACCCCCCCCCTCATAATCCAGCCCTGGGTGTTCTGGCCACAGGTTTTGTAGGACAGCTGTCAGGCATCCTGCGCTGCCAAAATGTCGCATGTTTGGCCGCCAGCATCTTCTATCCCACCTCTAATAATAAACTTTTCTTTTTGGTCTCCGCAGGTTCCTGTCGCGGGAATGACATTGAGTTGCCTGTAGATTTAACACGCTAACGCCAAGCGCGGCCCCCTCCCATTATTTATATCCCCCAATGACCAACTTATTTATGTCCCCATCTCCTATTTATAACCCCGCTCTTCCCTGAGGCACAGCACAGTAATCAATAAATACTATTTCTATATAAATACCGGAGGTTTCAATGTTTTTTTCATTTGAATAATAAGGCAGCAGGTCGCTCATCTATCCACTGGACTCTCACATGACTTTTCTTTCACTGATAAACACAGAGGTTTTTAATATAGTGCTTAAAGTGGACCAAAACCCACCGCAATCGGCTTGGGAATCTTTAACACTCCCGGGCTGATCGATTTCCTCCCCCCCAGGGCATCCGAAATCAGGATGCCCCGCTGTGTGAAACCCCCAGGTAGCCCCGTTCACTTACCTTTTTTCCCGGTCCAACGGCGCATGTGTGAACTGCAGCCGCATCCCCCCGCTAGCACTCTAGCAGGGCGCGTGCCAGGCATTTGTGAATGGCCGACGCGGGCATGCTACCTGTTAGACGGAAGCGGGGGATGCGGCCGTCAACAACCCCGAGCTCGCTGATTGGACAAGCGGCCACGCATGTGTCATAGGATTGAGAAGAGGTGAGTTGGCATCAGCAATCTGGGGGGTTTCACACAGCGGGGATCCCCGATCGGGGTGCCCCGGGGGAAAGGACCAAAACCCAGGATAGTCAAAATCCTGGGTTTTGGTCCACTTCAAAGCCTATGTATAATATGCAGAAATTGGAGAACCTGTAATATCTAATAAGTGAAAAAAAAATACTTAGAAGGAATATTTTAGTCTGTTTTGAATATAAATGTTTCGGTATAAGAGAGAAGCAGGTGGCGGAAACAAAAGGGAAAGTCCCATCCAGCACAGATTAGGGGCACTAATGGGGGATTAAATGCTCCTCCATGAGGCTCCTCGATTCTCTCATTTCCCCTTTAACCAGATTCCTGGCCTGTCTGGTGTTTCTCTTGTTCCATGTTTGGCTCCTTTGTATGTATATGTGACCTGGCCGCCATTCCTCCTACAGCTCGGTCCCCATACACAAAGCTCCTTTATGCGCGCTCCCTCTTTCCTGCCGCGCTCCTTCCCACCATGTGATGCCTGTGATAAGGACGGAATCAGGAGCCAAGCAGAGCCTCTCCTCCCTTCCTGAGTCAGGGGAAGGCCGGGCGGTGGCCGTGTAAGGTGGCGAGGAGAACACCGCCCTTCCCTTCCCTGGGGAGCCAGGAATCTGAAGGAGGAGATCTTAGGAAACAGCCGAGGTTCTGCGTCATCCCAACAGGTGCTGGTGGGTGTGTGTCCGGACCTCTCACTCGCAGCAATGCTGCGTGGGCAGTGTGCTGCACAAAGACCTCTATTAAAGCGGACCAAAACCAACAGCGCAATTGTGTCACAACTCAAGGAGCTGAATGGGAGCTTAGCCGCTCTTGCAATTGGCAGCGGCCTAATTGTAATGCCTGGGTGGTCACACAATGGGGCATGCTGAATCGGCATGCCTCAGGGGCATCTAGTCGGCGAACCCGTTTTGGTGGCAATTGGTTCACTGTAAAGCAGAATTCCAGTCAGGGGTTAACCATCTCCGCCCTGACATTGACGCAGGATGGGGGGAATCACAATGGAAAAAACCCTTACAGTGGACCGAAACCCAAGATTTTGACCATCCTGGGTCTTGGTCCTTTCCCCGGGGGCACCCCGATTGGGAGTGTCACACTGTATGAAACCCCCCAGGATGTCGAGCCTAGCTCACCTCTTCAGGGTCCCACCGCGCGTCTAGGAGCAGCGGCTATGACGGCCGCATCCTCCGATTCCCTCTAACAGGCAGCATGCTTGCACCGGCCATTCAGAAATGCCTGGTGCTGGCGCGTGCCCTGCTAGAGGGATAGCGGGATGCGGCCGCTGCTCTTACTCGCGCCATGGGACCGGGAAAAGAGGTAAGTGAATGGGACGACCAGGAGGTTTTCAAACAGTGGGGCATCCCGATCAGCCCAAGAATGGGTTTTGATCTACTTTAACTCACCCATTGTCTAGCGCTGTTCTACCAGTGGTCCGGGTCCTGAGCACATTGGGAAAAAGCTCCATGGGCGCTCCCATTGAATGGGCAGACGGGAGAGCGCACATAGAAGGGGATGCCGATTTGTGTCTTTCTGTGCGGCTGAGGTATTTTTTTTTTTCTTTGTAACCCTCCCATCTTGCCTCAGCACCAGGGGAGGGTGGCATCAATGAATCCCACAATAAGGCTGTGCGGGGTCTATACAGGTCTAGGTTAGGACGCCTAGACTGGCTCTGAAATCTACAAGATTCCAGGCCCAGATGACCAAGTTCCTCTGGGGCATCCCGAATCAGGGTCACACACTGTGGGACCCCCGCGTGTAGACCCACAATCACTTACCTTTCCTGTGGCCCCCCATGTTGCAGCCACATCCCCAGCATCCCTGTAGAGGCGCACTCCAGCATTCAGACTCCAGGGAGACTGGGGATGCGGCTGCTCCTCTTTCGTTATGCCAGGCCCACTCCAAAATAATGCTTAACGTAATGTATTATGCACGGCATAAACTGCTGATTGGAGAATAGCCTGCTCATGCGCCGTGGGAACAAAGGAAAGGAGAGTTGTGTAGGTGATCTGGTGGGTTTAACACAATGTGGCATTCCAAATCGGGATGCCCAAAAAAAACAAACCTATTACCAAGATAGCAAAAATCCTGGTGATAGGTCCACTTTAAGAGGACCCTACCCTCAGAGCATCCCAAATCAAGATGTAAAAGCCTCTGGATTGCTGTGATTACTTACCTCGCCAGTGATCCTATGGCTTCCAGTTGCTGTGTGCTCTCCCACCAGGCCTATCTGAATCTAACTGCTCATTAATATGAACAACTAGGAAACCTGAATGTAAGAGAGACCGCACATGTGCAGTGGGATTGCCAGTGAGGTAAAAATACTGGAGATCTAAGGAGGATTTCACACATTACAAAAGAGCAATGCTAGGCCCCCACCAATCCATGAGCCCCCTCCACCATGCACATATGCACACCAATACATCCCCCCTTCCCATTATATAAAGGTCCCGAATTGGGATGCCCCACTTTGTGAAACCCTCCAGAAAACCCCAAAAAACTCTCGTCCAATCAGAGCCGTTTGCCCTGCATTTGTAATGCTTGGCAAACGGCTCTGTTCACATGCACGGCTTTGGCTAGCAACTGCATACCAAGCATTGCTGGTGCTTCCGTCCCCAGCCTAGAGTGCCAGGAGGCAGGTGAGTTCTGCGGTGCCCCGGGGGAGGGACATCCTGATATGGAACGCCCCCGCGTAAGGCCATTGGCCAGCCCTGGAATCCCCTGATATGGAAAGCTCCCGGGTAAGGCCATTGGCCAGACTTGGAATCTACGGAATCAGGGGAGAGGGGGGTGCCATGTGCGCAAACAGCGACCTCCACTGACCACCAATAATTAAAAAAGAAAAAAAAAAAGAAACACCACTGCAGCCACGGTCAGGCCGCCCCCATGCCTGGGCATTGCCCCTAGGCACGTGCCAAGGACTGCCTTATGGGAAATACGGCCCAGTTCCTTACCTCCACACCATGACTGCCCATATGGACCAGAATAATACCATTTTGTGAATACTCACCTGTAAAATGGGTATTGTAAGTATGTTACACACCCCGCTTCAAAACATTAATTATTACACTTGGGTTACTCCACCAGCAGGTGGCGACGTTGCAGAGAAGTCTTGAAAATCGAGCCCCTTCTGATCTATAATACCTGGGACCTCCCACTTATTCCCCAGTATTCAAACAGCAGTAAAGACAAGGTACCAGGAAAAAACCATTGGCAACCCACAAACTGTAAACGAAGCTTCACCCTATAAAGAATCCAGGATACCAAAAAGGGCGGGTGAAGCGGGGTGTGTGAGATACTTACAATACCCATTTTTACAGGTGAGTATATGTCACACACCCCGCTTCAAAACATTAATTATTACACTTGGGACATCCAAAAGCAGTGTCCAGAAAGGGCGGGTATCCAACAAGGCCATAATGCAAAACTCAAACCACTGCAGCCTGCAGAACTTTGCGGCCAAACACAGCATCCGCTGAAGCCCGCACATCAACCTTGTAAAACTTGGAAAAAGTGTTAACAGAAGACCAAGTAGCAGCCCTACAAACTTGATCAACAGAAGCCTGGTGCTGAAAAGCCCAAGACGCCCCAACAGCACGAGTAGAATGAGCAGTGATACGAAAAGGGGAACCTACCCCTTGGTAGAATAGGCCCCAACAACAGCCTGACGAATCCATTTGCTAATGGAAAACTCAGCGGGAGTCAAACCCCTCCTAGGCCCAACAGGGCACTACGAAAAGACATCAGTCTTACGAAAAGGAGATGTAGTAATCAAATAGTACTTCACACAGCGTACCACATTCAAACAGTGCAAACCCTCTCCTTGTCATTCCTAGGCTTAGGACACAAGGAAGAACAATGTCCTGGTTAAGATGAAAAGCAGAGACCACCTTAGAAAGAAAGTCCGATTTGAAGCGGAAAACCACTTTGACCTGATGTCTTCCAAAGTAAGGAGCCTGAATCGACAAGGCTGCCAACTCCGATACACGCCGAACCGAAGTGATGGCCACCAACAAGGCAACCTTGTGAGTCAGAGTAGAAAGAGCAATAACCTGCAAAGGCTCAAGGAGGAGCCTGAAGAGCAGAGATAACCAAATTCAAATCCCAAACAGGGAGCAAAAGGCTTCCTAGGAGGCCGCAAATGCGAGACCCCCTGGAAAAAAGTCTTGACCAAAGGAGGAAACGCAAGGATTTTTGAAAAATAAAACAGACAAGGCAACAACCTGCCTCTTTAAGATATTCAGCTGAAGACCAGAGTCCAGCCCCAATCGAAGAAATTCCAAAATCCTGAAAACAGAAAAGACCCGACAGGGCAAAGATCTAGCCTCACTCCAATCAATATAAGATCTCCAAGTCCTATAATAGATGGAAGAAGAGGACCTCTTCCCGGCACTAATAAAAGTCTGAATAACAGATCCGAAAAAAACCTTCCTCCCCTAAGATGGGGGTTTCAGCAGCCAGGCCGTCACAGCCAGCGTTGATAAATTGAGGCAACGCAGTTGACCCTGTGTGATAAGATCCAGTCAAAGAAGCAGATTGAACTGATCCACCGCCAGACAAACAATGTCTGCGAACCACACCCTCCTTGGCCACCTTGGAGCCATGAGAATGGCGGGAACCCCGACCAGGGCCAGCTTTCGCAACACCTTGCCTAGCATGGGGATCGGAGGAAACAGAGAAAGGAACACCAGGTCCCCCCAGCTCAGGGACATGGCATCCACCGCCAGAGCCAGAGGATCCTGAGAGAGCGACACGAATGTCGGAAGCTTGTAATTGTGACGAGAGGCAAACAGATCCACCTCCAGCGTCCCCCACCGGAGACAAAGCAACCGAAAAACCTGAGGGTGGAGAGACCATTCCCCCCGGCGGAAAGAGCACCTGCTCAGAAAGGCCGCGTCCATGTATTCCAATCCTGGAATGTACACTGCCGAGATGCAAGGGACATGAGTCTCCGCCCAGGCTAGAATCAGAGACACCTCTCTGAGGGCACCCAGACTGCGAGTCCCTCCCAGGCGACTGATGTAAGCAACCGCCAACCGATCGTCCAACCGAACCTGAACCGGCAAGCCCTGTAAATGCTGTGCCAAGAGAGACAGAACCAACCTGATGGCTCTCAACTCCAGAATGTTGATGGGCAAGTGGGCCTCCAGAGGACCCCACCTCCCCCGGAACCGAAAGTCCTTCCAGAAAACTCCCCATCCCGACAAACCGGCGTCCATGGTGACAGTTTCCCAAAGAAGCAACAGAAAGGACCTGCCCCTCAAGATAATGTCCAAGACCATCCACCACAGGAGAGACTGCCGAACCCGGGAAGACATCCGGAAAGACCGATCCAACGACCGAGGTCGCCGGTCCCAAGACGCCGACAGATGAAACTGAAGCGTCCTCGTGTGAAACTGAGCAAAGGGAACTGCCTCGAAGGAGGCTACCATCAACCCCACCAGTCTCATCCCTAACCGGATGGACAGGCGAGGATTGGATATAAGAAACTGCGCCAATTCCTGAATCAAGAGAACCTTGGGATGAGACAGAAACACTTTGTGTTGACAAGAATCCAAGGACATCCCCAGGAAGGACACCACCCTGGCCGGAGCGAGGGAGGACTTGGGATAGTCGATCACCCAGCCGTCACTCTCCAGAGAGGACACCACCGTCCTGGTGTCCGTCTCCAATTGACCGAAGAAAGGAGCCATGATGAGAAGGTCGTCCAGATAAGGCACGATGCGAATCCCCTGAGCCCTGAGAAGGGCCATCACTCCGGCCAGCACCTTGGTGAACACCTTTGGAGCCGAGGTAAGGCCAAACGGAAGAGCCACAAGTTGAAAATGCCGATCTTCCACCATAAAAAGAAGAAACCTTTGATGAGCCGGAAAGATAGGAACATGAAGGTAGGCAGCCTTGATGTCTACGGACGTCATGAAGTCCCCCTGCCGAAAAGAAGTGATGGCAGAGCGCAGAGTTTCCATGCGAAATTTCCAAGGACGTATAAACCTGTTGAGGAACTTCAGATCCAGGATGGGAAGCACCGATCCATCTTTCTTGGGCACTGTGAAGAGATTGGAATAATACCCGAGGCCCACATCCGAGGACGGAACCGGGCAGATGACTGCCATGTCCAGAAGATTCCTTACCGCCGCCAGGAGCCCCTGCGCGGCCAAGGATCCGTGGGCACATGAGACCTGAAAAACCTTGGAGGAGGTCGGGACTCGAACTCCAGCTTGTAACCGGACGACACCACTTCCCGAATCCATCTGTCCGAGACCGCCTGGTCCCTGACCTGGGAGAAGTGTAGCAACCGTCCCCCCACCCGCATGGATGAGGGCGCCCCCTCATTGCTGAGCGGGCCTGGCAGCGGGTGTTGGCTTGGAGCCCCAGGAGTGACCGGGACGGCCTCTACCCTGGTTCCAACCGGCACCCCTGAAGACAGGGAAAAACCGCGCCCCTGCCAGCTCTGGCTCCCCGAAAGGAGGGATTAAAAGAAGCCGCCCCCCGAAAGGAACGGCATAGTTACTTGCTCTGAGGTAACTTACCTCCCCTGGCAACAGAATCCAATTTCTCACCAAACAGTCGCAAACCCTAAAAGTGATCGTCTTTTTTTTTTTTTTTTGAATCAAAATCAGCAGTCCATTGCCGCAGCCACACCAACCGCCGGATAGCCACCAACAAGGCCGCGGTCCTACTACACATCACCGTGGCATCAACCTGAGCGGCAAGAACAAACGATTCACAACGCTTGAGAGCCTCAAACTCTTCACAAACAGGATCAAAGCCCGACGACAAGTCCCTGATAAAGGACCTTGCAGCCAACATCAAAAGTGCTGAAGCACAAAACCAGCCTCAAAGCCGAACCAACACTGACAAAGACGTGGCGAGCCAGCTGGTCACTCCGGCGATCTTCACCATCCTAAATAGTAGTACAGTCAGGAAAGTGCAACACAGCCGTGTTAGACAGCCCCAAAACCGGAGCACCGACCTCAGGGAAAGAAGACCATCGCTTAACCAAGTCCGCCGGGAAAGGATACTCTATATCCCAACTAGGCGTAACACCAGCAAAACGGGTAGGCTGCTCCCATTCTTTAAGTATGACATCCTCAAAATGTCGTGGACTGGGAATTCCAAGCGCGGCTAGTCCACGTCAATTAACTCACCCTTAGGCGGAGGAGCCGCCTCAACATTTGAGCCAATATTGAAGGGGTGTCGAAGACCACCCCAGTAGCCTGGTCACCCGCAGCGCCACGCAATTGCTGGACATCAGGCTCATCCGAATCCTCAAAGAGCTCCCCCTCCTCAGCCGGGGGGCAATCGGCCCAGTCCAAGGACTCAAACACATCAACATCTCGATCCGGCGGAGCCGGGGAAAGGACTTGAACACATCAACATTGTGATCCGGCGGAGCGGGGGAAAAGTGTTTCCGCTTAGGCCTTCTGAGCAACAACCGCAGAAAACGTTTTCTCAAGGCTGGCCAACCCGGCGCACACCTCGGAATGCGAATCCCCACCCATGACCACGTCACATGGGGTCCGGAACAGGCGGGGATGGGTAGGTGATGACACGGGCGGCGAGGAGCCAGAGGCCGGAGTACCGGACTGGCACGCAATGTTCCACCGTACACATGGAATGCATATTATGACAGCATCCCCTGGGAGAGGAGCCCCACAACCCCCAAATAGCCTGGATTGCCCCAAAGGGCCGTTTCCGGTATCGCTAGAAGCCTCCATAATGGTGAAATTGTGGTATTCGCAATTACCCCCTTTTAAATGTCCCGTGTGGGAGGATTTGTAATTATAAAAGGACAATACCCCACTAGCCAGGCATCTAAAACCGGGAGACCCCTTCAGTATGGGAACCCAGAATCTGCAATGGAAAAGAAAACAGTCACTCCATGGCCCATAGACAAATCAAACATGCAGCAGCACAGGAATAAAAAATGCTAATTATGCACAACAAAAATTAATGGGCAACAAATGCATACATATTAAAACATAATGACAGAGTGGGATTCGAACCGGCACCACCGGGGAACAAACTCCAACAAGCTCTAACCGCTGGACTGTGCAGCCGGCTACCAATTCATTGAGGGAATACTTCCAAAAGCACTACATCAACAGCATACAGCCCAAGAACAAGAAGAAACTCACCACGGCGGCAGAAAGCAGCGTACTCCCATCGCAGTATGTGATTGCGTCAAGATGGGGGGGAAAGAATGAACGAGGAGGAAGAGAAGAAGAAGGGCGGGCCGTCTCAAGCGCGCGAAACGCTCCGGCCCCGCCCCCCTTCCCGGACACAGTGCAGCGCGGGCCACGCGAGACGCGGCCCCGTCAGACAGCCGTAGCACGCCACACAAGGGGAGGCAGCGGGCACCGCACGCACATGGCGCCCACCTCCGCACCGCAAGCCGAGGGGCCAGCCAAGACCCTAAACCAAAAACCTGTGCAAAACGGGAGCGGGCGGAACAGCGACAAACGCGCCGCCCGGCCCCGCCCCCCATCAAGGCAGAACCTACCCAGGCACGGCACCATACAACTGCCAACCGCCTGAGGTGGGGAAGCTCTCCAAACTCCACATCATGTCAGAGTAAAAATACAAGCAAGCACAAGCACACAGTAATCACACTCAGCAAGCACTAGTAATCACAGAGCCCCCCTCTAGCGCAGGGAGAAGGGAACCAAGCGGGGAACAGGGCCAATACCCATAGGGTGGAACAGGACGGGGCATCCCAAATCCGGATCACCAGGCCGGATAGCCGCATTGCCCCATAGTATGGGGTCTAGCGGAGGAGCTAAGCTCCTAGGCACCTTAAGGTGCCGTCTACCCTCGCACGGCCAGCAGCCTAAGCTGGGAGGCTTCACTTTTAAGGGGCATATAAAAAATAGCCGAGCGGAAATTGACCAGAAGGGGGGCCGGGGTGTTACCCCGGCTACCTGCAAGCAGGAGACTTCATTCTTCTGTCTTGTCGC
Organism: Gastrophryne carolinensis; assembly: GCA_027917425.1. Lineage (NCBI taxonomy): Eukaryota > Metazoa > Chordata > Amphibia > Anura > Microhylidae > Gastrophryne > Gastrophryne carolinensis. The sequence goes on along the minus strand of CM051235.1, from coordinate 26,408,098 downwards.
CATCTTGCAGAGAAGAACACTGGGGAATAAGTGGGAGGTCCCAGGTATTATAGATCAGGAGGGGCTCGTTTTTCAAGACTCCTCTGCAACGTCGCCACCTGCTGGTGGAGTAACCCAAGTGTAAGAATTAATGTTTTGAAGCGGGGTGTGTGACATACTTAGAATAGAAGGTAACTGTATGTATTCATACAGCGGGGCATCCCAATTTTGGATGCCCCGGGGGGGAGGGAATCGAACGGCACACGTATCTTATATATTCCTGAGCCGATCGCTGTGGGTTTTGGTCCACTTTAATAAAGGAATATTATAATTTTATTGCTCACTCACAATACCGAGTGGCTGCTCCTCAGCCCTGGTTTGTGCTTGGATTCATATTTGGCAATACATTTTCTTGAATTGTGAATAGGACTGTTGCCCACCGCTGACTGGGTGAGGTGCTTGTCGCTGGGGTAGGACCAATCAGCTGCAACAAACAAAAGGTAAGTGTCCTTTTAGTTTTTTTTTTTCGCTTGGATGAAAACCCCAGCAGCCTGGCTCTGGAATCTAAAAATACAATTCTGTGATTACTCACCTGTAGAATTGGTATTGGTAACAGAACAATGAAAAACAAGGGCAGGGTGGAAAAGGACGTGCTCTATACATATAATACCAATTCTACAGGTGAGTAATCACAGAATTGTATTATTCTAAATATACAGCGCGTCCTGTTCCAGAGATAATTCCTTACGTTTGGGACATCCAATAGCAGTGTCCTACCTGCATCTTATGAGCCTATAAACATCCAAGATGGCGGCCCATGGAGTCTCAGGCTGCCTGCAAACAGGCAGTGTCTTCTGACTGTGCCGCTCTGCATTCTGGGATTGCTGTCCTTTTCCTGACCCCAGCTCTGCTCTGTCTGAGCAAAGCACAGCTATAACCCCGCCCCCTGTACTTTATCCTGCTCTCCTCTCCTCAGTATGTGATGCTTCTGAATCAAGATGCTGACGCCCGTATCCTAGAGTCCTGAACAGAGTTGCAGCTCAGTGGGGGAAAGAATAAGCGACTAAAAACATAAAATATATAAATTTTAGATGCTTGAGAATAGTTTATAAGGGTTTGAGCTTTTCATTAAAATAAGCTGAAGGTACAGTTTAAGCGTTTGTTATGCCAAAATATGCGTTAAAGTGGACCAAAACCCAGGATATTGATTATCCCAGGTTTTAGTCCTTGCCCCCAGGGCACCCCAATCCGGGATGCCTCACTGTGTGAAACGACCCCCCAGTCTAACCTTTCCAAGGTCCTATAGCACATATGCAGCCTATTGTTCAAGCAGCATGCTCGAATCTGCTCACGCCCATTTGTTGGAGCGGAGTCCCGTGATTGGCTGGTGGACAGTCATGGGGGGGGGCTGTTCTGGTGGTCGGCGCCGAGGACACGGCCATGGACCATGTGCGCACCTGCAGCCAATCGAGGAGCTCCTTTCCCGGTGCTGGCTCGTAGTGAAGATGAGGGCATTCTGGGGGGTTATGTGGGGGTGGTGGGGGACTGCAACATTCTGCCCCCCCCCCCAGCTTTGTTTTGTTTAGCCATCTGCGGGGCCAACTCCCGTTAAAGAAAAAAACGGATGTTGGTCTGGTTTAAAGTAGACTAAAACCCACGGCGATCTTCCCAGGCCGATTGATTCCCTCCCCCCGGCCATCCAAAGTCGGGATGCCCCACCACGTGAAACCCCTCAGGTCGCCCATACACTTACC